>CM032667.1:54316291-54355534 GCA_019095985.1 Streblospio benedicti
TATCGGAGTGTAGGATTATCACGGTAGTTGTACCGTATTAGTAATGAAATAGCGATTATACCGCCGATCGACCCCGCGCTCCGCGCTCGATCCCCGCTGACCGCGATCTAGCGATATTACGTACCGGTCCCCCTACTACGGCTCGACGCTAGCGCTCCGGCATCCACGCCGCCAGCCGCCACCTGCTCACCGGCGTGATTAATAGCTTCTGCCGTATCATTTGACGTTAATGGCTCTAAGGAATTTTAATAGCTTCTGCCGTATAGCCCTTAATTGCTTCTGCCGTAGCTCCCAACTTATACTACTGCCCCTCAAGATCGTCAGCCTCAAACTCATCACATTGGACGACAAAATATGGTATTTCTTGATAACGTCACATGTAATCACGTGACAAATAACAGGTGGCTGAAAAGGGGATGCTGTGCAGCTTGAAACTTTTCTAGACTTTGGGGTGCTATTATTTTGACATCAGCATAGGCCCTATACACGGTAGTGCTGTTTCCCTCTCCCCACTTTTACGCACAAAAATATCATTTTCGATCATATGTGTTTTCTGGTATGTACGCGAGCTTTCACACGCACGTTTCCATGAAATCAATTGGTTACGCCTCAGTCCCTTTTTCTAAAAGTTAATATCTGCTAGTGGATGTTAATTTTCTTTTAAGTAGACAATGCAGGATCATGGTAGCCTATCTCAAGTATGTATCTCAATAGTATAACGTTTCTGATGATAAGATAAGAGAAAGGGAGACCGGTCTCAAGTAGAGGTGACCTCTCTGTGGAGGTTCCTGGTGGTACTCTCTGTAAACCCTTCGGGAGTGGTCATAAAATACAGAGGGGGGCGTGAAGAGAAATAGGGGCGGGCGTGAAAAAAATCATCATGCTCTAGGGGGCGCAAGAAAAAATTACATGCAGGCTAGGGGGGATTTTTTTTTTAATAGCAAAATTCTAATAATTCATGCGCTTTTGTCGCGAATTCGGAGAAAAACATCATAAATTGTACTAGTATATATATCTGATAGCAGTTTACTAGCATTTATCATTTAACACATTTTAGAACACAAATAAAACATTATCAATTCTGCAAGATTTATTCTTTATACAATCCAGTGCATTTCAAAGTAACAAAATGTATTTAAAAAACTTTATATCAGTTAAAATGGTGGCCCTTAAATGGGCCGTTGGTGTGACTGAGCGCTTAAGCATCATCAGTATGTTGCTTCTTGGCTGCCTTCTCCTGTCTTCTCTTCTTTTTGCCTCTTGTATTCCTTCTGTCTCAACTCTAATCCTTTTTATTTTGCAACTCTAACATCCATTGCAATGAACTGTGGTTTGATTTGACAAAATACATATTTAAGATTATTTGCATCACTCATGTTTTGAAGTCTTCACTGTCTTCCATGTGTTTGATATATAAACTACCATACTCACAACCTAGACTTAATACTGGGGTCATCAAATAATGTCTAATGGTGATTGAGCCTACTTGGTCACATGAACATTTATTAGAATACCGGTATGCACTTTAGAAATATTATTGTATTGTATATTTTATTGTATAAGGGAACTGAAATGGAATTCATATATTGACAAAAGCATGTTACTTGTTACGTAGTACCATTGATATTAATGTGAATAATCCAAAGATACTTTTGATAGTATGATTAAACAAATTATATCATATAGTTGCGAAGTCTGGCAGCGGCAATTTCACAAATCATTGCAGATTCAAAATGTGAATAATTGTGATAGATTACTTTTTGAAAAACTGCAAAATCGTGTATGTTAACAAGTCATTGTAGTGGATAAATACACATCTAACATTGCAACTATATTTGAACTAGGTAGATTACCCATTTCTGAACATATTTTTAAAATTAACTGTAAATTTCTGGTCAAAATAGTTGTCACAGAATGATTCTTTGTTATATCAAAATGGATAATGTTAATACTGATGGTAAGACAACACTACGTTAGTAAATCAGCATATTTATACAGTGATATTCCATGGAATTTGAAAAAAGACCATTGCTATTAAGTAACAGGTTGGAGACCAAAAATTAAAAATAGTGATCGGTAGGCACACAAAACCAAAAACTCCTGTTAATGATAGAAAATGTATCTATTACTTTCAATTGTTTAACACTTAATAAAGACAATTTGATACCATGTCAAAAAATTAGTCACTTTGCAAATTCTGTGTGTGTTAGTGATCGCGCGCGAAGGGGGGCATAAAAAAACATGCAAAGTGCCAGGGGGGCATGAAAAATGCTCGCATGGCAATGGGGGGGGCGAAAAACTATTTCTCTTCACGCCCCCCTCTGTATTTAATGACCACTCCCTTAATCACACGTGTAGGCTCTCATAAGTGGTCTTATCGTGGAAGTGGACGTAATAGCATTTTGATGGACACTAAATTAAGACGCCCCTATAGTATAGTGATCACAATGGGAAGTTGGTCTCCGGACAGCGGTGGTCTGGGTATATAGGTCCTGGTTCATGTTGGTCTCTCAAACGATGACAGAGGTTTGGGACCATGAGAATATAGACATGGCCTGCACAGAGATAATCTTCCTTTGAAGTTGCACTGGATAAAAGTGTTAACCCTATGTGGCTATCGTCATTATCCTACAACACGCGAATACAGCAGGACAGCGTGATGCCTTGTCTCGTCTGCTGTTGATGCTGCTTACAATCAGTCATCACCCAACGGAAATCAATGAGTGACGGCAACAGGCGACAACTGGACGCGGCGGCAGCTGTCAGGGTATCACATACTGTGCTAAGACTGAAACCCTCACACAAGGAATAAGCTCATGTCATTAGCATCAGTGCAGTGTTCTGTAGCTAGTCAGGTTGTTTGAGAGGTCGTCGGATTAGAAGCCAAGACATTAACATGGAGGGTAAGACAAAAGAAGTGTAACTGTGATGAAGTGTACATGTAAAAAGTTTGGATATTTTTGAAAGTAGTAAGGTTTTAGATATTACAGTTGAAAAGTTACAAGTATGTGAAGATGCAAGGTTTACAAAACCCTTTAAAATATATTGTGAAGGTATTGAAATAGCAATGCTAGAGAACATCACCAATGAGGGTGTGAGCATCTGCATCGCAAAATTAACACCATGGTAAATGAAATTAGCATCTGCTGTGTGATACAATATTTTTCATGACCCACTAGTTATTACTTGGTAAAGATTATAGCGGTATTCTAAAGCCTCACTGGTGATATAAGTGACGAAACCCACAGCGCCGCAAGGAAGACTCCCGGCAGACGCTAGCTGGGTCTGCCGTGCGGCAGTTGAAAATCCTCAATTTTTTACTAGGCCCAGACTTTTTTAAGAGCTCCGTCATTTGTTGTACAATAAAAACTGAAATTAAGGCCTTAAAGAACACTGAATTAAGTAATTAAACGTCCCGTTGAAGTTACTTGAGGAAAAGTTGTCCTAACAGCCTGTGTAATTAAAAAGAAGGTCTGCGGGTTTAGAAATGAGGCGTGTGTCCCGGTGGCCTCCCCCTAGATCTGCCCATGCTTTAGATACATCCTGGCTCCTTTAGAGAGAAAAAATATAATCAAAAAGCATTCCCGACAACATATAATCTATGGCCCCCATCAATACACCTGTGAGCATGCGTGCTGCAGATATGGCGACCCCCGAGCAGTTCGAGGCGTTCTTCCGTGAGGCAGACACGGACGACGACGGCTTCCTCACGTTCGAGGAGCTGGTGGGCGTGTTGAGGAAACACGACTACCCGGGCGACGAGGACGCCATACGGGTTTGTTTGTTTGCTTTTGTTTGTTTGACTACTCTGCAGCCATCAAATGCAGTATGATTATAGCAGAGGGAGGCCACGTGGTGTTGGTACATGAGCCTCCAGAGGCAGGTTAGTCAACCAACTGAGCTATTCGCGGTGGAGGGATCACCTAGCTATATTGTTTTCAAGAAAGGTGAGTTCTTTTACTTATAGGGGGATTACTTTCACTACACTGGACACATTTTATCGAGGCTTCCGACCTTTGTAAGAAAAGTAATCACACCATGCCGGTAACACCCATGCAGCAAACAAGACTACACAGCGTGTCTGTTGGGTAATTTTTTAACGCGTCTTTAGCATTCAGTCATTGAACACCTACTTTTAGCGTGTACCCAGGGGACAAGGTACTATACGGGTAGCACACATACACACATCCAAATATCATGAATATGCGTGGCTACTGAGCTGGCAGCAATATATTCTTAGCAAGATATAGCGATAGCATTGCACAAGCACAACAGACACAACCTATCAAACATACATTTGTATTGATTCAGAACAGTTACTGAATAAAACGTGATTAGCTTTAGTTCAAACACTTTTCTGCAGATTGTGTCCCTGTGAAAAAACAACATGAATTCAGCCAGCACAAGCACTTTCATAGTGAACAAGTAATTGAAATATCAATGCGTCTGTTGGAAAATCAATTTGATTGTGACATTCTTTCAAATTACTCATACAGACTTTCATGAGCTATACTCTGATGCTATAAGGCTTACAGATAGCAAGTGTTTGTTTCTATGATGACATTTGTAAAGCTACGAGCACAATTGTCCGTGTGGGCATTGTGACAGTACAGTATCTTTTCAGATTATAAGTTGTCCACGGCAGCTAATAACGTATCACTGACCAACCATTGATGAATTGGTTGTAGTGGAAGTTTGATGTGTCAAACTTCCGCAACTGTCTCCCAACTGGCTCAAAAACGTACTTTCGCCGCACTAGACACACTGATCTTCACGGTCTCCAAGAGTTTGTGGCAGTAGCCAAGCAGCACTACCGGTTGTGCCCGAGGCATAACTGATTTTACTTCATGTCTCTTGTGTGAAAACGTCACGGGATGATGAAAATCAATCCAGAGCATTTTCGTTCATGATTCATTTTTTATTCTCATAATTAAGTTACACTTTAATATTATATGAATTAAAATAAGGTTCACTGAATAATATGATTAGCGTTTCACAAATTGAAAGGTTTAACCTGTGTAGCACAAAATAAACAAACAAAATCAGACACACACATGTACGTTTGCAACACGAAATTTGAGTTTAACTTGTTTGATAGAGACCATAAATAAAATTGGAAATATCTGTATTGTATTTCATGTATACGCAAAGAACACATTCTTAATTGGCACCTTCTGATGTTATAATTTGAGTTTCTTCATAATTTTCAATAGTTTTTGTTAGCTATTGTAATCTTTGTGTATACAATCAATGAAGTATAGAGCAATAACTGTGCCATCATTCAAGCATTTGATATAACGTGTTGCATCAGTTGGGAAAAAAATATGACTTTTTAATAAAATAACATCCCTCACTGAGGATCGCGGTGTTTCAGGCGTTCTTCAATGAGGTGGACACGAGTGAGGACGGCCTCATCTCCTTCGACGAGTACATGATCGCCATGGGCCAGGTGCCGCCCAAAGTGCACAGGTCACAACCAGAAATTACTACATTATTGTTCGCACAATGTGACGATAAAACTATCAAAATGATATCCTCATAACATCTGTATATAAATTTACAATCTAGTAAGTTTTATGGTTAAAACCATGGCATTATGATAGTTTATATGTCGGCATTCGGTGTATAACAATGAGTTTCCAAACTAAATGTCCAATGATGATCTAATTAAACTGAAGTTCCATGCTATGACTCAGGCTATACCTCTCAAAACGTTCTGGCCCTCTGTACTGAACAACTCTCATATATCATACATGTATAGAATATAGATTTGAGTAAACTGAAATAGAAAGAATTCATTCAAATCATTAGATATCTTTTGAAAGCACCATTCAAAGCAGTACACGTTTAGAAGATCACATTCATGGATGCTGTTGTCTTTTCGGCCATCGTGTAAATCTAATGATTGTAACTACATTGTACATATTTCAATTCAGCAAGTTTTAAAACCTTACTTTTGTTTCCAAAACCATCGCCACAATTCAAGGCTCTTCTTATAGATATACGATATTACCACATTGGGCAGCCATGTTGGCGAGCATCTTGAATTTTGAGTATGAAAGCATGCTCAGATCGCATGTAAACCTGGACAGAAATATTTAGCATAACTTAAAACCCCTATTTACCAAGTGAACAAAATTAGCTAATATTCCACCTGTAACCACTGCACTATGCTGGCAGTTGACTTGTGATCGTCTGCTGCAGCAGCCAGGCGCTGGTGCTGCGGATCTTCCACGAGTTCGACCGCGACGGTAACGGCGTGATCACGGTGGACGAGCTGCAGGAGGTGTTCGCGGAGCTGGGCAGGCACATGGACGAGGACGAGGTGGGCGAGGCAGTGACAGCACAATCATTGCATAGGCAGATCGAGGAGTTGTGGGGGGTGGGGGCGTTGGGGTGCGCACCTTCTCTTTTCCCACCAAAAAAACTTATTTTCAAAGGATGCTAGGTTTTTTGCATGTTCGCTATCGATCATGCGTACAAAAAAAACTTCAGGTCCCTGAAGGGCACCCCCTGCCGTTCTGAAAACCTGGTTCTGCATTGTCAAGCTTATAATGCGATTAAAATCCTATTTGGAACCACATTCTTGTATTTATTAGGATCCACAGTACTTCTTCTATTGTGTGATGCATTACATCAACCAATAGCCCTGCTCATTGGCAAAAAAATCTATCTATTGCCATGCAGGGTGAAGCGTAGACATATCCATGGGTGCACCCACCCCTTATCCCACCAAAATATTTCATTTTATGTGGTCTTAGGGTTGTCCGCCAGCTGTTGTCCGCTATCAATCCCTCATATGGAATGCATGAGATCCCTTAATTGCGCTCCCACTTTTCCAAAAATCTGGATGTGACCTCCAAGAGTTAGGACAGCTTTGGAGGAATGGGAAGGTAGGTGATGGTAGGATGGAGTTTTTCACTAGCTGTAAAATACCACCATCCCAAACAGCGAGCAAGAAACATAGAGCTATGTTAAGATAGTGCTAGGAGTATGCTTGCCCCAAGAAAGCTGTGAGGGAGAATAGATCATCTAAAATCATTGGCAGATCCAGGCCTTTGGAAAGGGACGGGGCACATTTGAGGAATCCCCATGGGACTTGTCCAAAATCCAATAAAAATTAATTATTTTGAGGGGGAAAGAGGGTGGGTGTGAGGATTTCGCTCTCTGCACCGCCTCTCCTGGATCTACCTATAAAAATATAAAATTCAAGAATAACCCAGAATGCGTTTCATCCTGAGCACTGCTTTGCAGGTGGCACGGATCATGGAAATGATCGACCAGGATGGATCCGGGTCCGTCAACTACCAGGAGTTCGCGGAAGGACTCTTTGGTGAAGGCCAATGAGAAGCTGTGGTGAATATATGTGTGTAGTATGTAATTTGGAACGGTGAGGAAGAATCGTTAAAGAAAACAATCATACTTAATCTTGAGAGGTTGTGCTAGAACATGTAATCAAACACAAACTGTCTCTTCGTGTTTCTCATTTCTGGTATAAAGCATCTTGTATGCATAATATTAAATGAAAATTGAAATCATTTGTAAAGTCTGTGTATGTTAGCAATACAACAGGAAGGTGGCGAATTTGAAGTATACTGACGAAATAAACATTTTGGTTGCACAATAATTTATCTAAATAGATAAAAATGGGAACAGCTAGACTCAAATGTTTGGATTTGGTCTTTACTACTCTGGATATTGTACATTTAATGTGATATTGAACTGTGACAAAAGGTACAAATATTGGTGAAGAATTTTATTACTATGAATGGATTTGGATGTGTTAAGATTATTAGGAGTGTCCAAAGTGAGGTTATCCTGTGGATTATTCAAGCTTCAATCCGATGGTACTAAAATAGAAATTAAAAGGATGAAAGTAAATTATTGCTGATTTTATTACTTACTCTATTCACTGTAATTTATAACTTACGCTACATAATAAAATATGCAAATTAGTCTAAAGGATGCCGAATAAATACCCAAATTAAACATATGCCTCTCAAGACGTGGTACACTTGCAATTCAAATTCAAATGTATTCAAGAGAGAACTATTTGTTTTCAAATTTTCGTGTAAAAATTCTTTGTGGGGTTTTGTAATGAACAACATCTTTCCCCACTTGCAAGTTGGGTATGCAGTGCTATGTAGATGCAATATTTGTCTGTTAATTAATTAAGTTTTTTTCTTTGCAGTCGTTAACTTAACAAGAGTGTTTTTATTATTGTTTTTTTACAGTTAAATTATTGATAGTTCAGTGATTGTGCAAAAAAGGGTTTAAATGTGTATATAATACTAGTATATGTTATGTATCAGAAAAGTCGTGAATCATCATAAATATGTTATTGTAAAAATAAACTATATAAAATCCGGATTTGTTGGTTTATTTTGTTTATTTTGCTAGATTCCTTCTTGTGTCGCTTCAGGGGAAGTGAAACCATTTTGTCTGTTTCTTTTGTTGCAAGAATTGTCGAAACTATTACAGAAAATGCCCGAGGGATGCTACTCTTGAAGTTACGCTTTAATAATGACAATGGTGTTGCAAATTTGGCGGTGATATGTGTCAAAACTGTATGAAAATATGGCGGAAAATGTAAAAAGTTAACCTAAAGTGGTCTTCTGGTAGGCACACTTTTTATTTGGCAACTGGCCAAACTTCGGACGGTGTGATGGCCGCTACTCATGCACTTACAAATAAGACATCTCGCTAATAAAATGATGTACTAATGGCTTAACGGACAGATATCTTATTGAAATCATGGGAGTAAATCATGTGAATAAATAGTGGAACAATTATCAAATATCTATCATGAACGGTTTTGCAACCTGAATCTGTTTTATTGGCCATCTTAATCTACACTAATCTCGTTTTATAACGCCCTCACAAGATATTTGTACCTCAGTGAACCGTCAAAAACATTACTGTCAACCCAGTCTTATCAGTTGAATGATAAAACACACCTATATTAGCTATAAATCAATTTGATAGCTCTTAGTAATTTCATACGAAAAGAGAAAGCAATTCACGTAACTTCTGTAAATCCATCCGTCCCTATATTGTGGGTTTGCGGGAATCTATTTTACACTGCCTATAGGCAGTCTTTCAAACTCTATTTCAATTGTGTATTGATTAATTAGCCCAAAACAGATGATGATATGAGCTGTCCCATATGGCAAAATTCTCACCCCAAGAGGGTATTCACATCAGCTTTATTAGGAAACACGGATACTATTGAAGTCAACTTTTTGCCAGGGACTCTATTAAACTCTGCAGGAACACTTGTTTGATCAATAGATCTAGGTATTCCCGCACGAACCCTTATTCAACATTTATGACCTGCCACCATGTGTGGCTGGCCTTTGCCAAAACCACCAGACCACCACATTTATAAACAGAAGTACTGTGTTCAGTGATATACCATTGAATGTGATCACCATTATTATTGGTGTTAAGATCTTACTAGATAATTGATATGTGAAGAGTGCCCACTGTTTATTATCATATACTGTGAGGTGACTATTATGACAGAAAGGAGATATGTGATACAGCTTTGAGGTATACTGATGGGGAAATATTATTTACAGCTATCATACCTCCTATTTATAATGAAAGAAGTTTAGGATTATCGTAAAATGGAATGAATTGAATAAAACCATGAGTTTAGGATTATGAACAACAACCAAATTAAACGAACCCGTAGGAATATTATGGAACTTTAAGCAAAGTTCAGCAATGACAATGGTTATTAAGACTCCTGTTGCAGCTGTCACATTAATTGGATCTCATACTTGAGTGAGAACTTTTGTTGGTAATGAACACTTATTATGGATTCACAAGAAAGCAGTAAAGATCTACACACAGACAGTAAGCATTTGCTTAGAGCTTGAATACTAGTCATGTTAGAAAAATAAACATACGTGTATATATTTCATTTATTTCTCTCCCCAGTTTCACTCTATTTGTTTGGCTGCAGTGAAAGGGCCCTCCCTACATGGGGTCCTAAACTAATTGCATTAAAATTGTCCTTGTGTGCAGTTCTAAGACATTGCCAACAGTTTCAATGTCACGTTTTGATATGACGTTCATGTAGAGTCCCCATCCCCTATAAAAGAAATGTCCGTATGTCTCGTGTTGATAGATAAGGATTTTCAATGTGTCACTTTTACAAGTAAAAGTGGCTCACAACGGTCCTGTAACCATGCTCCTTTTAATCTATATAGGGTCCTGGCCCTTCAAGTGTGATCAATTTGATTTAAATTGAGCAGGAATTGTTGGAAATTTGCAAACATGCTGGAAATGTTTAGAAGGAAATGAGCTAAAATCTAACGGGAACGTTAAATTTACGTTGAATTTAAGTGAGAAAAGGAGTAAATGCGTAGAAGGAAATAAGGTATGGAATGCGGAATATTAAAATTATGTGGGGACAGCAACACACACACACAGTCACACACATACACCCCTCTAAACACACACAAACCATGCAATCCACTCTTCAATAAAATCATTGATGGATGAACATTGGCGATTTAAATTTAAACAATCATACACTTAAAGAACAAATTAATATTCATTTTTTTTCATCACCAAACAACATTCTTTCCATTTAGTGTGCAAAATATGCTCCCTCTGTCCTGTAATAAGGTTTAATAAGAGCCCTATTAATATGCCCTAATAATATATAATGTTCAGTCGTGAGAATATATACCTACTATCTAAATATAGGTCCGTAGAGACAGGGGTAAAGACTTGATGTGAAGGTAAATGTTGGTTTATTATATTCGGTGGTCGTGCTTAAAGGCTTGTTCTCACAACTTTACACTTGACACACATAGTCAGACACTTTTCTGCAGATTGTATTCCTATTAAAAACATCTTGACCGATTCACATTTATCTATAATATTTGATAGATGTTACCTTGCTACGGCAAGATGATTAAAAACAACATGAATGCAACCACTCACAATCTTTCAACACAATGACCTGTTAAACTAACGTGTACGTACCACCAACCAGTGTGCAACTGTTCAGGGATGAGTTTACTCAACACCCACATCCATACCCAATTGGGAATCAAACCCCGCGACCTTCTGGTCACAAGTTCAACTCTCTATCCACAAGGCCACAGGAGCACCACATGATCGCCAGCAATACTTTCAGCCTCTAGGTCACGGCGGGCCACCCCTGAGGAGGCTGTGACGTTCTTCGAGGCGGCCGTGGCGGGGGACGGTGGTGAGGGGCTGAGTCTAGAGGGGCTGGCGGCCGTGCTGAGGGAGGAGGGCTACAGTGGCCCGCAGGAGGAGGTACAGGTGCGTGCAGCAGTCCATAGGCAGATCCAGAACGATAGTCTCCACCTTTTTCACCCCAAAATTTTCATTTTCATTGTTGTTTTTCTTTGCATCTCCGTGAGCTTTCATATGTACAAACCTGTGAAATCGTGTGGGTACGCCCCCCCCCCTTCTGAAAACCTGGGTCTGCCAGTAAAGGAGGGCAATACATAATTAGAAGAACGCCCTCCCTCCCCCCTCAGTAGAAGTCCCCTCTATAAGGACCACACGAGGTCTGGACTCAAATGGACTTGATAGAGAGGTGGTCTCATTATGGAGGTTCTCATTATGAAACAGTGGGAAACGTGAGACATGGTCTTATTATACTGGTGGCTTAATGGTAGGTCCCACTTTGTATTGAAATAGTTGCATGTTGTTATAAATGGGTTTCTTGTTTCACCATCTATAAAGGGGGCTAGCATTTACCACGGAGCGATGGGGATATGAGAAGGTCTATTGATGTACACCACTGAGCCATAATAGATGGTAGCCCTCTAGTGGTATAAGTAGGCCTATGTATTGATGAATCATGGATGTGACAATGTGTTTTCAATCATTAAGGTAATTGACAAGACAACATACTAACGTCTCGAACAATATCTGTTTGACATTTTTCCAGTCTTTCTTTGATGAAGTCAACAAAAGTAAGAGTGGCAAAATCTCTATGGATGAATATATGGAAGCGATGGGACATCAACCCCAGGGTATTAAAAGGTAACCTTTGTGTAAATTTCTTTTACAGATACCGTATTTGTTATGTTCACAGTATGGGGACAGATAAATGAAATCTTTGTGTTGTCTAATTTTAAATCTATGTAAACAGGGGTGGTGCGTTTAATATGATGGGGCAGGCGGGCTTATTAGAACAAATGCGGTACATATATCTTAATTCATTCATTTATACATTTCCATTACTGGAAGGTGAGATGAATTACAGCCAGGTTTTCAGCAAATCATAACTTACCATCCTAAATGCTCTCATTACCCATATCTGTGTATGTCTCAGTCACAGAAACAATGAGCCACAGTTTATACCATTATGCATCACGTATATCTTCACTTTAATTCTACATATTTTTTGCTCAAGTCCTGTGTTATTCTAATCCAAAGGTATTCATTTGACATATGCTCTAATTGCTCTTGAGCAGAAAAATGAACCCCTCTCGACAAGAAGCGGGGCATGGGCTTGGATTAATCTATCAACCAATCAATCAATCAATCAATCAATCAACCGCTTGTTTAATCAATCAATCAGCAAAACAATATGATTATCACAACCATCAACAAGTTTAATCTACATGGGGTCCAAAATAAGTCTCTTTTTAACACTTTTCAAAAAGTTCCTGTCACTTCTTATTACGATGTCTGTATAGAAGAAATGTGTGTCTCGTGTGTGCAGATAAGGATTTTCAGTTTTATATTTACACTAGCTGTCTACCCGGCGCTGCTCGGGTTGAAACAGAAGAGATCCGGAACACATTAAATCCTCCTCCCTCCCCATCCTTCCTTCTGTACCCCTTCCTCACACCAGTTCCGGATAGAATACACCTCCATCACCTTCCTCCTATCGGCATAAGTCATAGCCATACATACACACACTACATGTATATGGCAATGATTGATCCTTCTATTACACCCATCCCACCAGCTTCTGCTACCCCTGGTAAACATGTGTGGAAAAGATTAAATGAGAAAGAAGAGAATTACAGTATTTAAGGTTGACAATCACATAATGTATTTAGATAAGCAAAAAATACCAGAAATAGAATTTATAGATGACACGAATATATAAAACATTAAAAATAAAAACATTGAATTTATTTACTTTGCAGAAGTTGACTGTCATGATATCATAACGCAAACAGCATCTTAGTTTAGAAGTCCTTTCTGTTTCCGTTGTGCCTGGCTTTCGTACACGTGCTGCCATCTATTATACGTCATCAAAATGAAATTGTGCAAATTTAAGTTTTGACTTTTACGACTTAAGGATGAAGTATTTTTTAAATGCTATATAGTGATTAATATTACTTTTATTCTTATTGGGTCAAAAGATGAATAGTAAAAACAATATTATTGTGAAAGACAGACACTCTGAACAATATTTAGAAACAAATAAATGAAATAACAACCTAATTGCATTTCAATAAAACTAAAAAAATGGTCCTTAAAATTGTTTTATCTATTTTTCTGGTAAAAAAATAGTATTTCTTAAAATTCTTTGCAACACACTATTCTTCAAAACACTCTCTCTAACAATAGCAAACATAAGTTGTTTCAGGCTTCTTAAAAAACAATTTTTTATTCTATAAGAAAGAATTACTAAGCCAAACAATTGACTAATATATTTTTATATAGATTTTTCCATCTGCATAAACAATGTTCACTGAAGATATGCTATTAAGTTTTGATGACCACGCCTATCATATATACATGATACAGGAGTATCAATAACTTATAAATTATAGCAAACTAGCTGTATACCCAGCTGCTCGGGTTGAAACAGAAAAATTTGGAACACATTAAGTCCTCCCCCACCCCCATCCTTCCCTCTGTACCCATTCCCCAACACCAGCTCCCTTCAGAATACAGGCCCGTGACGGATAGAATACACCTCCATCACCTTCCTCCCATCGGCATAAGTCATAGCCATGTACACAAACTATATGTATATTGCAATTATTGATTATTGATCCCTCTAATCCTCCCCCAGCCTCTGCTACCCCTGATAAACACGTGTGGAACAGATTAATGTTCCACCCTCCACACGAAACTAAACTTCTTACTTCTGTGTGTTGCAGTTTCTCCGTGGCGCGGCGGATCTTCTGCACGTTTGACGCAGACGGTAACGGCGTGATCACGGCGCAGGAGCTGCGGGCCGCGCTCACCGAGCTGCAGGGGACAGACGTCAGCGAGGAACAGGTCAGGTCAGGGGTTAGAACAGGGAAACGAGGCAAAATGCCTCATACAGTAGAATCTCCCTATTAGGACCACCTTTGGGACCAGCGTTAGGTGGTCTCAATAGAGAGGTTGTCTCTTTATGGAGGTTCGTTTTGGTAGCTTTACGAAGGTTTGGCACCATGAAAAGTGGTCCTATTATAGAGGTGGTCTCTGTATGAAGGTGGTCCTAATGGTAGGCTCTACTGTATTTAGATATAATGCCAATAATTTCACTTTAACATAATCCAAAACGAGAAACAGGGCATATAGGCAGATCCATGGGGGACACAGGACCAGCCTCTTTTTCACCCTCAAAATGTCATTTTCATAGGTTTTTTCATCTCTGTAAGCCTTCCCACTTACAAAACCCATGAAATACTATGGGTACAACCCTCTTTTCTACAACCCTGGATCTGCCTGTGGAGGGGGCAAAAAGGGGGCAAATGTGTTATATTGTAGCCATAACCCTAATGACAGCTTCACTTCAAGGTCTTCCATTCTTCCCGCAGGCGGCCTCGCTGCTGGCCTCTCTGGACGCCGACCACGACGGACAGGTGACATTTGATGAGTTCCTGCAGGGTCTGGCCAAATAGTCTGCTTGTGGCTGCCCAATCATCAATGAACTTATGATCTATACATATATTGTAAAGGAAGTGGGCCAGAACATAGCAACCTCCTGTCGAGTGCCACTTGCACCTGACATATTAGGGATACTCGTGCAAGGTGTAGACATGTATGGTGGCGCTGCCCAGTGGCTACAGTGGCCGCGCAGTGATGAGCAGAACTAGTAATCCCGGAGGGGATTAGGGTCTGTCTGTCCTCAAATGTGCTACTGTTGACGCATCCAGTCGTGTGGAAGAGTTGGTCCAATGGATAAAGGTGCCTGTCTAGGCATAAATGACCGGTCTGTAGTATACAGATCATGAGTTCGAATCTGCGGCTTTCCAAAGGTTTAACGTGGCTACCTGAATTATATCACAATATCGTGATTACAATCAGTCCGAGAAGTAGGACACAGCGGGGACTATATTCTTGCTATTGTCATGAACACGTGGACTCGTGGAGTGTCATTGCTGGTGTCATATCAGACCAGCATGGAGGAGGATATTGGCACCAGCACCGCGAAGTCGTGGCTCAACATGGACAGAGCAACATGCGTGACGTGAACACCAAAGGGTGCAACAAATGCTGACTATAAATGCGTCCTAGGTTTCAATGTACATTGTAAGCTATTGTAGTATTATGTTTTTGGCATTGGTTTACTGTTTATAACATTGAAAGATCATTCGAATATAGGAACTGAAAGGATAAAAAGAAAAATTGAATTTTAATTGTTTTATAAAAGCAAATAAAAAGTAAAATAAAGATACAAGTAAAAAATGTTTTTCATAGTGTGATGTGAAAATGGTGGCAAATTAAGTACTTATCCTGTGCACCAGGGACAGATTTTTGCTGTTAACGGTTTATGACTTTGCTAAAGACTTGGTTGTTTTTTGTCTTTGTCTTACACGAGATATTGTTTAAGTATAAACACATTCTATAAACAGCGTATGTGAAACAAAAGCTTCGACTTTTTGTAGTACTTTTTCATATGCATATCCATACCAGTATATTGGTATGCTTAGTTTAAAGAACACTGAAAACCAAGATGGTAACATGATATTTATTATTTCATTCACACAACTTTTACTTCATCTACAATTCTGCTCTTTTATTGTGAATAGCAAAATAAATAAAGGCTCCAGATTCCATGTCTGTTACCCATATTGTTATTAGTTTTTCTCTGCTTTACAAACTTATGACACTGTCTTTCTGAGAATCTCTCAATCATCAAAACATTGTAGACATCTCTCTCCTTTCACCCTTAAAACTCACAAATATTTAACATCAGTTGAAACACAATAAACTTTGGAAAAAAAAATCTCAAATATCTCACTATTGATAAATTCATATAAAAACACAGTCACATGAAAAATCCATTTACGCGAATGCGTTAGGAATATCCATTCTGCTCACAATAGGCTCTTTCATGCATCTTGAACACACTGTCATCTGTCACCGTCTGTAAAAAGGCGACTCTTTAGGTTTCACGTCCAGGTCGGATTGGGCCGGTGTCTGTTAGCGGCGGCGTGTCTACCTCTTGGCGGGTTTGGGGGCGACGTGGAGGCGGACGGGGCATGAGAGTTTGACGACGCGGTCGGCGGGGGTGCCGGTGGCAGTGACCGCGATCTCACGGTCCGGAGTGTAACGCAGAACCACACACAGAGACACCTCACACGCTTCTGGAAATTCATTTATTTGTTTCAAACGATAGTTCATATTCACGTTAAACTTTTTTTCTCTATTATGTTTTTGTTCTATGCTACCAGAAACAGATAAGAGCACTTATCTGTTTCTGATGCTACCTTACAAGTTTCGAATTCAAGAAGATTTTTAAAATGTTTTAAAATTCATTTTATTAAAGCTTTTCAGCTCTTCAGAGCCCTAATCTTAATCATCATTTTGGTTTAGTTTTGTTCGTGATGCGGGTTACGGATGCCGCCCGCCTTGCTTTTGCACAGTGTACATGTTCCTGCTATTTGTAGTTATGTAACCGCATACGTAGTGCACTACTGCCTGGCTCACCTGACCACAGCGTGTGTGAGAGCAGTACGGTGGTAACGAGGCGGTGGCGCAGCGGGCTCAGCTGGCGGAACTCGCGGAGGCGCGGCACCACTACGTGCTCACGCTGGTCCGGGTACAACACCTACAACACAACGACAAAAACGTCACTGCAACACAGCGTAAACTACAACATCTACAACACAATGCTGTACAGTAAAGGTCCCATTCACCAGCTTCTGAATGGTCAAAAAAACGGAAAATCCAGACCTCATTTCCAAAGACAATGGTTAAATGCAATCAATCAGACAATCATAAGCATTGATATGCTGCCTATAATAAGGTATTACATTTGATAGACAATATAAATAGACCGCAAGATTGGTAGCACAAGTAAGCATGTATATGCATGGTGACTGGTTGCCATAGTATTGTCAAGCTGGTGATTTTAACAAACCAACATGGATTTTAACAGTGTAAATAATTAGGTGAATTAAAATTCAATTTTCCAAAGCAATTACAATTATGATCAATTACAATCACACCATATGTAAAAAACTCAATTACAATTACGCCATTTTTGAAAAACTCAATTACAATCACGCTAAGTGTCATTAATAACAACTACACCAATTACATAATTGACTCTAAGTCTGATGGGGACATTATGTACTGTCTGTGTATCGTACCCACCTGTATGCGGACGTCGTGGATATTGTGCACGTTGAAGACATCCACGACCATGTTGACTCCGGCCGTGAGACCCGCAATGAATTTGAGCTGCGAGTCCGAAGTTCCTGACAACAGACGTCAACATAATAAAACTACTTGGATAATAGTAATAATAGTCAGTCTTAAACGTGCATTTTTTTCCACCTTCCAATAAAATATTACACATATGCAAGTTAGTTGCTGTAGTACTACCACATTCACCGCCTCGATTAATGCGGTCATCAAATAACCTATTGCGAAAGAAACTTTAATCAAAAATCAAGTCTTACAGTGATACAGCCTTTAAAATAGCAGCAACTAAATTATGGAATAAACTTCCTGTGTCCGTACAACAATCCAAGACTTGCCATTTTTAAATCCCAATTTGTTTTAGGAGGCCTACAAGTGCACATGAACACTGTGGAATTTGTGCTATAGAAATTCATATTGTATCGTACTGTACCTGTGGGTTCCACGATGTGTGCGTGTGCGCGCTGCAGCAGCCCGGGCGTGGGCGTGAGCGCGGTGGTGGCGTGGTACCGCAGCGCCGCCATGAGGCGCGCCAGGTACACGGCCGGCTCGCACAGCTCCAGCGCCTCCATCGCCCCCAGCAACGCCGCCGTGAACGCGTCCGGCGCCACGCCGTGCGCAGACAGGGAGCTGTGGGGGGAAGGTGCTTGTTGACATTGGTGATTCACTGTTAGTGTCATGGGGTTCAGCAGCGTCAGATGGGGGTAGGGGTATAGTTTTTTTGGTTATTATGCTCTGTAACTGCTGTATAACTTAGAGAAGGTTATCAGCCCTGTTTGTAGGGATGCAATACTAGGGTTATTTTATCAGTCATGTCATTCCCTTCCAGAAATTAGACACATCGTAAAAAGCCTACAGCATGGAATGCACAATCTAGATAGTTGTTGTAGATATCGGAACTAAGGTGCTTTGAGTAATCACTACAGATTTGTGCATTCATTCATTAAAAACCTCTTGCTGATAATAATGTATTTGTTGTTTAAAACACAAGATATGATGAACAAAATACCACATTTGTGCTGAATACGTCGTACTGGTATACGGCTCACGCATTCATCTTATCCAACTCCGATGCATTTGCCATATACAAGTACGACGCATTCGCGCTCAAGTGCTATTCTCCATCAATCGTGCTGCACGTGGCACGTACCGCTGTAGGTTGTTGAGGACCTGCAGGTACTGTATGCAGGCGGGCTTGGCGCCGGCCGTGTCGCGCCGCAGCAGCCCCAGCAGCGCCAGCGTCTGGGCGCGGAGCCGCAGCTGGCGCACGGCGAGCAGCGGGCGCACACCCAGACCCACAAACACGTGCTCCAGCTCGTACGACAGCACCAACACCTGCAGCACAGTCAGGCAGTCAATCAACACAAACACCTGCACAGTCTGTCAAAATCATGGGCACATGCATCGTAATGGTCATGCATTAGTTTCAGTTAGTTTCTGCCCTCTACAATGCACGTGTCCATGATCAAAACACCAATACCTCCAGTCAATCAAATCCTAAATAATATGACACCACCACCACCTGCTATGTACAGACAGACATCGAAGTTTTCAGGCCCCACTACTACATATGTGCATGGTAGCTAACGGCTATGGGCACCACATACAAAAATATTGACAGCCCTTGTTTAATGCATAAAACATACATAATGTTATTATGATTTATATTTATTTTTGAAATTCCCCATTATACCTGGAATTTTCAACAGTTTGAAAAAATCAAATCCTAAACAATATGACACCATTCTCCATCCAGTGTTGCTATACATGTACAGACATGTTGGAAGTTTTCAGGCCCCTCACCACACTTTGACATAATCTACATATGTGCATGGTAGCTAACGGCTATGGGCACCACATACAAAAATATTGACAGCCCTGCTTGTGTGGATGGCTTTTAAATCAATTCTTTTTGAAAAGTTGCCCTTTCAGATGTACTATAAACAAATGTCACAGTACACTCAGCTAACCCCAACACCAAAACAACTGATTATTTGAAGTACTATACTGGAGTGTTAGTAAGTTAGTAGTAAGTAGAAACACGTGTGACTGCTATCATGTTTAGGATTAGACCCTAAAATATCCAATGAGAGTCTAAGTCCACAGCCAACTTCAGCCAGTGTACATTCCCATGGGAATATACCGGTACATGCAACAGATTTCAAATAATGGAGTATTTTGCATTGGATATTGCGATTCTATCCTTAAGGATATCCTTACATTATGTGTTTATATGAGTGTGGAGTACCCACCTTGTTGACGAGGCTGGCGGTTGCGGCGGCGCTGCTCTGCTGCGTGGACAGGACGGCCGCCGCCGGGGACGTCCACTCACTGCTCGACAGCACCTAAACAAACATTACTCGTCAACATCTACAGCACAAACGTCCACTCACTGCTGGACAGAACCTAAAACATCAACACTCATTACACGGGGAAGTCAAAACACTTAATACAAAGTCCTAGTGCCCTAGTTCCGGTGGTGGAGAGAGCAAACAACTTAACTGCTGGGCGATTTGGTGCCATATGCTCATTAGTTCATATTCCACCAAAATCTATGTGATATAGTCCTTGCCTGACAGTCTAACTTAATTACACTTAATACAAAACTTTAACCATATCTATTTTCCTACAAAGCATTGAATTGCACTTGAACTCAAGTCTGAGCCTCATTTTTGGCTAGTTAAGGTATTTGGCAAAACTGTCTAAAAAGGGTTTTAGGTACAATTTCCTCCCACCTTCAATCTTATTATCATTGTTTGCAGGCAATGGGTTACAGATCAAAACGTGTATGGGGTAGCACTGTGAGCCCCCATGGCAAGCAGGGGTATCAAGTTGTGCCCTATGAGCCCCTAGCGGTGACACTCACTTTTGCGAGCGCAAGCTGGCACTGTAGGTACATGGCGAGGCAGTCTGCGGTTGCGGCGAGCGCGGGGTCCACCTCCCCCCAACCCGCTGCAGGTCCCTGAAACACACCAACACGCCATGAAATTTTGTTAATTTCTAAAAATATTTTCACAATTTCTTACAATTTTTTAATTTTTCTTTACATTTTTCTTCCCAAATTTTTCTTCCCAAATTTTTCTTTACAGTTCCACCCCACCCCACCCCATCTTTTCAATTTTTTTTCCATGTTTTTCAAATTTTTTAAAACAGTTTTTGACATTTCTTCTTACAATGTTTAATTTCATTTTTTTTAAATTATCAATTCAACTCTTAAAATTTTCAATTCAATTCTTACAGCAGAGATCAGACAATAATAATCATGAAAAACCACAGGACAAGCATCTACAAAAAGTAACCGGCCCTGATAAAAAAATGTCCAGACCTTAATCATGTCAATATTGAGAGATCAACAAAATTAGCCTACTCAACGGGCCCTAAACTTTTGATACCAGGCCAAATCCCGCCGGCACCAGGCTGCCAGGAAGGCTTCATTTCATTCTCTGCATTAACCTTGAACTTTAGGGGGGTGCAGGGATGCAAATAAAATAATTTGGCATTATCCAAAATTTCTCATCATTATCAGACTAGACAAACGAACGGAAAACCGTGATTGAACGTTATTCAGATAATGTGGTTTTAAACATTTCACATTGATACACTGAAGATATATTGAACATCTACGTTGATGTTGGTGTCAAATACATTACATTATGTAAAAATTTCGATGCTGTTTTAGTGATAAAAGTGTTTAGAATGACATTATCGGAATTAACATTCATTCCCGGATTTCCGTTTGGCTGTCTAGTGATTAATATCAACATAAACAAAAAGGGTTATTTGCTTAAGTTATCATTATCAAAGCGATAGATATAGGATACAGCTGAGCATTACCCAAATTTTGGAATATACCGGTATGTGATTTTATCAGAAGGAAGTTACAAAATTTCGGAATGGTTGACATGTCTGTATGATACTGATAAATTTGAGCTTATTTTAGATGGCCTGACCTGATGCTGATGTTGATGAGCTGAGTGGCGAGGCGCGCATCCATGGCGCCGAGTCCATCCAGACACGCCACGGTGCGTGCCAGGAAGTCGCGCGGCGTCGCACCGGCGCCCACCAACGATGGTGCCGCGTGTGTCGAGCGAGGTGCGGGGACCACGGAACCCAACTACAACAGTGTATGGATTATGTGCCACATCGCAATTTCTTTCAATATCCGTTTGCATTAGAACCTACTCATGATAAAAAGAAACATCTATTGGGGTACTATAATGCCTTGGGCACAACCGGCAGTACTGCTTCCCTACTGCCTTTCTACTGTCCAAAACTTAAAATAACCGTGAGGATCAGTGTGTATGCAGTGCTGCGAAAGAACACTTTTTGAGGTAGTAGGGAGATGGTAGAGGAAGTTTGACAATGTCAAACTTCCATTTCGTTCAATAAACAGTTGAATGACTGTAGGTAAGCAGTACAGAGCCAGTACATCAAGCCTTATGTCATTACTGGATAACTGGGAGACTAACTGACAGGGTTGGGTTTCGTACGGTACGAAACAAAACTGGACAAAATCAAAACTAATGTTCATTATTGATGAAAAGTAATGGATGCTTTATGTGTTTTGTTACTATCATTACACTTTTCACGTTCAATATCCAGAATATCCATTATTATTACACTTTTTAGTATGAGCTTTCATTCTGATAGGTCTTGTAGTCAAAATGTGTTGACATTCTTTATACTTTGCTTTACTTGGGCCTTCTAATGTTACCTCAGAATAATAGCCCCAAATAGGGTTCCTTGGCCTGCCACCAGCTTTAGACATTATGCTTTTATTGATATATGTGTGCCTTGCTTGGAAGAACTAACACTAATAGATAAGACACAGCTTTATTATACAGGCTGGTGAGAAATTGTGTACCTATGCTACTGAATCACATGCAGTGCATACATGACACTTCTTACCAGACTTTTGCAACAAAATCATCTCATGTCAAATTCCTTGACTCTGCAAACAAGCTCTGCAAACAAATCCTTCTCCAACACAATTAGAAACCAAGTAAATCTTAACCCATGTCACTTACCTTAACTGTATTACATAACAACACCATTGTCCTTACTGGCTGCCATAACTGGAAGTGACCAACTGCTAACTTCTATTCATGGTTTGATTACATAACTGGCTTGAATATTGCTTTTAAATACATGTATATCAATTCTATAGGGGTTTGAATTACTACAGAGTTGAACAAGATAAAATACATGTATGTGGAGAATGTAAGTCAGGGAATATATGAAATTAAAATAGTCAGGCCATTTAATTTTATCCAGTTTTAACTAACAAAAGCTATACAAGCATTATTATCTTTCATTTAGCTTATACATTTATAAAAATGCATGCATCAGCTGCCATGTATTAAGCATTTTTTTAAATAGTTTATATATTTAGGTACAGTTTTGTACAGTGTCATACATTAAGGTTTAAACCAATGCCATGGTTAAAACACACTTGTACTAAACCCTATCAACCCTGTTTGTTAATTGCTTATATATCCATATATATGCATTTATCACGCATTCTTTAAACAAGTATGCATTACTTATCATATTATATGACTTATAACACCCATTTAAGACAGATAAAGCTATAAAATAACAATTTATTTAGTTTCGTACAGTTTCGTACAGTTTCGCACACTTTTACTGTACGAAACTAGTTTCGTACCGTACGGTTAAAACACGGTTTAAACCACCGGTTAAAACACACCTGTACGAAACCCTGCCAACCCTGCTAACTGATGCTCACCTGTAGTTGTGGGACCATGTCTGGGAACGTGTCTCTGAGGTAGACGTAGTGCCGCGCGGCGTGGTCGGGGAACAGCGCGGTCATGGCTGAGCCACCGGACGCGCCCGCCGCGTTGAACACCAGCAGCAGCACGGACACGTCTACACCCGTCAAGGAACAAACACGCACACGCAACCACAACACCACACTGATACAACTATGATCACACACTGGTACTTAAGGGGTGGTGAACTACTGTCTCTTTGTTTGTTTGCTAGTTTGTTTGTGAATATTCTGCAGCTATGAGCTTGATGATGATAGTTGCAGTCAGGACTCAGGGGGCCCATGTGGTGTTTATACATGGACCTCCACTTTCAATGTAATGTATGGTGACTATTATGACAGAAAGGTAATATGTGATACAACATTGAGATATACGGATGAGGACTTTTTACAGAGCTTATTATTTCTTACATATGATTCTAACAATCAAAATTGTGAGGTCTTGTACTTGCCAACTTCTAACTTCATACGTCTGCTCAAGGATACAGGCAAGACTTTTTACAGAGTTCATTTCTTACAAATGATTTTTACTATTAAAAAACAAGAGGAGCCCATGTACACATTTACAACACTAATTCTTTCATAGTGAAACACCTTATCGCAAAAGATCCCTAATAAATGATGATAACGGGTGTGCAAAAACACGTTTCAGCAAAAAATTGTTAAAACATTATTTGGTTTTTGACAATGGGACACACGGGCTCCGTGTATACACAAACTCACTGTGCACCGTTCTAGGTCTTATACTAAGGAACTTCTAAGTGCATATGCTCAAGGATACATGCCGGGTCGTCCATGTCGGGCTCCACACACTCGAAGTACGGGTGCACGGACAGCAGGTCTGGCACCATGGGTGTGGTGAGGGCCGGGTGGTTCCTGCCCAGGTGCTGCATGCATCTACACACCGCACCAGTCAGTCACACACATGTCTATACTCTTGTTAACTTAAATCATTACAGGTTGTCACGCTAAAACAATATTGATAAAAAACTTTCTTTAGTATAACTTTGGGTAATCATGGCGGCTATTTTGAAAAATGGCCACCATAGTCATAAATCTACTCCTGGTGCGAGTCCATCAAGTGAAATTATATACTATTTATTGAACTGCACAGAAATGATGATGGCAATTAGTCCTTTAGGCAATTAGTCCTGTTAGGTCTTATACACTATCTGATTCACTACACCCATATATGCTACATTCATGCAGCAGGTCCTGTCATTATTGTTGTGTTTTAACATCTTTAATACTTTTTGGATATTTTAGCCCCGATGAAGAATTCGTTTATTCTAAAGTACTTAGCAATCAAATGTTAGAAATTCAAATTCAAATCATAATTTTCGACCATCATTTTAGCAACAGTTAAGACGTTAAAACAATAATGATTCACCCATAAACTAGGGCTTACTTCCAGATTGACATCCTGTCCTGAGGGTAGCGCTTAAGGTTGTCGATGAGTCCGAGGATGCAGGCGTTGAGACAGCCCTTGGTGCCCATGCGCACGTATACAAACATCTCCCGCAACGCCTCGCGGATCTCAAAGTTAGAGTCCTGCAGATAGCATCCACATGCGATCTTACACTTCCCTTGCTATATTGTTTGTAGCCACCTAATGGTGTAACGGTACTACAATATGAAATGTGGTCAATAAAGCTCCTAAAAATCAAGCTCGTACCTTGAGGACGCCCATAATGATCTCCAGTTGGTCCTCACGCAGCACGATATGGTGGGAGATTTTGCGCAGACTGTTGATGGCGTTCAAGCGGACGCTCTCGATCTCGTCATTGAACATGTCGACGAGGAAGTCCTGGGAGAGGTTAGCGAAGCTGGCTGAGCGCGTGGCCAGCTCACACAGGGAGTCGATGGACGGGTTACGCACCTCTGGCGGGGAGCAGAATACAGCAAATTACTCATCATTCACATGTAGACCACGCAGCATTTACAGCAGATCATGCACCATGAGAAACCAGGGTGTTGATTAGGCACTCGCCACTCGCCCCTGGCTAGTGTAAATTTCTGTTGGTGTAAATTCAAAGTCACTCGCCACAGTCGGAAAGCAGAGAGCACAGTAATTCAAAATTGTAGCTTGCAGCCGGGCTGATTCAAAACGTAGGTCGTCCGGGTAATATTCTGGGTCGTCCGAAAATTAATTACAAACTATGAATAACAACACTGATTATATGAATTCAGGTATTTATTGTCACATACAACACAAATAACAACAACAACAGCAACAAAAAGGCATGGGGACAGCATATTATGATAACTGTCATCAGTCACATTAGATTCATATACTTGAGCACATCCTCTTCACTCATCTCATTATCAAACTCATCATCGAAACCCTCATCATCAATATCCAGTGCCACTAGGAGGGGGAGGTGTATCAACGACACCACTAGATAAGGGAGTACTAGTACTGCTACTAGAACAAGGAGCAGGCGTTCCATTGTCAACAACACTGGCTTCTGGCTCATTAGTCTTGGATCGACTAGTTTTTGTGATAAACCTTAACATACTCATGATTTTGCTAAAAGACTGAGAGCGGCGAAAGACAGAGAGCGGCGAACGACATATAAGAATTAGAACGTTGTGTAGATCTAACAACTGAGTGACGCTGTAATAAAACTGTCGCTGTAAATTAAAAATATCATCTTCCAAGATTGATTCCAAGAAAATGCAATAGTACTTACGTCTTACATCTGAAATTTGACGCATGTTTGTTGAAAATCGATAATTTAACAGGAAAACCATAAACAGAACGTCATCTTGTTTTTGTACGCCACACATCGGTCACGTGATGCGAATTAAATGAACAAAATGGTGGCGCGATGAGGG
Organism: Streblospio benedicti; assembly: GCA_019095985.1. NCBI lineage: Eukaryota > Metazoa > Annelida > Polychaeta > Spionida > Spionidae > Streblospio > Streblospio benedicti. The sequence goes on from CM032667.1 coordinate 54,342,522, forward strand.
AAGTGCGATATTATGAAAACAACACGATGATTTCTGTCAAATTAGCGATAATGCGTCCCCAAAACGTGAGTCGCCCGTCAGGACAAGTCACTTCAAATTGTAGGTCGTATAGACAAAAGCGTGAGTCGATTCTAACGACCAAACGACTTATTACTGTGCTCTCTGGAAAGTATGATAACTTGATTCCAACACTTTAATAACTAAGGATGGCTAGTTTGGATCGAACATGGCGAGTGTAAATTGAGAGTCACTCGCCACAGAAGGTGAGTGTTCTACTACAACGAGTCACATTCCCTTAGAAATACTTTCATTTTTTTGTCTGAAGCCAACCTGTACGCACAACCAAAATAGCAGCCTTTACGTACAACTAAACATTAAGCAGCTTGCATCAGCCACGCTACTCGGCCACATGGATAATCATAATATGATAAAGGATAGGCCATTACTTGCTACCAGAGTGGGCTATTGCGTACAACACTCATGTATAAAAAGATTGATCTTGTAATCACAACGATAAGATTTCAATCAGATTAAATATTAAAACAAGCCCTTTGATGTAACGTTTGTGTCTCACCCATGTACTCGTCCTCAAAGCCGTGCACAAATGCCCCGCAGGCGCCGGTGGACATGAGGCTGACGCCCGCAGCCTCTACCGCCTCCTTCGGAGCGTCGTCCGCCCACTTCTTGCCCGACGACCACTCGCCAGACGCAAAGTGCTCCTTTGCGCGCTCGTGCGCTGATGTCTTTTTCTGCAATTGGCTTAACCATATTTATTTGTTATACAAAGTACAACAGGTATAATGCAATTAATGCCCTCTCTCATTCTCCAATTTGAAGTATCACATGTTTTCACAAAAATATGCAGTAACTACGATTATTAGATTACATTTTGTATCAGTATATTCTAAATACTTTATTTGTTTTTACGCCCATGAGCAAATCTCTTTTTCTGAAATTTGACTTATCGTGTGTTTGTTCACAAAAATATGCAGTAACTATGGTTCCACCTAATTGAACTTTTGTTCCCACTTGCGTTAATCAGAATATTGCTATTGGGCTCCATAGGAAACTATTCTATATACTTTAACAGTTTCATCTTTACGTGACGTATTTGCAGTTCATCTTCAAAAGATTACTGACACTTTTCAAATGGTAGGACAAATTTCCCTCTTTAATAAATGCAAGTAAAAAAATGCAAATGTCATACTCACTCTCATGTTGGACATCAGTTTTTTATCCAGCGTTTGTTCCAGAAATTTCTGGCCAACTCCGTGCAAGGAACCCTGCAGTGATACAATGAATTAGTCTGTGAACTCCATCAGAAGTGCTCAAAGAGCACAGCGTTGCTGGTGCAGTGTTGACTCATGTAAAATGACACTTGATGGCCACTAATTATGTATACAAACACAATACTTTCACGTCACCTGAAGTGAAGCAATAATGTATGCACATGATCATAGTCAAAGCTGTTTTCAACAATAACAATACTTTCAATACGTTTGACCATGTGTAGTGTACACATACGGGAGCATGAAGAAATGAAACCATTATGGTATGACTTTCAGGCCCCTCACCTACATTAGTTCACCCTCACTCACCAACAGACCGGCGGCCTCAGCTCTCACTCGCATGCAGCCGTCATTCACCATGTTGCAGATCCTGGCAAAACCATCGTCCACAAGGCGAATCTCTTCGTCTGATTCCGGCACCTTCACAATGCTGAAACAGATAGATTTAGTCAAATTAAGACAAGAAAAGAAAGGTACTGGTTTCTGTTTTTTAAAAAATTTTTAGACTAGAATTTGATTTGAATTAGCCCAAAAAGTAAATGAAGAAAAATTCCAAGTAGTAACATCTTTTTATTTGCATTGTTCAACATTCTATATAAAAATTGGACCCACTTTTCTTCCACATAAAAAAGATGCAATTTTAATAGAAAACTCACTGCTCTGAGAAGGTCTGACTCATGACCCACACCAGCTTGACGGAGGCTGTTCTCACAGCCTCGCAGTCATCAGTCAGCGCAGAACACGCAGTCTCGTACACACTGCGCTCAAGGCTACAGCCTCGACGGTGCCAGCTCAACTACAACAAACCACGCACCTCTGTATCATACAATTTCATCGGCTTTCTTCTGATAATATGTACAGAGTAATTTTAAGATAAATCCAATGTTTAAACTTACTACTTTGAAAATTTCTATTTTGACATCTGAAGACCATCCTTAAGAATGACTTTACATAGAGGTGTCTGCTCACAGGGCTGCCGCGGCCCCCCTCCAAAGTTGTAACGTCACATTGTGCGACACATCCATGTGACGTCATTCTTGAGGATGCTCTTCAGGTGTCAAGACCAAAACTTTCAAAGTAGTAAGTTTAAACACTGGATTTATCTTAAAATTACTCTGTTCATAAAACAATGAACATCACTGGCATTGTCTGGCAAGATGGTCGGGAATAGGATACCACTTGGAACTATCTTGTTTGTAATAGCACAAGGTTTATTGTCAGAAGTCACTCTAAAGCTAGGGGCATTTTGGTAGTACATTTTTTGTCTGTGCGTGCGGTCACTGTGGTGTGGTAAAGAACTGGCTACATACTGCCTACCTAGGGCCAAGCCACTGCTGAAAAGGCCTTATTACTATATAGTGTAAGGCTTCGCTACTGTCTCCGTACTGCCTAAAACAAAGTCCATTCACTGAACTTTCAAAGTGCTGGACACGCACTGATCCCTACGATCTCCATGAGTTTTTTGCAGTAGAGAGGCAGTATGGAGACAGTACTGCTAGATGTGCCCTAGCGTTTAAACATTCATTGAATACAGTGCATGTACTTAGCACTAGCACTACAGAAAGATAAGTGTACCAGCTCCCTATCCACTCAGCCACAGAAGCTGTGTGTGTGGTCCTCACCATGGCGTTGAGCGCATTGGTCCTGACGCGCGGGTCTCCATCCTTGCTGTATGCCGCCACCAGCCGCAGACACGCCGCCGGACAACCCAGGCTGCCCAGAACGTCCAGCGCCTTCATGCGCACCAGATGGCTGCTTGATCCCAGGTGCTGCAACACAGAGCCATGAATAGAAAAATCATACTTCCCCGTAAGACAGATATCCTTAAAAACATAACCACCCTAACTAAGATTTACAAGTCCAAATCAACAAACTCCATGTAAATTCAATTGAAACTGATATCTGGGGTGATTGAGAATACATGGTCCATAGGACAAGTAATTCAATATTTTTGCCCGTCCTGACAACATGGATACATGTCTCGGTGTTCGAAACTTGAACTTAATTCAGTGCCCCATTCCAGTACTACATGTACATAAAGAACAAGTAACATTTTTTTTAGAACAAGTAAAATTTTTAAAATACTAGTCCTATAGACTAGTACGGTAAAAGAGTTATCTCGGGCACTGTGATTGAACAGATCAGCAAAAGACCAAAGGCAGTGCAATCTTGGCCTTAGATAAATAAAACCCCTTATGTACCTATGTTGTTTTTGCTTTTATAGTTTTTGGTAGCCAGTTAGAAGTTCATGAGTTATTTATATTACCTGTTTAGCAAGGCCAATGACGACTTGGTGACAGCTTTTGTCTGATGGTAGATTCAGAGCCACAGCTTGCATTGTGCTCAACATCTGACTGTGAACCTTGTGAGAAGCTGTCAAAAAAAGAGTGCAAGGAACTATTACTTAGGTAAATCTAACATGAACTGAAGTGAGAATAAAGACTGTTCTACATGGTAAAAGTTTGCTTTCTAACTTGAGTCTATTAAAATATATCTAATACCATTGATTACATTTCATGATATATACATGAACATTCATGCAAACTTTCTAACATCTGATAATCCGTTAATGTTAAAAAAAACCACTTTTACTCACTTAAAAATATACACATATTGAATGTATAATCATATTTCCTAGATGTATCACTATATATACCGAAAACAACTTGTAAAGAAATTTAAGACTTGAATGAGACAATCACTCTTTCTGTTAAATATAAATGCATATTGTCACGAAAGTGGCTCGGACACAATGCATCCTGATAGATTGACAAAGTGCCCAACAAACGAGGTCAGTGGAAAGCCTGTCGGATTAAGGCTGGCACAGTTGGTGAAGCTAAATATAGCGTAAGGTGTCAGACAGTGTGATTGCGCAACGCAGCATACAGGCAAATAGGCGAAGTTGAAGTGTGATTCCTTCGTCATGGGAGATTGGTGTAATGGTTAACACACCTGACTATGACATATAAGACCGGTCTGAATCATAGCCAGGAGATCGTGAGTTCGATTCCACGATCTTCCAAAGTCCCTTTACAAGTAAGACTGACTTTCGTTTCAATATTAATATTGGCTTATTCCTTACTCAAAATCTAAGTTATTTTCAAGTAAACCCACGCGTCACATGTCACCTGTGAGGTGAAAACATTGTCATGCGCGCATCCAAATGCACGGGAACTTATTTTTTTTACGTGATATATCTGTAATTAAAGTTGGTATATTTGGCTAGTCATGAAGCAAACTCATTCAGTGCACATTATTGTGTAACATACTGGACATATTTGGAATGTTTACTGTAGCTTTAATCCTATCTTAAGAATTGTACTTAACAAAAAGAAATCACCAAACAAACGTAATAATTACAGGTGGTCTTGACGGAGCAATGGTTAGCGCGTACGACTTCAGATACAGAGTTTGCTGTGTTGTGAGTTCGCGGCCCGGGCACAGCAGACTGAGTGGTGCCGATAAGTTACGTTGTACGTTTCTCATCAATGCTACGTCAATTTCACCGAAGTGTGTCACCACTGTTGATCAGTAACGCTATTCAGTGGCGACGCCAAGCGACGAGGTCCGGAAGCCTCATTAAAAGGCGTGCCCCGTGTGGAGGACAGTCATCCCTCTGGACGTTAAAGAACTCACCTAGCTTGAAAACTATAGCTAGTGTGATCCCCCCTTCCCCTGAGGCTCAGTTGACTACCTAGCCTGCCTCTGGAGGTACATATACCAACATCACGTGGCCTCCCTCTCCTATAATCATCAGAATTGATGGCTGCGGAGTAACCACGAACAAACAAACGTACGAACGTTCAAACATTCAATGTATATAGCTTGTAAAACAAATACATCAAAACGGCACATGTGAGCTTCTTTTCACCACGATAACAGGAAACGGAAGCGAGGGTTTTCTTGCAAATATATGTGAGTTTCTGAGCGAGACGCACCCTCCCTCTTGATGGCTGCGGCGAGGTCGTCGACGAGTCCGCCGGATGCGGGGTTGTAGCCAGGCGTGAGGACCAGCTGACCCAGGATCATCATCACCTTGGTGCGAACAACGTCCTCAGTCTCCTTGTAGAAATGCTCGAGCAGAATGCGCACATACTACAACAAACACGCACAGAATTATGCATGAGAATTATCATAGGACAAAATAGAAAACTGTAAAAAATATTTGTCCAGTCTGTATGACACTTTACAGTTGTTATCAGCAGATTAAACAACATACTGACATTTTATACATACTATTTTAAAAACGTAGCAGACTTTTCGACATAAGAGCTATATAGACTGCTTTGCGAAAAAATGGCTTTTCAAAAGCATAATAAAACTATTAACTGTTGCTATTTGACAGTAATTAGCCTCCTCACCTGTTCCACATGCTCCTCTGCCAGTGGCAATGATTCCTCAAAACGAAGCAAAGCTTTGAGGGCATCATGTGAAGTCGCTGCATTCTGTAGTTCCAATTGCGATTCAACAAATTTGGGTCTGTGTACAAGTCTTAATTTCTTGGGTGGTGGCTTTGGTTCCTCCTGAAATTGAGATTTGTAGAATTTTAGAAGTATTCCCCACTTGAGATAAAGCTTTACAATACATGCACTAAGGATAAAAAGTTTTGCAATGAAACATGTGATACATAGAGTTGTAAAATTCAACATATTTTATGTAAATCAATAAAATTAGATAAGCATAAAAATCTAGTTTTACAGTATTTTTCAAATCTGCAAAAATTCTGGGCCGGCTACTTTTCATCTGGGCCGATTAACTATCAGAGTTACTGGCCCGGTGGTGGATGGATCAAATTTTCATGAGTTTTGTAACCTATCATAGTGCAAATGTGTTTCATATACAAATGATCTATGTAGCTTTAAAATGATATTATTTATTAAAATTGGATCAGGAATAAAGAAGTTGCAAGCAAATTTAATACAGCGTTCCACTTGCACTATTCTCTTTGAGAAGGGTAGGAATATCGCCACCCTTGAATAAGTGCTGGTGTGTCAATAAGTGTTGGGTGGGCTATTCAAGAACTACCCATGAAAGCTTTTCTTTTTTTCAAGGGGCCACAAGCGCTCTCTTCCCAATGTATCTAGCCTACTGATCCTCTCTAGCGGAATGGGGGTGAAGATAATGGGGTTGAGTTTTCTGACTTAGTCTTAGCCATGCCATGACAGGATCATGACCATGTTACTTATCACAGGAGCAACTTATAGAGCATCAATTGCACTGTTCGGCGATGCACACAATCCTTGAGTTAACGACTTAACGTATGACGTGAGCTCCCCCGTGATAGGTCACCAAATTTTACGTCAAGACGTGAATAAGAAATGTCTTAAGCCTTGCCTACACCGCTAAGACTTCCTTCAAACGGTATCCAACGAAACGTCTCAAGAAGTTTGATAAAAAAATGTGAAGACGTTTTGTCTTTTAAGGAGCCTGTCTACACGCCTAAAACTCTACGACGATTAGTCTATGTAATATGCCCAATATACGCAACATCAGAGGTAACGTACAGTATCACTCTAGATCTATGAACTAAATGTTGCTCTATGATTGGTTAAATTATGCCCCGACAATCCGTCTTGTCTCTAAACCTGTCTACACCAACACGACTGTATCAAACTACTTCAAACTACATCAAACTGCATAAGACCAAGACTTGACATATCTAATACTCACGACGACTTGAGACGAGACGGAAAATCATGGAATCTTGGTTTTAAACGTGTCTACACCGCAAAGACGTTGTCCGACAAAACATCTTGTCGGATACTGTTTGAAGGCAGTCTTAGCGGTGTAGATTGGGATTTAGGTACACACATCGAATGTCAAAGAGATGAGTTCATGTCTTCGACATTCGATACCCAAGACATTTCTTATTTACTTTAGTCTATATTAAGGTGCCCCTGTGCTAGTAGTTTACTACTAATAAATCTCTGTTAATCTGATTAGACTAATATTTTGTAAAATTGTAGACTGACTTTGGGGGGAAACCACAATAAGTGTGGAAGAATAGATGCATAATAAATTCAGATGTATTTAGAATTATTGGTCAATTCATACTGTAATTGGTTGAGTGTCATTTACACTATAGTTACCTGTATAACATGGCTAAATTCTGCTAAAGCTCTCTTTTTAAGATGTGCAGCCATTGCGGAGAACTCGATTTATTTTCAATGTAACTGACTAGTCTCAACCATTTGATTTGAGTGCTTTCAAGCTCCCATAAATAAACAGTAAAACTTTAATTGATTAAGGCTAGTTAGCCACCTGCCAGAGTGCCTGCTTGACAGGTGTTTGTTAAATAGAGTAATGCGGAAGTCAACATAACAAATATTTTATATCATTTTATTCTAAGATATCTTATTAATATGGCTGTGACTCATGTATTATTATCAGCCGATGCTTATATGGTTTGTTTAGCCCATGCGTTAGCGACAGAAAAAGAAGAAATTATGGGTCTTTGTATAGGAGATGTAAGTATTTTCATAAGAATCTTATTTTATCGCCCTGTCAGTCCACTGAGCCTGAAATTGGCTGAATATTTGCTGAAATCTGAATCTGAATGTATACGGCGCATGACCGGTGATCGGTATATATTAGAACGCCGGGGAGGCCACGTGTTGTTGGTACATAGACCTCCCGATGCAGGCTAGGTAGCCAACTGAGCCTCAGGGTAAGTCTAGGTCTAGGTGAGTTGACCGGCAGGGAGCTTGCTCATAAACGCCGGTTGTGCCTGGTGGGTCCAATTAGGGGTGAGATGCACTAAGCCGGCTCTTGAAGATGTCAGTAGAGCCGGCCTCCGCTACAAGGGCGGGGAGACTGTTCCATGCCGGAATAGTTCGATGCACTGTGGAGAGTTTGAGACGGTTAGTGCGGGCACCTTTCTCTCTAAACTTGTGTCTGTGGGCCGCTCGTGTTCTGCTATCCGCTCTCTGCAAACCAAGGTCATCCGGTGTAATGGCCACCTCTCCATTGACCACTTTGTGGAAAAGAACTAGCCGGTGGTGGAGTCTTCTATCCTCCAGGGTCAGCATATCTAGCTCTTTCCTCAGACTCGTGACGCTGCACCTTTGTCGAGGTCGGATCCCCATAATCCATCTAATGGCACGATTCTGAACTTGCTCTAGTGACTTCCTGTGAGTTGCTAGGTGCGGATCCCAGACCACTGATCCGTATTCTAGCCCTGAACGAACAAGACTGGTATACGCCATTTTTTTCATTAATGCGGGGCAGTCTTTTAGGTTTCTTTTCAGAAACCCAAGCTTCTTGTTTGCTTTTGAGACTGTTTCCTCGATGTGACGGGCAAACTCGAGCATAGCCTGGAGACTGATGCCCAGGTATTTGGCTGTGTCCACCTGTTCCAGGATCTTCCCATTCATCTCATAGAAAGATACACATGGTTCTGCTTGGCTTGAGATGCACATGATGTTACACTTGCTGACGTTGAAGTGCATGCCCCACTGGTGGCTCCATGTGGTCAGACTGTTGAGGTCTCTTTGAAAGGCGCACTGATCCTCGCTACAACTGATGGTTCTGTATGCGAGGCAGTCATCAGCAAAGAGGCGTATCTGTGTGTTTGGGTCGACAACAGCTGGGAGGTCATTAATGAAACACAGAAAGAGAAGTGGCCCAAGGATGGTACCTTGTGGAACTCCCCAATAATACATCAGAGCTTCCAGATAAATGGCCATCGACGCACACTTTTTGAGTCCGGTTTGTGAGGAAGGCTTCGATCCAGGATGACACTTTTCCGTCAATGCCAATGAGCCTGAGCTTGCTCATCAGACGGGCATGAGGAACTTTATCGAAGGCCTTCGAAAAGTCAAGGACTGCCACATCTATTCTTGAATGCGCTTGGTCTGCCTTCTCCAGTAAGTCCTGTATTGTAAGCACCAACTGTGTGTCACATGAGTGTTTTGCTCGGAACCCATGGTTCAATGGTGTGAGGGCTCCGAACCTCTGTAAGTGAGACCTTATGTGTGTACACAGGATGTGCTCGAGCATTTTGCATGGAATGCAAGTTAGGCTGACTGGCCGGTAATTTGCTGCTTCACTGACTGGGCCTTTCTTGTAAATAGGCACCACGTTTGCTGTCTTCCATACTGAGGGTAGCTCGCCTGTGTCGAGGGAACACTGGAAAATGTCAGCATAGATCGGAGCTAATTCTTCCGCGAGCTCTTTGAGGAGACGACAAGCGAGGTAGTCAGGACCACAGGCTTTCTTGACATTGAGGTTGTTGAGCATTTTGGCAACTCCTGTACTGCTAACTGTGATGTCACTGATTGAGGGGATGCTTGGTCCTTCTATCACTGTTGATGCATGCATGTCTTGTTTATCACTGGTGAAGACAGAAGTAAACTGCTTGTTTAATATCTCTGCCTTCTTGCATGCATCTGGATGAAGCTGACCTTTATCCTTTAGGGGAGCAATACCACAGTTTTCTTGCCGCTGTGCCTTTATATACCTCCAGAAGGGCTTACTGTCATTCTTTTCCAAGCTTTCAGTCAATATGTTATTGATGTACTCCTGCCTGGCTTTCCTGAGAGATGTGGTGGTGAGTCTTTGGTGCGCCTTGAATCTTTCCCATGACTCCAGTGTCCGCTTCTTTCTGGCATTATTGTACAGTCTCTGCTTCCTCTTGCACAGTTGTTTGAGCGATCTGTTCATCCAGGGGACATTCCTATGTGAGGACGATCGCTTCTGCGGGACGTACTTTGACATGAGGTCATTTATGCACTTTGTCAGAGCTTGGTGCCTTTCTTCCACTGTTTGTCCTGGTGCTGCAGCAAAGTACTGTTCCTGAAATGCCCTTAGCTCATCTTTTATCGAGTCCTATTTCGCTTTTGACCACTGGTTGATCATTCTTGGTTTCTTTGGGTTTGGTTTAATGTGGAGCTGTGTGTCTATGTCATGGTCTGACATTCCAGGAAGTACTGATATTTCCTTGATGAGGTCTGGTTTGGTGGTAAACAACAAGTCTAACACACTGTTGAGTCTGGTTGGTTTTCTCTGTACTTGATGTAAATGATGCTCATTAGTGATCTCAATGAGCTTCTCGCACATGAGTTTATGACGACAATCTGGTTTGACAACAGGTATTTCCCAATCAATGTCAGGCACATTAAAATCTCCTCCAAGAATGACTGTACTTGAGTTCTTGATCTGTGTCTACTCCAGATGGTCCAACACTCTGCCAATTTCTTCCACTTGTTGTACCGAGCATAAGTTGGGTAAGGGGGATCACACTAGCTATAGTTTTCAAACAAGCTTAGTTCTTTAACGTGCAGAGGGATGACTCTCCTTTACACGGGGCACGCCTTTTAACGAGGCTTCTGCACCTCACCGTTTGGCGTCGCCAATGAATAGCATTACTGATCAACAGTGGTGACACACTTCGGTGGAATTGACGTAGCATTGATGAGAAAGGTTTTTGATTTGATTTGAGTGAATACTCCGCAGCCATCAGTTTTGATGATTATAGCAGAGAGAGGCCACGTGGTGTTGGTACATGAACCTCCAGAGGCAGGCTAGGTAGCCAACTGAGCCTCGTGGGTGGAGGGATCACACTAGCTATAGTTTTCAAACTAGGTGAGTTCTTTTGCGTGCAGAGGTGTGGCTCTCCTCTACACGGGACACGCCTTTTAACGAGGCTTCCGAACCTCTGCTTGGCATCGCTACCGTCTAGTAGTAACACTGTACGGTGGCGACAAGCTGTGTGGAAATCAGCAACTCAGTGACAGACGCACGACGTATCGGTTTTGGCGACACTGTGTCAGCCATGGCCGGGCCGTGAACTTGCGACGCAGACAAATCCTGTTTTCAAGTCGTACGCTCTAACCACTGAGCTACTGAGGACCACTGTGAGGACTGTGAGGACCACTGAAGGTACAAAGTAACTTATCGGCACCACTCAGTCTGCCGGGCCCGGGCCGCGAACTCAGGACACAGCAAACTCCGTGTCTGAAGTCGTACGCGCTAACCATTGCGCCGTCAAGACCGTCATACTAAGCCTAAATTATTTTGGGTTACCACTCCAAGCCCTGGCTTGATGCCAAAGTGTAGTGGCATGTAACTACAGATAGTCTTTATAGTATTCTCCATGTATCTGTGGGTGTTAGACTAATGCTACAATGTGGCTTCAATCTATATTTCCTTTTGTGATCACTCTTTCATGGCCTATTCATGCACTATCTTTTTCCCTTTTAACTTTATTTTTTTTTCCACCTTCCCTATCACTCATCTCCAAATTCTCTCATACTTCCCTATCTCTCTCTGTCTCAATTATCGCTCTCTTTCTCAATCTCTATGTTACTATCGCTGGAACTCACATCTCTACTCTACTGCACACAACCTAAAATCATCATGTTAGATGGCAGGTTGTAAAAACCTGAAACCAATCTTCTGTTATCATAGATTAGTCCAGAATTTAACATTCGTCAAAATATTTGTATATGGTCTAGAAACCAATTTAGCCCATATTTATATATTAATTTTGCCTGAATAAGGAAGGATTATAGATTTCAATGGGTTTTTTTTCCAGATTGATGAGAAGCGAGTGTGCCATTTGTCAGCAGTGATAATGTTGCGGAGGTCTGACAAACAACCGGATCGCGTTGAAATTTCTCCAGAACAGCTCTCTGCTGCATCTACTCAAGCAGAAATATCCTTGAAATAGGAAAATACACCTATAATTCTCAGAACATTAAAAGCTCTATCAAATTAAGTAACATGTAGATGCGGGCATGAACACCTCGACATATGTCAATACCTCATCACACTTCCATTTTAGTGATGTGACGATCTGCTGACGTATGTCGATGCGGTAGAGCGTGCATCTATACATTTTTTGATGGTGAAGACAGTTTAAAGCTAATATGAAATATATTTTCTAACTTCTTCCTTAATGCTGAATACACACTTGCTGCTGAATTAGGGCGCCCCATGCGCGTGATCGGCTGGTATCATTCTCATCCTCATATTACAGTGTGGCCATCTCATGTTGGTAAGTCACAAAAATGAATTTTTCAATTTCATGTATGCTATTTATTTTCATAAGATATGATGCTTAATGTTTAAAGGATCATTTTGCTTTGTATTGAGTTGTGTCATACAAGTGGGTATGGCATACAAGTCAATTGAAAAATGCTCATGGTGTTCTATTTTTTGTAGACGACGCACTCAGGCAATGTATCAAATGATGGATGAAGGATTCGTTGGGCTAATATTTTCCGTTTTTAATGAGGATAAAGCAACTAAGGTAATACCATTGTACACAATAATTGCATTGATCTTGGTTAACTATTTTTCATGAAAATGCAATACAGCACAGATAACATCATTAATCAATCTATATCTGAGCCTCCGATTAGAACCAAACAATCCATGTTGTTTTATGTATCTTTAATGACCAGAAGTTGTATTTTTATGTTGATGTTTCAGCAAAATAGAATTCAGCTAACATGCTTTCAATCAGTGAACATTAGTCCAGAAGGAGAACCACCATCGTAAGTAGTTATGATCATCAGATTAGCATTTGAATGAGTAACACAAAATTATAATTAAGATTCTTGTTTTGGGATTATTCTTTAATAGTGTGCTCATCAAATCATATATCCCAGTGCATTTTTTATAATAATGCCCACGTCTAACAAATGCACCCACGCTCTCTCATTTACACTCATGTGGAGATAGGTGATTTTTTTTTTACAGAAAAAATAATATCTAAATATA
>CM032667.1:54355634-54371177 GCA_019095985.1 Streblospio benedicti
CACTGGTACTCTATCTGTTGAATAAACTACAACATAATAAAATAATTGGTACATGTATAATAATGACTTCCAAGTTTATAGATTGCTTATTTTCACAGCTATCACAGCTATGATTTGACAAGCACAACCAACTTTTCACTCAAATGCATGCTACTTTGCAGATAATGGGCAACTCTGAGACCCGCTACAACAACGTTTTTTCGTTCTGCCACCAGGGCGGCACTGCAGTCGTCAGGGGTAAAGATTCAAAACAGCGCTTCAACACTCGTGTATATTAGTCATTTTGAAGATGGTGTTATTGTGCTCTATGTTCATAATCATGTTTTGTGACACACACAGAAATGTTCGCATACTTCTCTAGTTTTCATATATGATACTCACATTTTATTTGGAATTGTATTTAATGAGCTTTGTCCAGATTTCCAAGTTGTGTTTTGCCTCAAGCTCAAGAGCCAGAGCCGATTTTGACAGTCAGTGTGTTTGACAAGATTATCAATAAATGTTGCTTGCCCTTTCTAACTGTATACGATGCGTACGTTATCCTTGATATATACATGTCTTTCACGTATATATTCCATTGATAAAGCCCATATTTTGCTACAATTTCAATGTATAAAACACTCCATTCAACATTATATGTACAAGTCTAAGTACTCTATTTTTTCAAACGCCGAACGTAATAATAATGCGTCAGCGTTATAAATCTAAAAAAAAGCCGCACTGGCAGGTCAGATAAGTATGTATTTAAACTAAATTATTATAATCATGACGCGTATTTGAGAAACAATGCTCAGATGCATAGATACTTAAGGGCTTTGTTATTGATACATGACGGTTTGGAATAACATGGATGAGTATTTCTGACGGAAAATGCACCTCAAAAGTCGGACTTTCTGGGTCGGTTCCTGTACAATTATAAGGCGAGTTGCGCAACGTCTGCCCCTGACGATTCCAGCGCCGCCCTGGTGGCAGAGGCGGAACTACGGTTTCACGGAGTTTGCCATTCCCTAATCAAGATGCTTTCTTTTGTGCATTTTGAAAGTTCCTTCCATTAAAACAGCATGTTAGAATAGCTATAGCAAGTTGAATACCACACCATAAACACTCACGTCAATTACATTAGTCAGTGGTAGAAATAAATTTGAGTTTCGTTAGTAAGGTGTTAAACTTCACCCTACTTGCTAAAACACAAAATGTAAGCAAAAGAAACTGTAGACGTAGTGCTCAAATTATGGGGAGTGCTCAAATTACGTGCACATCCAACGTAGGGTTGATTATTATCAGTTTATTTCATTCCTGTTATAAGATATATCTCCACGGGAATGCACACGTTTGACGTAATAACAGAACGCAGTAGGAAATAACAATCTAGAGAATAATTGGCTATATGTTTACTTAATGAAACATATATATATATATATATATATATATATATATGCATATATATAGTATATGCATATATATAGTTATGCATTATGAATGGAGTACTATCACATGCCAAACAACGGCATGCACGCTATTGATTTTCTCATGTTCTTGGAAATGAGTGAGTTCTGGGAATTCCCCTACTATAGTACCACAGCACCATAGTGCTGTCACTAATTTCTTCCGTGTTTCCACCCTGCGCTACCATTCCACCCCGCGCTATCACCAATTTCTCCGGCCGTTTCCACCCTGCGCTACCATTCCGCCATGTGCCATTATTTGGCATGTGATAGTAGACATTAAACAATCAACATATACTATAACATGTTACACAGTTTCTAGTTTGCAATGTTTGGTTTATACTCAGCAATTAATTTTGAAGTTATTACACTATGTACTTTAGAAGGAATTTGTTCTTATGCCTGCATGTGCTTATCAATTCAGATCTTTTGTTCAAAGTAGCCATTTTGTTGTGATATATAATAAAAAACTTTTCCAATGTACAGAGGTTACATCTTTTTGTTCTGTTGTCATACGCTCTAGCTTTTCCCATTATTTTCCATTCAATGTTGTAAGGCAGGTTTTTCTGTTTTAGTGTCCAGATGTATTTGCTCAGTTCTGTTGCACTTTTCATTGATTCTTTCTCAAAAGACTGCTTGTGGTTGGCAAATCGCGTCTTGAACGTGGTTTCTGTGAGCCCGAAAAACCTGCCTTACAACACGTGCTTTAGCTATCAACATATCATGGGACACCGCGCTTGTTTTTCGCCATACCGCGCTTGTTTGAAAGTGGGTTTTCCAATCTGGCGGGGGTCATACCTACTGATGTCGCCCACGGTGTATTTGAAGTCGCCGACGGACCCCGCCCACGGTTCTTTGAAGCCGCCAACGAACACTGCATTTAGGCCGCCGGCGATGCTTTGAACCCCGCCTACGGTGTTAGGCTGCCGGCCATGTCTAGAGTTGGGCCGCCGGCGATGTCAGTGAGACCCCGCCTATATGGTGTTTAAGGCCGCCGGCGGTGTTTAGAGGTGGGCCATCGGCGATGTCCAGCGGTGTCAGTGAGACCCCGCCTACGGTGCATTTATGCCGTTGGCGATGTATAGCGGTGTCAGTGAGACCCCGCCTACGGTGCATTTATGCCGTCGGCGATATATAGCGGTGTCGGTGAGATTAAAGGAAATCAATAGAACCCCCAACCTCGCTGACGGTGTGGGCCTCGACGGTATCCTGCGACTTTAGAGAAGTCGCCAGAAAAAGTGGCCGCAAGCGTTATAGCTTTTTTTAATGGTGCCGACGATGTACTGCGGTGTCCCCTTTGTACCGGAGGCCCCAGGGCGGCATTAGTGGAATGACTTCTTCATGCCGGTCTTGCTCGTTGGCGGTGTTAAACAAAAGTATTCAAGAATATTCAAATAACCCACCAAAATGCTATTTTTAGTAACAAAATATTTACAAAAACACGTTCCGCCGACGTACTATGCCGTAGTCGGCCTCAATAGAATGGGGGGGTAAAGCACGTTTACAATGTACTGTACTGGGTAATTCTACTTTTTTATTTCAATGTCATACTATCCTGAGGATTGTGTGTGGTAACATGCATGAAACACCATAGAGAAATGAAATAATAATTGTCAAAAAATAAATTAAATGTATATATATATATATATATATATATATATATATATATATATATATATATATATATATATATATATATATATATGCTCATGAACATTAAAATGTAAATTGTAAATGTGGTTATTTACAGTCGCAATTCACTGTTATCGTGCTCTAGCGACTTTACACCAGGTCATTGCAGAGAGCACAGTAATTAGTCGTTTGGTCGTTAGAATCGACTCACGTTTTGTCTATACGACCTACAATTTGAAGTGACTCGTCCGGACGGGCGACTCACGTTTTGGGGACGCATTATCGCTAACTTGACAGAAATCATCGTGTTGTTTTCATAATATCGTACTTCCCTCAGCGCGCCGCCATTTTGTTCATTTAATTCGCATCACGTGACCGATGTGTGGCGTACAAAAACAAGATGACGTTCTGTTTATGGTTTTCCTGTTAAATTATCGATTTTCAACAAACATGCGTCAAATTTCAGATGTAAGACGTAAGTACTATTGCATTTTCTTGGAATCAATCTTGGAAGATGATATTTTTAATTTACAGCGACAGTTTTATTACAGCGTCACTCAGTTGTTAGATCTACACAACGTTCTAATTCTTATATGTCGTTCGCCGCTCTCTGTCTTTCGCCGCTCTCAGTCTTTTAGCAAAATCATGAGTATGTTACGGTTTATCACAAAAACTAGTCGATCAAAGACTAATGAGCCAGAAGCCAGTGTTGTTGACAATGGAACGCCTGCTCCTTGTTCTAGTAGCAGTACTAGTACTCCCTTATCTAGTGGTGTCGTTGATACACCTCCCCCTCCTAGTGGCACTGGATATTGATGATGAGGGTTTCGATGATGAGTTTGATAATGAGATGAGTGAAGAGGATGTGCTCAAGTATATGAATCTAATGTGACTGATGACAGTTATCATAATATGCTGTCCCCATGCCTTTTTGTTGCTGTTGTTGTTGTTATTTGTGTTGTATGTGACAATAAATACCTGAATTCATATAATCAGTGTTGTTATTCATAGTTTGTAATTAATTTTCGGACGACCCAGAATATTACCCGGACGACCTACGTTTTGAGGTAGGTCGCCCGGCTGGGCAAGCTACAATTTTGAATTACTGTGCTCTCTGCATTGGCATCCTTGTCACACTATATCTTTCTCAACTCCCTGGGGAGCATACAACACATCGCAACCGTAGAGCAGACATGCTAATCACTCACATTAGCGTTCACTTGCATGACCTGTACCTATTTAACGTGTAGGTACCACGGAGCAGTGTGCAACCTGTTAGAGGTAAGTTTGCTCAACACTTACCATCAGACCCGACCGAGAATCGAACCCATGACCTTCTGGTCACAAGACCAACTCCTTATCCACTCGGCAAATGCCGGCCATATACTATATGTTAAATCTACACAACGTCGGAGAGACAGTAGTCACATCTGCATCTCTTGACCTGTCCATAACTTTGACCAATGTTTTTAAAGTCGAACATAAACAGCTGGAAAGATCACCAATATAAAAAAAGTCAGAAATTATAGTACTTATTTAACAAAGCAGCTAGTACTCTTAGTATCGTGAAATGAAAGAACAGTGATTATATTTTGATAATCTGGTAAAATATTTCATATATTTCTAATACTTATGAACAAAATTATATAAGAATCTCGATCGCGTCGTAATCTGCCTATAATTTGAGCACTCCGTCAACTAGTATATAAAAAACTTTTATGACGATACAACCACAGAATATCGTAAGTGACAAAAACTGCTAATGCATCTCCAAGTGCTGGCGCAACTTAAGCTCAAGTTATTGACACCATTATCATTCACTTTCTAAGCAAATATTTTGTTTGTTTGTTTGTATATACTCCACAGCCATCAACTTGCTGATGATTATAGCAGAGGGAGGCCACGTGGTGCTGGTACATGGACCTCAAGAGGCAGGTTAGTTAACCAACTGAGCCTCGGGGGGTGAGTGCGATCACACTAGCTATTGTTTTCAAACTGGGTGAGTTCTTTTACGTGGTATTGCCACCGTCTAGTAATAACACTATACTCTGGCGGCACGCTGTGTGGAGATCAGCAACTCAGTAGCAGACGTACGACGTAACGGTTTTGGCAACACTATGTCTGCCAATACCGGGGCGCAAACTTGCGATGCAGGCAAATCACGTTTTCAGGTCATGTGCTCTAACCACTGAGCTATTGAGGACCACTAAATATATTTTAGTATATTGACCCTGTAAGACAGTTTTGCCCACTATGTCAGCTCGGCGTGTATATAATTCTATTGACAGAAGAGTATAGTCTTTCTAAAATGTAGACTTAGAAGTAGAAATGTTGATTCAAGCTACTAAATTAAAGGTCAATATTATGTGCATGCATGACAATGAATGAGTAAAACACAACTCAATATTCTCGGTTAAATATATCTAGATCTAGTCTATATTTCAAGGAAATGCCAATCTGACACTTTATAAACTTGCAATCACCTTTTTAACAAACGCCTGTGAAATATAGAAGGTAAACTTTACTCTTCTTTCCGTCAACTATGAAAATTTGTGGAATTTTTACAAATTCAAATTTATTTCTGACTGGAATTCAAGTTCAAGTTCATTGTTTATAATCGAGCCTCACTTGATCCCAGGGTTTTTACTTTGTAAGCACAAAGACGCAATGCTACCCAGGCTGATGTTGACGCATGCGTATTGTTATTTTGCGCAGTGCACGTAGGAAGTGGATATAATATTTATGCAAATTAAAGGAATATGTTTACATGTATGTGTTAAAAAGTGTATCGCACACGTTAATCTGATATGGATAATGTATTATATTTCGTACACCAGATATCACGCTCATTCAAATATGTTAAGAGAGATTTCAATCAACAATTATATTATCGCCCATTGCAATGTGCATATGTGCAAGCACTACGTTTTATTTGATCTATTGTAGAGTGTTTGCTGTATGGGACAGTACTCGGTTGGAAATAAAACGCAAATATTGAGAATCTCTGTCACATATGAATACGGTACATGTCTTGTCATTGGGGCTGTATACAATAATGTTCCCCCCATCGAAACATCCTGTCACTATGTAGCACAAGGGCAATATTACTAGACGCTAATAAGACGTACGGTTCAGTGACACCTACAAGACCAGGTATAGAATAAATCATATTGAGAGTTTATTGCCCCATGGAATTTCGTTATTTTCATCTATAGAGTCCCCATGTGGTCAGCTCTATAAGATAGAGCTAATACGGTAGACACATACGGTTGTGATGGGAAAGCCAAACAGTATGAGGCTAATCACAACCCCTTAGCCTAGCAGTTGCACACTCGACACAAAGATGTGGCTGTTATCACAACCGCCCTGCCCCCTCACACACACCACTGCCAGACAATTTTTTACCTTCTGGAGAATCTGGACTATTTTGGTGCGAATGCATGTCAAAATGTGTATCGCATGCACCCCTTACAGATTATTTTGGATCTCCTACTGGAACGGTTGTTTTGATATTTTTAAAAGTTGGGATAGTGTACACTGTACATTATTTATTTACAATTTATTTCATTCCAATTGATCAAAGTGACGAAGTGCAGCCAAGAGTTATATAGAGCACCAATCGCACTGTTGAACTGTTCAGCTATACACATAATCCGTCAATTTTACAGTTTTAGCGATTGGTGCTCTATCATTTATTTTAACTATTTCGAGGACAGATATGATTTGATAATATTTACACAAATTATTTCCAGATAAGGAATTTCTTGCATTATGAATGCTGAACACACTGCAAGGGAGGCGATGGCATCTACTCTGAGCGTTGCATCAGAAGTAGCAGCACCATTATTAGGACTAGGCGATGGAGATCTTGAATGGTGTAATAACTGTGCGAGTCTTAGACAGGTGCTACTTATATTATTAAGATAATATATGATATTTATTTGAATCAGGATTGAGTTTTTGACCGTTTGGAAAAATCAATAGGTCCAGTAGTCTGAGTAATTTAAATTTCTACTGTAATTTGTTCCCATGTAGTAATATTTATTTATTTTAGATATTTTTTCTTCAAAAAAAGTTAAATTCACCATGTAGATTGACAGATCCATATTTTGCAGGAAATAAATGATTTGAAAACAACTCATGATGCCAATAACAGGTTCTTAAAGGAAAAGATCATCAATACTGAGTGAGTGTATTTTTATGATGATGAAAACATACCGTTGCACTGTTTAGAAATATTACCTTGAGTAATTATTATATGCTAGTAATAAGTATCATCTCTCTCCATTCTCTGTAGCAAGCATGTTCTTACCACATACTGTAACCATAGAATGTCGTGAAAATTAAATGGGCTACAGTACTTTTTAGTGACCAGACTGTCATGGGCAATAATGGAGGTATTGTACGTTTTTGGTAATGTTCAGCATTTATAAGTGAAAAATAATACTACCTTTGATGTCAAAATAAAGTCCAACGTGCTTTCAAACTTATCATTGCATTATTTTTTGAGGTTTCGTGCATAAACAAGAACATATTTGAACTTTTTAACAGTTATAAGAAGATGATTTAGTCTGAACGTTGTTTGAACAACACCTTAAGGGACTGCCCATTATTTATTGCCAGGGGAGTTTGAGGATTTGGTCAGATGTTCATGTACAAAATTATTCTTAAGTAAACGTATTGCTAAATTTATCTCTTTAGGATGCTTATCTCTGACTATGTATTATTATTACGCTCAACATGTGTGCTCCCCTTGAGATGTACTGCAATAATCAACCCCTCGACATGGATGTGCTCATAACGTGAACATTGCTCATAACGTGAGCACTTCCAGTGGTGTTTTGCCCATGAGACGGCGTTCCTGAAAAAATCTTTACTATTACCCCTGGCACAAATAGACAACCCTCTTGTACTTGGTACAAAATTGATGACCTCTAAAAATATCTGGTACAAAATAGAGAACCTCCCGATTTCTCAGACCACCCCCTGACTTTAAATAATGAGCACCACCTTACTACTGGTCAACAAACAAGTACTTCTCACAATTGTTCACTCTTACGTAATAAACAGTAATAACTTGCAGCGGTCGGGCGCCTGCCGGGTCGTGCTGTTATGTCAGCCGCTTATTACGAAGAATTCGGCATGGAGCAAGGCGTGCAGAATTATCGCTGCGATATAAAAAATAGCTCGGGCTCTGTCTCAAAGTGCCAAATTACTAGTTGGTTGGGAAATGTCTTTATGAGCTTAGGGCGCGAAATATTGTAGTAGCTAACTCTAAGTCAAGACAATCTTTGATTTAACCATATCAAGTGATCCTGTCTGGGCTGTATAGGGAGACCAGAATTATAACATCGTCCCAAGCAGTGAGCTGTTAAAAGGTTACACAGACTAAACCATTGTATCAGTAACCTTCAGGCTACATATATGTTAATTGTCATCTTAAGCCAGAGGTTGTGGTTTTAAATCCCTCCCACCTGAGTCCAAAGATGGAAACTTTTGTAGTCTAAAGCTTGGGAAACTCAGAATGGATATTTTATTGCATGCTAATTAAGAATAAGCAAATGATGCATACAAAGATTCATTTTTTCAAATAGTTTGTTATTAGAAGAAGCTAAGAAAGTAAAAATACATTAAAATATTCTTGTTATTATATTATTAATATTATTTGACACTTATTTATTTTATTAATGTTTAACATCGAACATATGCACATGCAGGGTTCGAAATACACACAGGTCCGCAGGTCCGAGACCTCCCAATTATCACTCGGCTGGCCAGCTAAATTGGAAGCAGGACCGGGGGACCAGCTGTATTTTGACCGCCGATTCATTGTAATTAACATGCTTCGTCGATTCCTGGTGTATTTTTCGCCCTTTGGTCACAAACTTTCAATAAAATTACAAAAAATCTCAAACTTTTGTGTATTTTTCCCATCGATGTCGTATTTTGATTTTTTTATAACTAGCTGCGATTGATTGCTGGGACCATCTGGCAAGATCCTCTATCAACAATGGCGCAGGTACGATACTTACAGCCGCTTCACAGTAATAAAGCATTGCCATACAGGCTACCCGGCCCCCTGTTTAGCCTCCATCCAAAGCGATGGTTTTCTTTGAATATAAAGGTGAAATCACCGACATAGTCATTTATTATTTAACCAATGAATTGAATGACAAACAACAACAACAATGGAAGGAAGCAAAAATCTCTTTATTAATACACGAATGTGTTTTCACTCCCATTTTGATGCGGACCTGTCCAAACCCCCTCGGACCTGCTGAAAATTTGGGTAGCAGTACCAGTGGTCCTACTGAAAAATTGGGCAATTTTCCAACGCTGTGCACATGTCTTGCACAATGTTAAAACTAATTTTGCAAACATCTTTTTCAGTAAGCTAATCAGACTCTATGCTGGTAAACGTGAAGGTTAGTATAAATATGCATAAATGCTCCCTTTATTCAAATTAAACTTTTTTATCCGGAGTGTGCATTGCATAAAAGATTAGATGATTTGCAAAGGTACACATGCATCATGGTTTTTGCAATTGAGAATTTCTTGTAATGAATTATTGTATCATTTTTCATTGGTATTTATTGAAAACATTTTTTTATCTACAATAGAAAGAAAGCATAATGCATATACATTGGTGAATATAAATATAGTTTTGTTAAATTTTGTAGAGTGTGAACTAGAAATCAGGAAAAGAGAGGAGGTGACAAAGAAATTAGAGCAGTCTAAAAGGGAAGCAGAAGTCTTATCTACGAAACTGAAAGAAGCACTTCATGTAACTCCCTTTTATTTTAATAATGATTAGACGTGCCAATTACAATGATGATCTAAAACTAGCTTTAACTTGAAACATGAGTGTTTAGATAGGTTTATCAGGTTGATCAGTTTAAGTAAAATAGGTTTGAAATATAGCTTAAAAAATTTACAACTTTACCTGGTATAGGTGTACACAATGAAAAATTATATTGATCAGTGAAGTTATCAATCAATGAAAATCATAGGAAACCATTTGAATTTTAATATTAATTTATGAATATATTTATAAGTATTTTTATGTATTTTTCTAGGAGGTACAGCCGATAAAAAGAGCTAAAGAAAAATTAGAAAAGAAATGCGATTCCCAAGAAAGTAAAATAGAACAATTGAAGAACAAACTATCAGGCTATGAGGTACAGTTACTAATTTCAGAAGCTTACAGTATAATAAATATTAAATAGCGTCAGCTCATTTATATTAAATATAGCTTAAAGGTCAACCAAAAAAATTATATTGAATTAGAGAAACCATTTGATATACCAGGTTAATAACAATTGAAGAACAAACAGATCCAGGTTTAATAGTAACATTTATATTAAATAAAGTTTATGATCAGACTGTAAAACCAAGTATGTCAATGATGAAGTAGTCAGATATACAGTAGAACCTTGTTACCTCGAATTTTCTGTCATCTTTACTTTAGTTTAATTTTGCTATACATATACATGTTGTAGAAATGAAATTACATAGCTCCCAAATAAATAAAAACACAAGATGAAATTAGACTGCCAACAGTATTGTGCCTTTGACGTTTTTACTGTTTTAATGTTTAGACTGCAGGTGGGAGCATTTTGTCACTGTATTGATTGATAAGCACCCAGGTGGCAGCACCGTGTGGCTTCAGTGTTATTGATTGCCAGCAGAGGGCACCACATGGACATTCTGATCCACCTTAAAGGTGTTGGTTCTATCATTTATAATAAACCAGCACATTTTCATGTTGTTCAGTCGAGCGCGGCCCAGATGAGCCTGTTACAGCGGCGCAGTGAGGAGGCGTGCCATGCGCTGGAGTGCGACAACCGCGAGGCACGCGCCGCCGTAACCAAGCTCAATGGCAGGTGTGCGCTTCCTTTTCTTTTTTTTTTTTTTTTTTTTTGTTGTCTACCATTGAAAGTTTTTGTTTTGTTTGTAATATGTAAAATTATCTACCATAAAAACACCTGACCGCTACATCCCCTCCTGTCAGCTACTGACAGCATCTGTTGCTCTAAGACTAAGTAATTTTTAAGGCAGTACAAATGTATCTACAATCACCCAAGTCTCTATGCCTTCTGCACCACCCTCAAGGACGATTTGTCTGCTTTTATAAGGATGTTTGAAAATATGATGTTGCACAAAATGATATTATCTTTTTATGTAATTTTTGTAGGATTAAAACATTAGAAGCGACCATTAAAAAGTGGCAAGGTAAGATGCTTTTATATGTTTAATTTCAACAATTTCTATTTACTATTAAATACAAGTATTAACATTTGATTTTGTACTGTTGATTTCCTTTTATATTTGGCGTGATAAGTTTAATGAATAAAATAAAAACATATATAGAATATTAGGTGAATGCTCAAAGCATCAATTTGTACAAAGGGAATGCATAGTTGGGCAAGTCCGATATGATTATTGCATGATTCTTATACAATTATGAGGTTTTGAGCATGAATATTGTATTTATACAACTTGTTAAATAGTATAGAATTGTATATATATAAAATGATTATAAAATGTAAGCATCTATTTATTAAATGCACAAATCTATAATGTTTACAGAAAGGACTTAAGTTCCAACATATTCAACAGCACCTCCAATCAAAATGATATCTTAAACTTTAACATTGTACATTGTGTGATACATGCGTTACAATGTGTCATTCCTGAAAAATGTAGTAGATGCTTGATACAATTTCTGCATAGGGTCAGTTCAAACATGCCTGATACAAGGTGTGGGTTATCAGGGAGTTCTGAAGCATAATGAACTCTGAAATTACACAGCCATGTATGATAAAAAAAGCATATATATTTGATGATATCCAGTCAGTCATTTAGAACTAATCCTAATATGATTTTGTATCTATAATTTTGAATTATTATTTTTTTATTTCTGTCCAATCAACCATATGTATCTTACACCTATAGTCTCACTGACACATAAAAATAACGCTCTGTGATAATTTGACATTAAGACAAATCACTGGCATTATCATTTTATGCTACATTGTGAATCTTGCCTGAAAATGGAAGATCATTGAAGCCTCTATTGGGTTGAAACTGCATCAAATTACCATTGAGCGGGCATGCACGCTCGCTTAGTATAATGTTTCTCCATAAAATGACAAACATACCTACTACCTGTCGGCACAATATGTTTAAAATTTGAGCAATGTTTGTTAAAGACATTTTTGTCTAACACAAGCTTAGGCAGCATTATTGTAATTGTGAAATTTCACTAAATAGTCGCCATTTCTGCATGTTTTCTTGGTAACCATGTACTGGATTTGTAGACTTTGCGGTATGATTTAACTCCTTTAGATATTTCTTTTTTGTTTGACATGTGAATGTAAGAGGCATAATGGTATAAAAAGTAAACAAAGCACTGCATTGATACACAATATGATCATTCCTGTGACAAAATAGTCAGGCATGTCATAGGCATCGAGGTTGAATGTAGCATTGTATCTCATGTCAAAAGTTGCACATGTGTAAATTCCTGAATCGTTGAGAAAGATGGAATCTATATGGAGCGATCCGTTGTCGTGATAGTGTCCTGTTGTCTATTAGGGTATTGATATCTGTCAGGTTTGGATCCAACCAGATTAATTCCGCTTTGATTTACTGATTGGTAATTAACTCCACATAGTCCTGTAGCAGCTTTTTAGCAGTTTGTCTTCTTTTCTATGTCAATGTGAACAGGGTCAGTATCGACTTTCAATGCGCGTTAGCATTTATGTCTCCCCACAGTAGAAGCGCTGGCAGCTATGCAGCAGAGTGGCAGAGTTTTCCAATGTGTGGATTTCATTTTTTTGTTCTATCTGGAAAAGATAATATTTGTAATTGTGATGTCAATTAATTCTCTAAAGGGTTGTAATGCCATCCCCTGCTAAAAGAATTTGACATACCAAAAATTCACAGAAGTCCTAAAAAACAACAACATATAGAGAGCAGCACTAAAACCAATAAAATAATGTAACTGGCATATATATGATATATTGATATTGAAAAAAAACTTTTTACTGTGACACTTTTTGTTTTTGTGTATTTTGTACAGGAACATGTATAAAGTGTGTATTTTTATATAGGTACATGTACTAAGTGTATTTTTGTATAGGTACATGTACTAAGAAGTCTTATTTTTCATGCTTTTCAAAATGCTATAAGAATTATAAATTATAGTGTTGCCAAATAACTTGGCTCTACAGTATATCATGCTATGAAGACTACATATGCATTACCTTTTTTTTATTTGTCACTTTTATCCAATGTGTACACTGTTGTGTTTTGCACTGTTTGTTTCATAGACTTGTTTTAGCCAGCTAAAGCTCGATTTATTAAATTCTTAAGGTTGCATTAATCAAAGTAACCCTGTGATTGATTTATTATGCTTTTTTAGTTAAATTGTTCAATAGATTTTATCTTACAATGAAAATTGCTTCATAATACCTGATGCAAATGATTTGGATAACTTTTGCTGATCAAAGATCATCCTTTCAGATGCAAGATCTTTTGCGATCACAATCACTCTCAGTGATTACATAGAGAAAGTATATCATTTGTTGTGATAAGCAAAAGTAGCCTTTGTGTTTGTGTATAGATATTGAATAGGTGTTTTCAATATATTCATTTAGTATGCAGTATGTATGCATGCAAACACACTCCCAACACTTACCCATGCATACACCTAATCATGTATGCAGTTTTACATGTACAAAAACACTATTAACGAGACTTGCTGGGTTAAAAAATTCTTAAAATATTCTTGTTTTTTTTTATTTTAGTATAAAAGTACAAGCATTTCCCTTTAAAAATGTATAACACTTTAGGGGTTTCGAGGAATAGATTTTTGGTTTATGGACCATACAAAGCATGTATACAATTTCGGGGTACAGTCAAAATTAACATTGACTGAATTTTCCGTGTATTTGTATGCTTTTGTGCGATCCCCAAGAATCCCATGACAAAGGTGTTAACCTTTAAAGAAGGAAATAATGTTCCTTGCTAAAACAAAAAACAAAAACTCTTAACTCCCAAATTTTTTTAACTCCAGCAAGTCTCCTTTAAGACCACGTAAGATTGACCTAAAGTGGTCTCAATAGAGAGGTAGTCTTTATATAGAGGTTCATTTGGCTTGCTTTACAAAGCTTTGAGACCATGAGAAATGGTCTTAATATACAGGTGGTATCTGCATAGAGGTGGTCTCAATTGGAGGTTCTAATGTACTACATATTACATTGGGAGCTGTTTATAACTTACTCTGATAACTTGAATTTATTGATATCTATCAAATAGGCAATCCTTCACAGCACTTTTAACGTGTTTTTTTATCGATTCCCTTGTTTGAGTCAACCGGTTCTACTGTACTTTTTTTTAAATTAATTTTTTGGTTATTTTTTTCTTATTTCAGTAGCAATAGAAATAACTTTGTGGCTTTCAGAAATCTTACTTTATTCTTTACATGGCAGTGATTAATCCAGATGCGAGTCCTGATTCCAGGACTTGATTATTTTTCAATAGGACAATAAAGAATTGTGCATCCCATGGGTTCCATGAAATATTTAGTTTGTTATGGTTATTTATGACAGGACTCATTGTATTGACCCGCGGACTCTTTGTTTCAAAATATTGGAATCCTAAGGAGCTCATTTTTGCCAATTTCTAGATTAATCACTGCATGGCACTATTATTTTCGTTTTATCAGATGAGAGTCAGCTGAAAAGAACAGAAGTTCTGGCGATGAGGAAGAAGAACAACATTCTAGCAAATACCAACAGAGCTCTAGTGGTGAGTGAAGCGTTTGTAATTTGTGTGATTTTGGATATCCCATTGCTTGTTATTTCGTCTTATTCTATGACCAGAGACTTAATTTGGAATTTAGAATAAACTTTGAAGAATGATTTAACTACATGATTAATTTAATTCCCTGAAGAGGACACTTGTGTGTTGAAACTTTGGAAAAATATTTTCATAAATTAAATTGAATTATTCGTCAAAGTTTATTTTAAATTCTAAATTAAGTCACCAGCCAAATAATAAGACGAAATAACCAGGTTAGTAAACCATTCAATTATATCAAAATAGTCGAGGATCTAGTTGAAACAATAGAAAGTTGTTGCTCAGCTCTACCACACTACAAATTTTAAAAACATCTCAAACCATACTGGAATAATACATTGACAGCTTTGTCAAAGGAGAGGAAGGAAGCGCGAAAGTTATTGAAGAATGCATGTGACTCAGAAATGTCTAACGCAAAACAAAAGTATAAAAACATAAAAGCTCTGTTTAGAAAAGCTATTATGGAAGCAAAAATCAAGTATGAGGAAAAGAATAGGAAGAATTACAAAATTCTAATGATATCGATTGTTATTCTTTTGAAATTAGTAAATAAAGGAAAAAGAAAAAAAAAAAAACCCAAAAAAACAAAAAAATTTTTCAT
>CM032667.1:54371277-54516947 GCA_019095985.1 Streblospio benedicti
ACTCTATGTATTTGGTAATGTAGCATATGGCATTTGTAGTTTTGTTGTTCTTTTGTCAGTTAATCAGTTAGTAGATAATGTGTTTTGAAAATTAGACTTCAGGGAGTATACAATGTTAAAACTTTGGCTTGGTAAGTAGCATAAAAGAACAACAAAACTACAAATATATCTACCATGACCTTTAGATATCATCGGGAGGAAATTCCACTACATATTGTGCCCACGCCATGCATGAGTCATGCGAACCTTGAGTCGCTCGTTGAGCTTCCCTCAATCCTCAGTCAGGAAGAGCAAGAGATGTACGAAAAAACACTGAACATTGAAAATCTGGACCTTATCACAAAAATTCACAATGCATCAGGTACCAAAGAGTTGTATTTTTCTTATAAATACTTGTAAATAAATTTCAGGTGATTGTAATTAGAATTGAGGATTGATTATTGAGAGCTTGTTATAATTATAAATTGATCACAACAATCATAGCTTCATAGGTTGTTTTATTGGCTTACAAATTTGTTTCATGCCTCTAGTTTGGCATTCATCAGAGCCATTGAAGGTAGTATATTGCTATTATTACAGTATGAGAATTCCCAGAACTCACTCATTTCCAATAACACGAGAAAATCAATAACACGAGAAAATCAATAACGTGAGAAAATTACTATTTTATGTTATTAATATTTTGGGGTTATATTGGGTTATGTTGGGTATTGGTATGGAGGAGGAATTTCCTTTTGTGTGGGCATTCTGTGGACAATTCGTTTCTGTTGTTTAATGTGGCCATTTCTGGTTTGCATATTATATAGAATTTTTCTTTTAGGCATAGGTTGCATGTATTTGTTGTTGTTGAATATTGTTTGCTTTTTGTTATTGTTTTCCAGGTAATATTGTAGGTTATGTTTCTGTCTTTGAGGTTCCAAATGTGTTTGCTTAATGCTGTACTATTTCGGAGTTTTTTGTTATTGAAGGAGCTGATGTGGTTTCTATATCGTGTTTTGAAGTCTGTTGCTGTAAGTCCAATGTAGGTGTCTGATTTGTTGGTGTCTTCTATTGTTACTGTGGCTTGGTAGATAATTTCTTTTTGTAGGCAATTACCTGCTAGTGGGCAATTGTTCTTTCTGCAGTTGCAGGTTTTGGTGTTGTGTGTTGATGTGTCATGTGGTGCATTTTTATTGATCAAGTTTTTATTGTGTTTTGCAATGATGTTTTTGATGTTGCTCATGCAGCAGTAGCTGATTTTTACATTGTTTTTATTTATGATCTTGTGTAGCTTGTGTTGTGGTGGGTTTCATGTAGGGTTTGTAAGATGCCGATTTAAGGTTCATTGTTATATCCAAAAATTATTTCTGTTGCTAATTGGCAGACCTTCCCACCACAACACAAACACAAGATCATAAATAAAAACAATGTTTAAAATTGCTACTGCTGCATTAAGCAACATCAAAAACATCATTGCAAAACACAACAAAACTTGATCAATAAAATGCACCACATGACACATCAACAAAACACCAAAACCTGCAACTGCAGAAAGAACAATTGGTATGCTTTAATTGCCTACAAAAAAAAAACCAAGCTCAGTTTAAAATAGATTATTTTCACCAACAAATCAGTGTATCTACATTGAACTTACAGCAACAGACTTGGTTTACGATATAGAAACCACATCAGCTCCTTCAATAACAAAAAACTCCGAAATAGTACAGCATTAAGCAAACACATTTGGAACCTCAAAGACAGAAACATAACCTACAATATTACCTGAAAACAATAACAAAAAAGCAAACAATATTCAACAACAACAAATACATGCAACCTATGCCTAAAAAGAAAAATTCTATATAATATGCAAACCAGAAATGGCCCATTAAACAACAGAAACGAATTGTCACAGAATGCCCACACAAAAAGAAATTCCTCCTCGCATACCAATACCCAACATAAACCATGACAACATAACCCCACAATATTAATAACATAAAATAGTAATACACTGCATGCACGCTATTGATTTTTCGTGTTATTGATTTTCTCATGGAAATACTGTACTTTCTCATACTGTAATAATAGCAATATACTACCTTCAATGGCTCTGATGAATGCCAAACTAGAGGCATGAAACAAATTTGTAAGCCAATAAAAGCAAAAACAACCTATGAAGCTATGATTGTTGTGATCAATTTACAATTATATATATATATATATATATATATATATATATATATATATATATATATATATATATAGGCAACTGCATCCATTCATGTAACTCATGCTCATATAATATATATAGATTTTAGAAATTTAGAAACAGAGAATTATCTTTCATTTAAATATTTAAACATCTTTTCAAAACCCCATTCAAAAGACATAAAATGATTTAGTTGCCTTTGCATCATTAATGCATCTGCTGCTGATAATGAGTGAGTGTGCATTGTGTGTTGTAGAGTACAGCTCACGCCTGTGTGAGATCATGTCAGTGCTGGGCGGACCGCTGACACAGGCACTGGAGTCACGACTTGGCGCAACAAGGACAACATCCAGGCTCTGCTCTCACAGAAGGACCAGCTGGGGCGAGACCTTTGCAGACTTGGAGGGAGCAGGAACGGAAGAACAGTAAAATACAACGAAAAACAAACATCAGTGTAGGATTATAAATAGTGGAATAGTAAAGGTAAATCAACTAATTTTGGTCCCTTCAGTTTTCAGCCATAAATGTACTGTTTAAAATGCTTGTTATTATTTGAAATTATGTCAGTAAACTGAAGGGGCTGAAATTAAACTAGTTACCCTAATGTGCTCATGATGTATTTGTTCCAAAAATTATTGGATATTCGCAAGTGATCAAAACACTGCTATCTGATTGTAAATTTCAGGTCGTAATTGTAGTAAATGTATATAAGTTGTAAGATTTAACAGTGGCAAATCTGGTTATGGAATGACTGTGTTAATGCTGTAGTAAATAAGATTACACGTTTTGGATGATATATGAATCTTTATATTGACTGTGTGGGATGAATGTAGTTCAATGTGTCATGTTTGTGAAATACTTCATACATTGTGATGTACTTTAGAATAAACATGTACCAAACTTTGTATTTAAGAATAGACAGTTCTTTTATTGGCCTATACTAAAAAAGTACTTGGATTCGTAGTTTCCCAAGTGGCCTTAAAATTGCTGTATCAATCAGTTTATATGACATAATTTTATTTACAATTTGCAAACTTGGCCTTCATAGCAGCAACCGTTTCACATATTCGAAGAATGTGTGGACAATTGTAAAACTGACAGCTCTCTTAAAATATTATAGAAACATGTCAAATTTTGCGCTAAGTCCATTTTTAACTTAGCCGTAATATTTTCGAATTTGATCCATATGATATCCATCATTTGAGACTTAATAGGTGACAGTACATGACAGTATTGAAAAGTTTAGACAATTTCTTTTAGATATAAAAGGAATCAATTAAGTTTATTTTGACTACAAAAATAAGAGCTTTCTTAGACCTGATTTATTAGATGTTTCAAATACCTGTTAAAATTATATAGAAATGATTTACATTCATGTACTCATTATGCTATTTTCAATAGTGATTTGATATCATGTCGAAGTACAAGTTCAGTTATTAATTCAGATTAGAAAGATAATAAACATGTTTGTTTGTTTTTAAAGTTATTTCTTTTATATGTATCAATGTTTGAAATTAAATAAAGACATTGTTAATTTTGACAACTGTTTTTAATCAAAGAAAATATTTGAAGTATATCGAATTGTTGGGTGATCCTGCACTATTTGTCAATAACGAAGTAAAACTTTGAAACATTTTATTGTATTTTGCAAGAACTGCAATAATAAGTACAAGTATTGCGAGGCTTTTCAATGCTTAATTAAGTACATGTATCACTTAATAGTAAGTGTGTTTCCACTACAATACGTTGGTGGCATCATTGTCACTGTTATTACCTTTCTCTTTCTAAACTTACTGAAAAACACCAGCAATAAAACGTCAGGTTTTAAAAGATAAGTAACACATAAGTAGTACTCAATTGACAAAAATTACATTGTATTTTACATTGGTCACTACATCTATTTTTTTAATGGCTCAATAATTTCCCACCTGTTCACACTTTCTTCCATAATGTCTCCTACACAAATTGCATCAATGTGACCATAAATACAGCTCAGTTCAGTTTATCATCAATTATTACATAAATGATTGTCCTGATAAGCGTCGGATCTAGATAAACAGTAAAGGCTCTGAACAAGAGCAGGACCGTATATAAAGATGTGTACATCAAGACAGTAACAATATAAGACAAGTTTGTGTTCGAGCTAATTGGCAAACCTAATATGTGGGTTATACAGCATTCAACACAAACTCATGCTCAACCAAATAATCTAGATATTGTAGTAAATCAAAATCCATATAAACAAACCTGAACTGTTGCTGGATTTTTACAGTTGATGAACAAATAACATAAATTTCATTTCAATGCAATATTATACATATAATTTTTGCTCTGATGTCAAAATACAAATACCTATCTCATTCATTGCATATAGAGATAATTTTCATATACATGTACTTACAAATGTATGGTATGTACGAACATAAAGTCGTTTACTCGAAAAATGCAATGGCAAATTCCCTTCATCATATGTCATTATTCGTTTAAAAAAACACAATGCAATAAAACATACAAAATATTAATTTAACCCTTTGCCGGTCGGAAAGGCATTTATGCCTTAATGCATGCCGAAAAATGAGCCTAAAACATAGCTTCTTCTAACTCTCGTAACTATCAAAGCGTTTGTCACATGCATCATACAAGGCCATGTGGTGACTCAAAATCGCTTACTCCATTCATTAGTCATCACCTTATTTCGCTATAAACCACTTTTTATAGTAAATAATATATTTTTTTCAAAGAAGACATACTTAGAGATGAAACACCAGTTTTCGGTACTCAACTTTGACCACTAAATCTAATTATTTGTCGTCACAAAACCCCATCGGCTTTAGTGTCAAAAGACTCGGCGTCCATTTTGCTATCTATTTGTAAACAACTTATTAGTATGCGGTGAACCCTGACCTCACAAAAATAATTTATTCCTTCATTATAATTCCTGTGTTTACGCCCATTTCCGAGGCTGTAGCCTCTGCCAACAGCGTTTAACAAGCATAGCAGCATTGCAAAACACGCATGCTGGGGCAAGGCTACTGTTTCAGCCAATCACAAGCATTTCCGATGACAAAATTGACAGGTAAAATGGCGGTAAGAATAGACTGAAAATATTTCTCTGTAAAATGTAGATTTCAACGATAATGATGAAATGGAGGCATCTATAATATCCACCAGTGTTTGGCGGATACGATATAGAATACACAAGGAAAGTGTCAGGAATGTACTATTAGTCTACATGTCGCAATAGCGGGAGATTTGGCAGCAAGTGCGCGATCACTCAACAATGGACACCCGGCAAAAGCAACTGGACTGTAATCTCTCATTTTGTGAATGAAACGTATGTCCAATATTGATATTAACAATTTCACCGCATGTAGAATGCTCTTCTGCAGAGAATGGTAGGTTACATGTCACAAAACACCTTGCTGTCATACCATAACATGAGATTACCTCGGCCTGCCAAATGTCAATGTTTTGAATCGAGAGATGAAACTTCGGGTGGCTTATATGGCCATTTCTTTAAAAATTCAAAATATTGTGAGCTCTAAGTGTGAAAATAAGAATCTGCATCGCATTCCACATGTCCTGGATAAGTATGATAATATTTAGGCTCTTCAGTAAACCTGCAGAACTCGCAG
Organism: Streblospio benedicti; assembly: GCA_019095985.1. Lineage (NCBI taxonomy): Eukaryota > Metazoa > Annelida > Polychaeta > Spionida > Spionidae > Streblospio > Streblospio benedicti. The sequence continues at coordinate 54,377,104 of CM032667.1, forward strand.
TATCTACGACAACAAAATCTGAAAATCAATGACATTGTGTGATGTGAATGTCGTCACACGTCCAAAATACGGCGACCGTCAAAGAGTTAATTTAATTCAGGTTTAACAGTGCCACATATTACTAAGTATAGAAATTAATAGAAAATATTAAAAATCGAACATGCCAATACCAAAAAGCATGCAATGATAAGTAGTAAATTGTTGTCAATTATTATTCCAGGGCTACAAGGAACTGACCATTATTACATTCAAGTTTTATGCCATTAGAGAAAATTTTCAACATAATGTTGTTAAAAAAATCACAGACCTGCTGCTTTGTCAATCTACATAACACCTAATAAAATGAGACCAGCATACAACATCAAACCCAACAAGGTTGGATTCCAAAACAATAATCATCGCAAACTTCCATGAACCACAACAATTACATTACTCCGATAACAATGTTCACAGAAAATAAAACAGGTTAACACACGCAGAGTTGTGAAATACATGTATTTCTATGTATTGTATTCAATGCACAATTTCACATCTAAAAATAAATTGGCCATTAAATGCAGCATTCATGCTAATAGCAAGACCCGTGAAAGCTAATGAAGTCTAAATAATACTGTCTCTTCAACATTTTTATCAATGTTCAAATAATTCAAAATGAGCAGAAAACAAATCATTCTGATTTTACAGAAAAATTGCCATTGAATACTTATTTGTCACTTCAATAGAAAAGTTCTATTGGTAATGCTTATTACATAAAAGATAAATTAAATTGAGGCAATTTTCAAAATCTTGCATTTGAAAATTTTCATTAATATTTGCATTTATTGGAAAAACAAACAAAAGGTGGTCAATTGAATTTCACTACAGTTTGCAAAGTTAGAATTCGATATATCGACCACTCAAAATACTTAAAATTAAGTAATCTTAAATCTACAAAACTCCTCCCCAATGATACAAATTTCTATCTGTTTGATCGCATCACCATGAAGTACATACGCATAGAAATGCATCACTATGGCCTGTTCACTAATTCTCAATTACTGTCCACATTACAGTGAATATCCTCAACAATGGAAAAACTGAATAACGAAACTTTTTCTCATGCATTACCCATTTATAAAGTACGCAAATTATGAAGTAAACAACGGAAATCTTCAACAATGGAAGGATTTATGAGTACAAATTGTGTTCCGTTCTTGAGGATATTCGCTGTAATGACACAAAGCCCCTGTGTGGTCGTTAGAGCGGACACTTGGTGCCGATGGCGGGCACGCGTGGCCCGTACTGCGTGTAGAACTGCCTGAGTGCGGTGGCGAGGGCGTGTTTGGGGGCGTCGCCCTGTTTGGGAGCGCGGCAGCAGCACCAGCGGTGGACGGCGGTTGCCACGACGATGGTGTTGTGGGGCGCAAGTGGCAGCAGTGCCGACAGACAAGCGTGCTGCACGCGCACTTTCACTGTAACATACAGATAATACTATTGAAACTATTGATCACTTTCTACTAAATTGCCCACTCTATCATGAGATGTTCACTATTCGAATCCATTGATGAAACTCTCAACATAACAGATGATAAAATGTCTGCTGTTGACAAACTAGAAAAAGAAGTTATAACTTGTGCATTATCATGAAGCAACGTGAAACCAATGCTGGTTGGGCTTGATTAATTCTCAACATAAAATACCATTATAATCAATGTCAATGAATCCTCAATTCATCATGCAAATTTCATATCACCATGTGATATAAACAAATTGTTATGATTAGTGTGTACGTACTGGCTGGTGAGTCTAGCAGGGCTGTGAGCATGCTGAGGGTGGTGGGCGCGGCCTCTGCCGATGCCTGGAACGTCAGGCTCCCTACAACACAGTCACAATGTACACATGCACGGTACAGCAAGCAGTTTTAATTCTTTGAATCAATGATTAGAAGGGTACAAACATTTAAATCATTCTACAAAGAAAAATCTTTGATTGTGACACCTGCGTGAGAAACCTGGTTTTACACACATAGCTAGAATGAAATAGCCTGAGAACAGGCGATGGCAACTGACCGATTGGTTTAATGGACAAAACTTTCTACCACATCTAGATTACTATTGCTTATGTACAGGATTACCAATCATCAAATCTTCGGCGACTTTCGCTATTTACGACTCCCTCTTTCATCGATTACTGTTACACTTTATTGTCTCAGATGTCTGCACACCTGCTATAAAACCAATAACATACAACCCCATTTTCATTCATTTTCACCGATCAAAGACTCACCAAGTGTTTTGATGAGCTGGATGGCATACACCTCTGTGATGCTGCTGTCCTTCTCCATCGCCCACTTCTTCAGGTCCGGCCAGATCTTACCCACTATCACAGAATTGTTGGTCCACGCCCAGCCCTGACAAACAGAAATGGTAATGATGAATTACTCATGGCGCATACTCTCAATGTTCTAATACATTATTCATTACAATCTATACCAAAGGCAACTGCATCAATGGATATGATCTTCTTTTGAAAGTGGCTTTGAAAAGATTTTCAATTATTAGAATGAAAGATCATTCTTTCATTATCAATTTTCTCACACCCAAAGCCCCTTTCAAAAGACATATTCCAATGCTGTTGCCTTTGGTATACACATTCAGTAGAAAACTTGATTTATAATCATAGTTTTATCAGATAAGTAAATGTAATCACAACATTTTCCTTTCTACCGTTAAACATTTCTTTATTTACCTGATATCTCGCGATTAATTCGATTGCTTTGTGTATCTCGTACAATATTTCCTCGATGCGTTTCCGTTTTGCTAGACACATTTTGATCTTTTCTGCGTTTTTCTCTACAAAGTCCTTACTATCAACAGTAACGTCCTGAGTTTTCTGTGATGATTCTGATTTACTGAAAGCTTTGGCGCTATTGTCTGTTTTCACAGCAGTTTGTTGTGTACTACACGTTGCTGTGTGCTGCTGCTGCTGCTGCTGCTGCTGCTGCTGCTGCTGCTGCTGCTGCTGCTGTTGCTCCTGCTGCTTCTGCTGGTTCTCACAGCGAATGATCTCAGCCTCACAGCCCGACAGTTGCCCACTTTGGAATCTGTATAGATGCTGATTTTTGTATTATTATGCACAAAAGCACTTCATCTAATATACTATAAAACCCTTTCAGTTCACAAATTTAATGCTCACGTTTTTGGTGTCAATCTGGGAATATAAATATCTGAGAATATTTATGATCACAAGCTTTTGATATTGTATGTATATTTTGACATTCTCCTCCAGTAATCCTATAATTCTGACAATACTCAACATGATGCAATAACAACGTCGCGTATACTTTGTAATCATCTAAAATCGATTTTTAACCTCCTCCCTCTCTCACATCTCTTTACCAAGCATATTTCTACCACAATAGACATTACTGAAGACAAAGTCACTTGACGTAGTCATATGGAAGCTTAGAGTTGTAAAAACTGTCTTAGCTATGTTTATCACTGTGATAGAAATATTCTCAATAGAGAGATGTGAGAGAGAATTAATATTGAAAATAAATTTCACACATATAAAACTAAAACCAAATATACATAACTTAGATCCCTGCCACTAATCAATAGATGGTTCTTGGAATTGGTGAGTAAATTTTGGATTTGATAGATTGATAGAGATTGCTTGCTACCTGAGGCCAAAGAAGAGTGCGTCTGTGATGGAGTCTATGGTCTGGTCGTCTGGCTCAGTGGCGTCTCCCCCACACAGCGCACGCAGGCTCTCCGCGATCTGAAACACAACCTTATTGGCTCATCATCTGCACGAGTATTATTGTCGTCATATCTCACATGGCTACATATACAATATATAGGCGTGATTCAACGCCCCAAATTTTAGTGAAAGATCACAAAATTCCACCAATCGAAAGCCCCACTGTCAAAATGTTCAGCAACAATGTCAAATGTACAATTGTATAAAGAAATTGCTTATGGACCCCTGGGGCAGGGACAAGATTCAACGAAGAAGCTATGACCTTAATCATACTCTAAGACTCAAGATGTGTAATGAAAAATGAAGTTGTTATTGTTGTGCAAAACCTAATTATTGATGGCCGACCTCGACGGACGATGTACAAGACGTGATTGTAATAGCTCACCTTTTCAACAGTTGGGGCGAAGTTAGTTTTATTCAATTAATCTAATAAAAATTTATGTAATTTAGTTTAGTTTTAGTTAATCAACAAGCTTAAAAAATTTTGGTTTTAGTTTTAGAGATAAGGTAATTTCTTGTGAGTGTTAATTTCATTGGCTTTACTTAAAAAATTAGTTTCTATTGTGCGTAAAATTCATCAATTGTTTGATTCTGCCTTCAAAAAGATTGCTAAACATTCCTACCTATTAAGTTAATGGATGGTAGGTTGTGTATCTTGATTTTATGATACATTGCATATCAAAGATATTTTACAATGTACATACTCATAGTAGGAAATTTTAAGTGTTTTTTTCTATTCTATGGTTATTTCAAATGCTACTTGATGAATTGAAACCAATGCTTTAAGAAACAACAGATTTTGTTATACCTGTAAGTCACCATCATAAAAATTTGCAACCTCTGATTTTGTGTCCATTTGAATGTTCACATTTCTGGTCGAGAGTTGGGACTAACAAACACAGTTGAAAAAATGGATTGATCAATAACATTAAGTCAATTTTCTGAAATACCATATAATTAAGAAGGAAAATATAAGGCAAATTGGTAACACTGTAGAAAATGTGTGTATCTTTTTACAATAAGGCAACATCAAACTTACTATTCCATCTTTGAAACAACCACAGTGAAATATATAAAGGTTTGAAATTAAAAGTTGACACAGAAAATGGACACCCCAGTTCTGTGGCAATATAATGTATAGTTTAAGTAATATTTTATTTTTGTCTATTAGTACATAGAAATAATAATTTGTGTTACAGATTAAATGAAAATAAACGATAAATGGTTCAGGCATTGACCCTTGCGGGTTATCATGAGCTCTCACCTTACAGTAGTACAATTAAATATATATATATATATAATGTATAATGCTAAAACTAAGTGATATGCTCCTGGTTTTGCTGGGTGAAAATGGACAAATCATGGACAATTTCCTTAAATCAACACCAAAGACCTACAGTCATAAGAATAGTTAGAGGAAAAAAAGAAATGGTATTGGATTATGTAAATCCTTCATTTGCAAAATTCAGTTGAGCTTTAGTTTAATCACATGATCATTTAGTTTAGTCTAGTTTAATCATATAGTTTGCCTGAGTCAACTTAGTCTAGTTTAGTTTAGTTTAATCATGAAATTGTCATTTAGTCAAGTTTAGTTTTAATCAAATAAAATTTGGTCGCTACAAATTGTCAGAGTGACGTGCGCTAAAAAAGAGAATAACTGAACAACAAAGCCGCCTCACCTTTTTTGCCTTTGGTCTGTTCACCATCTTTGGTGATTTGCTCTTGATTCTTTCTTGCGACAAGAATCTTAAAACTAGAGGAAGATAATTTCCACCTGCAACGATAGAAAACAATCTAAACTTACAATGCAAATTTACATTTCATACTGGTATAAAGTTCTTGTGTACATTTTTGTGCTCATGTTTGAAAATTACTCTATGTTAGGGTGTTTGTGTGTGCGTCTGCAGACTACTCAAGTCCCGTTTTGCCACGTAGAATCCTTTTTCACGTAATAAAATATTGTTGACCAAATCATTGAGTTCTGGTGACAGAGGGTTTGACGTAAGTGGTAGCCCTGTAGCCCATGGCTATCTAAAAACTGGCTGGTCTTCCAGCTTTTGCTAGTAGGTAACCCTGTCGTCTGACATACAAACTTGTTACTTTGTTCTAAATGTACAACTTGTATATCTATTATCTAAAAGTATATTCCAATTGTCTAATAATTATTCAATTCATCACCAAAAATTATTCAATCATTTTTTTCGTCCCTCTGGAATGTCGAGCTACCTAATTTCAACCTGGGCTACCAGATTTTTAAACTTAGAAGCCCTGATGTCTACTGCCTTATCAATCCTTATGTCAAACCCTGGTCTCACTCTGTGTGTGTGTGTACTGTGGGTTGTGACTGGGGTGTTACGTACCGTGCGTTGTGAGCACATGCGGCCACACGCTGACGGCGGCGAGTGTCAGTGTGGAGATGGACGCCGCCTGGTGGTAGAAGAGGTCATACAGCATCACGCGCACCCGCGCCAGGTCCCCGAATTGACGGCATACCGCCGTGATCGCCCGGCTACAACACAACATGCACCACTGAATTTCTGTCGTCACGGTTTTTAAAAGTCTATGTAGCATTAAAGCTTTTCAACGCAAAGTGCTAAGAGCACTGAAGGTGTTCTCCATTTTTATGACAAACAAACTTATATGCAGTGATGAGTCCAGGACTCTTCATTTTTTCATTTTCAAACTTCTTTCTCTCTCACACACATCTTTTTAACAAGTATATTTCTACCAACGATAGACATAGCTGAAGACGGGTTTTACAACCCTAAGCTTCCATTTCACTATATCAAGTGGCCCTGGCCGGACTTGATCTCAAGTCCCCAGGGTTGTGAGTCCAGAACGATACCATCATCCAAAATTTCCACACAGCAACAATGAAGTCACACGGAGGTGTCGCGGATGTGACTCGGGCAGCCCCTTCCAAAGTTGTTAGAACTTTCCGTCAGGTCACATTGCGTGACACCTCCATGTAATGTCATTCTTGAAGATGGTCTTTAGATGACAAGACTGAAAATATTGGATTAGTAATTTGAACACTAAATTTATTCTAAAATTACTCATTGTGTAGTGTAGCATATGCTCACCAGATGGCGACTCTCATGGGCGTGGTGATCGTGTTAGAGTCTTTGCTGTACAGGATGCGCCTTCCCTCCGTGATGAACACCTCAATAAAATCACCCTGCAGTGGAAACAAGTTGACTTGTAGAATACAAACCATTGAAAATTAGTAAAACTATCATAGACGAAAAATACTTAATTCCTAAATAAATCCTGTAAATCTAATTATTAAATTTTGTATAAGCTAAATTCAATATTTGAATGGTAGCAGTTCCTCTCATTGTTGTTTTGCTTAAAAGTCGTAACTGCTGGTGAAAGGTTGGTGGAAAAAGGATAATTTTGAATACTGAATTTTCTAAAATTTATTAGCTATAAAGCAACTTTGAATAAATAAATTCCTCATCAGAGCAGAATAAAATATTTTACAAAATTAAGTATTCAAAATTATCCTTTTTCAACCAACCTTTCACCAACAGTTACGACGTATAAACAAAACAAATATTAAATTTTGAATGCATTCTATTTTGGAAATGATTAACAAACAGGGCAGGATGGTATCAAGAGTAGAGTGCTCAATTTTTAAACATTAAATGGGTTAAAAGACATAGCGCAATTTTCAACCTAGTGTCACAATTAAGACACATGGCATGAAACCCAAGAATCACGGACCAAAATGCTGGCAACTATAAAAAGTTGCCAGTCCTGACAAAAAGTATCAGGCCCTTAATAAAACAAATATTGAGACCTCCCAGAAAGTAGCCTACCGTTTGGGTCGTGAACGTTAGAAATCAGGTGGCCCAGGCAAAAAATCAGCTGACACCAGGCTGCCGGGCCACTTCTATTTAGTAGCCTGTTTATGTGCAATTCTTAACAAAATCCTCATGATTCTATTACTCAATGTTATTTCCTGCTTTTGTTCCAAAAATAACTCCAAACTTCAAATTCTAATTATATACACATTAGAAAAACTGAATCAGCCAATCACATGCTGCGTACTGCTCAGCCAATCAGAGTCCGCGTACCTTGAGTGATCCGACGGTTGCCATGGCGAGGACGAGCTTAAGCAGACGTGCCTCTTTCTCATGTAGAACGGGCTCTCCTGTCTCCACAACCCGCGCCACAGTGTCATGCAGATGGTTCACAACGTCCTCACGATTCTGCAGCAGCTGGAAGAGGCAGGTGTAGCGAGTGAGAGCAAAGCACAGCTATAAACGTATGCGCTCCTCTTTCTAAGGTCTACATTTGAGCAAAATATAGTAGGTAATGAGGTACAGAATACAAACCAAATTAATTTACTGAGCCGACCCATACCGTGTGAATTGTCAGATGGAATATATATTTGATATGGATACTACAATAACAGTGACATACATATCAGGTACATGTACTAACATATAGAACAATACATCATTTACTTTATTCTGCTATATTTATACCATTCTAAATGGTTAAAAATTGGTAAACAAAATCAGCAATGGAAGCACTTGTCCAACCAAGAAAGACAGTTGAAGTCATATGGTGGTCCATAGAACAGTTCATATATCTAAAAATTGTTGGTAGTATTTTTAAGACAAACAATGACTTGTGGGTATTTTTCAGACAAACATTGAGAAAGCACATGGCTTTTGCGATGCAATGTGAGCACTTTTTAAAGATAGGTTTGTAGCCACCTGGCTGAGAAAATGGTACTATGATATGAAATGTGGTGCGTACGGTGAGTATACGCTGACTGATGTGCCTCTCGGCGTGCGGTCCTGCTGCCACCATGCTGCGTGCGCGCGCCAGAAGGTTTTGGTCGACAGATGCAAAGCGCAGCACGAACTGCAGGCTCCTCTCCAACTCTACAAACAGAAAGATAAACGGAGTGTAAGGCAAGGGAATACCAAAGCAAACCTGGGAAACAGTGGTAAAGAAAGAATTAGCCTATATGGGTACAGGTAAAATAGACCCAAATGACAAAAAAGCTTGGAAGAGACGGTTGCGGGTAGACCGGGCAGCCAGACCACACCCTCAAATTGAGGAATAATTAGGGCCTGCCCATATAAATTATGGATGTAATTGATTGATTGACTGAATCTACAATTAACATTATTATCCATATTTTTCAAAACTGACCTTTAATTTGATCTGGAGAAAGGAAGTCCTTTGGATCATAAACTTTTTCGACAACTTCAGTATCTGCAGTTTTAGCGTCCACCTCTTCAGCAGATTTTTCATTAGTATCCATTTTCTCTTTCTTAATGCTTAGTTTAATGTTTGCTTCTTCAACTGAAATAATTTGTAATTAATAAATTGCATGCTGAAAAAAATCCATTCATTTTGAAATTTTCATTCAAATCACTTGTCATTTTTTTACTGTTATTTAAGGAGCATGCAAATGGCCCACTATCCTTGCATGGATTCTCAAGAAAACCCTTGTGGTAAAAACAACTGCATGTGTGCAGTTTTGACTAAACAACTACATGCAGACATTAAACAGCAAATTCATCGAACGTTTAAACCTTGACACGTTTGTTTATAAAAATAGGTGGTGATTTATTTATTAACGTTGGAAGCTTTGCACATAAAAAACTAAAGTTGATGAGAAAAAATTGAAAATAAAACATTATGAGTGTTCATAATATGGTAGCAGAGCTTTAAAGAACATTAAAATTAATTGAAAATGTTGTCAGAAATAGACGGGTTGATAGAACTTGGAAAGAAGCTTGGATATGAAGGTGAAAAGTTACAAATGTTTGTAAAAGAACAACAGGACTTACAGAGAGAAGAAAGAGTTGCTAAGCGGGAAGAAGCGAAGAGAGAAGCTGAAGAGATTCAGGTTCGACGAGAGTTTGAACTGAAGAAACTGGAACTTGAAATACAAGCGAGAGAGAAGAAAGAAGATCGAGAAAAGGAAGAAAAGGAGCGACAAAGGAAACATGGGAAAGAGATGAAAGAGATGGAACTGCAAAATGGCATGAGAGGAGCTGAAGACGGCAAGAAAGCTGGTAAGCAGAATGACTCGTGTGTAAAATTACCTAAATTCAGCTTAACGAAATTTACTGGTGATATTCTTCAATTCCAAGAATTTTGGGATTCTTTCAAAAGTAGTGTTGGTAATAATGATAGTCTTATTAAAGTAGACAAACTAAATTATTTGAAGTTAAATTTAGAAGGCGAAGCCAAAACATTAATTGAAAGTTTAGAATTGACCAATCTCAATTATGATGTGGCTGTTAATCTTTTACTCAAACGATATTCCAACAAAAGGAAAGTTTTAAATGCACGATATAAAGCTATTCTAGATTTAAAACCATCATCAAGACATCCAAAATTATTAAGAAGCACTTATGATACACTAAATGTTCACTTAAGAGCCCTGGAGTCAATGGGTGAAGATACCTAACACAGTTTCATAGTTTTTGTAGTGTGGAACAAGTTACCAGCTGAAGTAAAAATGTTTTTAGATGAACAAAAATTCGATTGAACAAGAATTCGATTGGTCTCTAAATTCACTTAAAAAAGAAGTTGAAATTTATGTAAATACTAGATTTGATAATGCTGTGACAAAAGAAGTATCACCCAATGTACCCCACTCAACAGTTGAAGCATTGGCTGTCAATGAACCTTCCAGATTCATAACCCCTATGAAACGTTTCTGTATATTTTGCAAAAGTTCTGAACATTTGAGTGATCAATGTTAACAATGCTCAACAATTACTGAAAGAAAATCAATGTTAAAAGGCCATTGTTACCAATGTCTGCAGGTTAAAAATTTAGATCATAAGTGCAAAGTAAAAAAGACATGTGTTCATAGCAAAAATGATACTTGTCACAGAAGTCTTTGTTCGGCTAAATTTAAAGAATGTACAGCTGTAACCAACAGTGTTTCTGAACCCGGTTTGCTTGCATCATGTCAAAAAGTAATAATGCAAACAGCACGTGCATTGTGTAATGATCAAACCATTGAGACTAGGTAGGGTGATGTTAGATGGAGGTAGTCAACGGACATACGTAACTGAAAATTTAGCTGATAGACTGGGTTTACAAAGAAAATCCCCTAAAGTTTTGTCAGTTTTGACATTCGATTGTGATAAACCAATGACTATAAGAATGTCTACGGTTGAAACCACGCCCTGCTACCATATTATGAACACTCATAATGTTTGTTTTTTTTCAATTTATTCTCATCAACCTCAGTTTTTTACATATATTCTAGAACATTCGATCTATAGTATCACCATGTGCTCATGGTGCCTATCATATTAAAATCAATACCAGTACATTAATGGTGCATTCGGAACAACTCGTGAGTTTGTATTTTCGAGTTGACAAGTCGTAGGTACGAGTTGTGGCTGTTCGATATAATACTATATAACAACTGGGAAATATATCTGTTAAAAAAATAGCATGCAGAGTACATAAACCAGGACTTAAACGAATGGTTTAATATATATCTATCAATCTTATTAATTTGGGGGACTTTTAGCCTGTTGTTATGAATATATTTTATGAAACTGTCTGCGATATTATTAGAAAAAGTTATGGGCACCGCCATTTTGTCAGTCAGTGCGCATGCGCACGAGCATCTCGAAGTCATCACTTCAGCTCCCAGTTCACAAGTCGTAAAGACGAGATAAACCTGTATCGAACGGTTTTCACCACTCGTGAACTTGTGTTTACCAAAATACGAGTTTGTTCCGAACGCCACATAAAACAATCAACACATTTCATAACACATTAATTTAAATCAATACATGAGAACATACAAAATATCAACATATATACAATTGTATCATTCATGACAGACCCGCGATAAATACAAAGGATGAGTACCGCAGCAGGGAACTGACCATAAAGTTGTAAATCAATATGACTATGATATCTTTATAATCTTGTTACTAAATATTGCATAATATGTAATCTTTGTTTTTGCATTATTGTATGCTGACTATAAAAGCAGTTTTAATTGTACTATAAATATAATTGTATTTGTCCATTGTAGTACTACCATTAGTATACTTATTACATTTAATAATAATTTTTCATTTATACTGAGGATGTGGTCACTAAAATATGCATAAATTCAAAAAAAAAAAAACAGTTTGTTAAATGATTAAAACACCAGTAAATCTTTATTTGCCAGCTTTGCTCAAAATCAGTTAATGTTAATATGATGTAAAATAAAATACCGCCACATTCCTGTGCTTTTGTATGTGCAGGTGACAATGTTTTATCTTATTTATAAAAGGCTGTCTAAAGGTACTCTTAAGTTCCACTGTGAGCACCCTGAATATCAAGGGCTCAATATATTGGTGTTTGGATTTATTACAGAAATATGCATAATTCAACAAAGGCTAACATGAATATTGCTCTATCGTGAGGGCCGTGTTTATTATTTTGTTGCTTTTTGCCCATGGTGTTTGGATTTATTACAGGAATAACGGCAAATGGCGGCAAATGGCGGATTGTTTAAATCGGCCTGGAAGCGAGATAGTTGTGAAACGAATGGATTTGAATCATAACAATAATATATCCATCAAGAATTCAACTGTCGGATTAATTATAAACCAATTATGAAGCCATGGACAAAAGGAAATTTTCTAAAGCCACATGCATTGTTTGATAATCGCAGTGTTTTGTGCGTCTGTGCTGGTGATTATGAAATTTGACAGCTTACGCACGACGAACATAATTTGAAGACGTTTTTATAGAGGTTTTCACACAAGTAGGTTGTTTTATATCTATTTTCGAATTATCTGTACCCTTTATGATGACACACTGCAGTCATATTATTTTACAAGTAAGAGAACTTGTAGAAATTCATTCTTCTAAAGTGTGTCTCAAACCTGTCTTTAATCGATGGCGGCAACAGCCACTTGTTTGGATGCTATTCTAGACATATGAATCTACAATCTCATTACATGGAGGTAAAAATAAGAACCACAATACGAATCTGAGCACACACGTACAATTTATGTAAAGAAATACGTATTTATAAAGGCCACAGAAAAGTTATTGTCTGTCACTTGTAACTGTCAAAATGATCTACGTCTTTACAAATATTCATGAGGAGGAGGAGTTACAGAAGATTGACAGGTCAAAAGTTCCCCGAAAAAGCGAGAGAATAGCGCTGATTGGCTAGTTTTCTAGGTTATAGTTGGCTTTTCCATAGAGGTTCCTGCCAGACCAGGAACTTATATTACATAGAGTGACTGTGAGCATATGATTGCAAAAGGTGAAAACATCTTATGTAAAATCAAATATGCTACTTACCAGATGTTGACGAAGTTGATGAGACATTTTCTTGTTTTTCCTCCGATGATGATGAACTCTTCTCTGCGCTTTTCTTCTGTTTTTTCACCCCACTGGGCTTCTTGAAGTCCTTGCTCGTCTTCTGGTCGGCTGACAACGGGATTACCTGCATAACACGACCACAATCAAAGATATATATATATAAAAAATATTTGCTCCGTAAAAACCCATATCAATAAACATGCCTTTGCTATTGAAAGTGTAAGGAAAAAAAGATGTATGTTCTTCACATATACTATTTATTACACCTTTTGAAAATACATGTACCATCCTGTATTGCTAATGAAAACACGAGTATACAGAGAGTTATATAAACAAATGATTTTCGCCAGACATACCATGTCGTATCAATGGCAGACGTTACATTGGACATTGGGTAGGGATTAGCATAACTTGGGTCTGCTAAATATGCATATACATATTTTTTACAAGTTTTTGTGAACTTATTCTACGACATAGTCCTCTGCCTTAATTACTGTCACGGTTTGTTTTTCTTATTTGAAAGCCTAAAAAGCATTACCTCTTCCTCCACCACTTCTTCCTTAATCTTTGTCTTGGTCTTGTGTTTAGCCTTGACTTTTTCTTTCTTTATTTTAGCTGTCAAACTAGGCCTTTCTATAGGTACACCATCTTTTGCGTGACTAATTCTCTGCTTTGGAGCTAACATATAACGTTCTGTGCCTGCAAGAAGGAAATTCAAAAATTAAAACACACTTTAAATACTCAATAATCAACACCCAATAAAATCTATATATATGGCCATAATAAAAGTTCTATTGATCAATGTCACCACAATTACTGCAGCATTGTTGGCTACTTCATTGGTTTAACCTATTTATTGTCTATTGAACTAGCTTTTCAATTGAAAAAAATGTCTGGGGTGACTGATAATTATCGTCCAAAAAAATCAACTCAAAATTTGTACCTATCCTGACCACGCACATACTTGTCACAGACGATAGCGCGAGTACTTATCAAAATTGGTGTTAGCACAATATGATTAGAAAAGCTCAAATTAAAAAATGGGAATTAAGCATTCATTGGACAAAAAACATACACAATGTATGCTTTTAGCTTTGATAAAAAAAAAAAGAAATACAGTGTTCACCTTAGTCCTTCAGTGATTAATCTAGAAATTGGCAACAATGAGTCCCTTTGCATCCTAATGAAAAATAACGAGTCCTGGACTATCAATCTGCAGTATCAATGTTTTAGGTCACATACCAGTTTCCTCGACATCCATGTCTTCGACCCTGGAGTGAGATGCAGTGTCAGCAGCGATATCTTGCTCCATGGGGATGACGGCCGGCGTATCGTCTGCCTCACCACCCTCCGGCCCCGCTAAGGGGGGCGAGAGAGGGCCCATATCCTCCTCCTCATCATCATCATCATCCTCATCATCATCCTCCGACTCGTCAGAGGATGCTTCAGACGCAGCGTCGGGATCTTCAGGCTTCAGGAGAAACACACAAATTACGGACAACTAATTTTTGTTTGCATTGTGCTTCAAATTCTGATGCCATTAAGTCATGTTTAGTCATATTGTGAACAAAATGCGGTTTATATGGTAGGAAAGAAAGACTTGATTTTATTTCACTTAACATAATGTAATTATATATATTGTACTAAAATAAATAAGACCTTAAACAAGGTTAGATTTTTTAATCAATAATTTATATGATTTTGTACATTGATCTGCGCAACCTCTATATATTTACACTGTTTGATCTTGTGTGTTAATCAAATAAACAGGAATAGCTACAAATAGCTAGAAAACAATCTTATATTTTTTCCTATGTTGTGCAGTACATATCAATTCAACTCCTTGAATTTTTTTTCATAACTTTTTACCCTATCAGAGCCCTTAATATACTTGTATAGTCTGCGATCGTAAGTGTTTACACAAGTACACCGTAATAGTGTTGAGGTGTGATTGTTGTACTCACTGTTACTTTGCAAGGCGGTCCAGAATCATCGGAACTTTTACGCTTCTGTCCGGATAATTGTTTAGGCATAGCATCAATTTCAAATACTTTGGGTTTGATAGGCTGAGAAATTTTGTGTAGAAGTTCTTCTGAGAGAGAAACCTAAAAGTAATGACAAAATCTAATTTGCAATAAGTTTACATGTACCTATGTAATGTTTGAAAATGACTTGAATAGTCGAAAATATTCACAGATAAAATGTTATCCTGGTTCTTATATAGTGCAAAAAGTGACAGAATATTTTTAAAAGCAAACAATCATGATTGTGACATTTACAAACAAACACAAGTTTTCCCCCTGAAATCCTTTTTAATTCATAAAACTCCTATGTTCACGTGTCTATAACAAATTCTCTACCTTTGTTGCCTGCCTTGGCTGCTGACCCTCAGTCTTCACCAAGGTCCGCACTTTGGGCCCTGTGGCTGACGAGTCTCTCCCAGGTTTCGGCGGTGCTAGTGCCGGCTTGGGAGGGATCCTGTTGCCAGCCACCGCCGTGGCCAGAGTCCTGGCTCCTCCCCGGGCCGCGGCGCCGAGCGGGACGGCGTCTGCCGCGAGGAGCCTCAGGGCGGCGCGCTCCGGGGGCTCGGGTGCCGGGGGCTTCTTGGGGGCGCTGCGCTTCTTACCTATACAAATACATCAATATATTGATTACTCAAATATACACTTACTTCCGTAAGGCTAGGGCTTACTATAACCCCCACGGGTAAACATTCATTAGTTCAATTTATTGCCTATTATCTGCAGGCTGCAGCACAAGAGTCTACACTAATGTACTACCATACACATTGCACTTATTCATATTGTATGATATGACATGTCAACATGTCAACTCTAATAAAAAGGGTCGATTTAGCTGCTGTCTGAATAAATGACATCTATTCCTGGTTATGTCCACATATAATCTGAAAACGTATGACACTTAAAATACAGAAATTCATCCCAAAGAAGGCTAGTCTCAATAGGACGAAGGGTTTTGACCTGCCTCGAGCAATCTGCCCTTAGTGAAGAAGGAGGCTAAGGGGGGGGGGGGAGGGACCACACCACCAGGAACCCCAAGGAGCTACGCTGTTTGTTATGATAGCCTCGTTTTGTGAACAAGACAGCTGTTAGCTGCTGAAAATTTGGAAGAGATTATATTATTTCTAATCTATTGTAGTTGTTTAAATTGAATTTACTATTGAATTATATCATTTACACTACAAATGAACTTTTATAATGATATAATACCTATATTGTAACTTTGACCGTTATTATTGAATTTTTTTGAGAACAATTATAATGCCTTTTTTTCTTCTGACTATAAATATAAACATGAAACTTATTGGAATTTTTACAATGTCTGAATGATATAACAAATAACAAATGATTTGATAAAATGGATTGGAACTAGAGAACCATGAACGAAACTAAAAATACAATATATACATGTATATGTACATGTATAGTCCATTTTATTACCTTTCTTTCTGCTACATGCATGTCTGATAATGACTGAAATTGTGAATGTGGAAATAAACAGTGAACGTGGACATAAACAATCACTTTTAAGAGTGAAATTGATTGAAATATAAATATTGGAACTCATAAAATAAACTAATGACCGCTCACAATATTTGGACTCATTAATTCTATTGATAACACCATGAACAACTATGAGACATGAATAAAGGAACAAATGAACAATGAATAAAAAAAAAAAAAGCTGCTGGCCCGCCAGCCCGTGGCCAGTTAAAATGGTCTCGGGCCGGTTGACTCTGACTTGAACTGGCCCGTTTGGCCAGTTGAAAAAACATGAATATTGGTGTCCAGAAAGTCACAGATAGGACTGTCAAGACTCACGGTTTTTGACCATGAAATCAGCATTACAGCCACTTCTATGATTAGTTTGGAAAAACAAGCTTATTCTTCATTAATAAGTTTGTTCAGTTTAGAGTGAACTGAAACAATGTACATAGAAATGTAATGGTATTCTTCATCGTCAGATTGCCAGTTTGTCAAAATGTTTAATAAAATCATAAAATTTGAGTTTAAAATTGAATTACTTTTTAAAATTAAACGTTTTTATATTCGGGCCAATGAATGTTGGGTCGGGCCAGCTGCATTCAGTGTCAGCTGGCCCGACTGTCTAGCTGAAATTCAGACTTAAGTCGACCCCTGTTATTTAATATGTACATGTACGGAGTTTACACTAATGCACGAATATATAAGTTTTATCAATTGTACTGTACGGAACTGAACTTATATGTAAAAAATTAACTAATAAAACTATATTTAAATCGAATACACAGGTGAGTACAACATGCGGAAAGAGAAGGCATTTTAGCTGTTGGCCTCATCCATTTCTAACTATAGTCAGGGATGATCTTCTAGAATGATGTGTTTATAAAAAGTGCAAGGTTCTTATAATATATTAGAATTTGCCATCTTGAATATGAAGGTCAAAGAATAAAAGTATTTTCCAGCATACGACAGAATTGAATCCGAATTATGTAAATACAACTGCACGCCAAATTCTGATATAAACTGCCTAGCAAAATTGTATTTCGTGAAAACTATCAATGACTAATGTGTTTCAATAAAATACATGTATGTTTAAACCAGAATACTGCAAGTGATTATGCACTACTTAGCAAGAAAAATGGTTTAGCAATTTCGTCGGTCAAAAACAGCAGGTGGAAAGAGCTTTGAAATGTTTTCTTTTTTACCATCTACAGAATCCACATACCTGCATCTACGTCCTTTTTGGCACCGTGTTGTACCTCAGCCTCATGAACTTTTGAAGCTTTATGGTCAGGTTCCTTTTCAGATAATAAACTGCCCACATCTCCTGGGCAAGAATCTCCCTTATGTTCCTCATCAGACGAATCTGAACCAGCATATTGTTGTAATAGCGACAGTGAAGTAGACAGTTTCGTTGAAGAGTTCTCAATTTTCACGTCTTTCGAATTCTTTACATCCTCTATTGACTTTAAAACATTCTGCGCATTTTTCGCCTTTTTCGTTTCTTTTACCTTGACCGTCTTGTTTTTCAGTTGAGGTTCATCTAAAGATTTCTTTATTTTTGCTTTCTCTTTGGTAATTTTATGGGCCTTGGTTACTTCTTTTTCCACCTTTACAACGTGGGTATTGTTCTGCTTACCCTGATCTTTTTGGACTTCTACACCCACATCACTTTTGATCTTTTTATCATTGTCACTTTCAGAAACCTGAGCAGACTGTTGGCTGGCTTTCACCTCACTGTTCTGCTGAGCAAGCTTCTTTCTGGCTGTCTTGCGCATCGCCTTCATTTGCTTCTTTGTCAACTCAGAAGACTCATCCTCCACGTTGGCCTTCAGCTGAAAGTATGAAAATAAGGTTTTGGGAACACTTGAATGAACAAGTATTTTTCTTAGATTGGTATATTTAATATTCAAAATTTGATGTTGATATACAAAAGTAATGAAAATGTTACAACGTGAAAATTTGAAAATAAATTTGATTTGCAAAACGTCATGTATAAATACTTTTTAAGTTTTAAAACAAAAATTAAAAGAGAAGTCCATAATCGAATGTAGGTTAGTGACAGTAGGTAGATTCATGATAATAGTAATAGTTTACCATTCTCTACTGTTTATATATGTTGAAACTTATGACGTTTCGCCATGGTGTACTACATGGCTTCATCAGATGTTGTTGTGTGAGTATCACAACGAGGCTGGAGTAGAAAACCCCCCCAAAAAAACCAAATTCAGCCATCACAGAACACATCCAAGAGACAGGCCACACTTTCGACATAGACAACACAAAAATTCTGGGGAAAGAAGAAGGAAAAACAAGAAGACAGATACTTGAAGCCCTCAAGATACACCAGAGGAACCCGGCCCTAAATAACAACAGAAGGAGGGAGGTACCGCGTGCGCTGCTCCAGCTACTCCAGCCTCGTTGTCATACTCACACAACAACATCTGATGAAGCCATGTAGTACACCATGGCGAAACGTCATAAGTTTCAACATATATAAACAGTAGAGAATGGTAAACTATTACTATTATCAAGAAGTCCATAAGTTATTCTTCATTTGTATATACAAGAATCATATACGTATGGTTATCTAAAAGGATAAAATCAAAAATAATAAAATCAACAGATCTTATATCTTATAAAAATTTACAAAAATAATTTGATTTTACCTTGCTGTCTTGTGGTCGCGTTGGCGTATCCCGCAGTGGTGAGATCATAGTCTCCATGTTACTTATGTTAAACGACGTGGACATGTTGGAAATGGGAGAATACAAATTTTTCAACTCTGTACTTTTAAGTTTCTTTGGTGTAGAAAACAGTCTTTCCTCATCACCATACTCTTTAATAGCGTCCTCAGATTTGCCTTTTTCAACTTCTGTCATCAACTCTAGTTCTAGTTGGCTTTCCGGCATGTCTCTGTGGTCCCCCGCCCCCTTAGGTGCCTCTCCCGTATGTGGGCTTATTGTTCCAGTTGCCAACAGCTCACTATCCAAATTGCTTCCAGAATCAAGATGAAGATTCAAATTATCGTCAATGCTTTCATTCTTGTCTATATCTTCATGAGAGGAATCAAAGCTGATCTCGAGATCTTTACTAACAACGACGTCTGCTTCGATTTCATCCTTTACCAGATTTGTCTCAGCACTGTTGACTTGACTG
The DNA here is from genome assembly GCA_019095985.1 of Streblospio benedicti. Classification (NCBI taxonomy): domain Eukaryota; kingdom Metazoa; phylum Annelida; class Polychaeta; order Spionida; family Spionidae; genus Streblospio; species Streblospio benedicti. Next base: position 54,396,840 of record CM032667.1, read on the forward strand.
CTTCCGCCATTGTCTATAATCGGTGAATTTTTCAATGACGTTTCAAGATCTTTACTGACTTCCTCCAAATCCCTTTCCATTGGACTTACAAAAATATCATCACTTATATTGTCATTATCATCTTCAAACAGTCCAATGTTTTTTTCTAGTGCAACCTCATCGTTACAATTTCCATCTTTCAGAATATCACATATTTCTTCAGCAGTTTCACTTTTAGTCTCATCATCTAGATGTTCACTTAAGTCGTTCTTTTTAAGTACGATCACTTCAAGATCAGTTGACTTTTCTTCATGACTTACATTTTTCATTTCTTTGCTATTTTTTATATAAGCTTCTATCTTATCATAATCACCTTGCCTATCTTTATCATTTGCTGTACTTTTCGTCATCCCTCTATGTTTATCCGTAATCCCCACACCATCAGTCAAAAGGTCAGGTTTAACATCTTGGTCATTCTCACTAACACAATCCTGAGTTGTTGGAAGATTTCTGTCCATACTTTCATCACTTATGGAAAACCCAAAAGATCCTTTAGAACTTTCCTTATAAACAGCACTTCCAAGCATTGATTTTCCTTTAGATCCACGTTCATGCATTTCCTGTTGTACTGTATGATAGTCACTTTCTGTCGGTTCAGTTTTCACTTTTCTGGCATCTACATGAGCAATCTCTACTATGTCATCCTCATCACCGCTTTTTTCTGAATCTGATAAACTTTGACTGCACGTTTTTGGCCAGGTCACTCTGTGTTCTGGTGAGCTTGCTGATTTTCTTTTTTGACAACGGACTGACCCTTCATTATCCTGCACAGTGGGATCAGATGACTGTGTATTTCTTGGGACTACAAACTACAAAAGTGTGACAAATAGAATGTACATGTATGAAAAATAATGTTAAATATTTTCCTAACTGATCATTCTAAAAGTTGACTAAACACCATTCTATTTTTCTACCTGATTCGATAGCCATATGAAGTATGAACTGATTAGAAGATTCTCTCCCACATCTGTTAAAAACTTCTAATTGCCTCAGGATAATTGATTAATCAGTCAAAATATTACTGTGTTTATCTCCCATCTCCCCAACTCTTTATGCCTGGTTCTAATAAATGATTTGATTTGAATTTAATAAGCAAGTCTCTTTATGGACTAAAATGTTTGTTCCCTTATGACAAGTTACTTACGTCGTTATTGCTGTCCACTTTGCTGGACAGGTGTCTGCTCAAGAGTCTGTTCGGCCCAACGTCTGTTTCAGAACTCTCAGAGACCTTACGGTTTTTCCATCTGGTTCTTACAGCAATCTGCAAACCAAATGCTGATTTCAACTACTGTACTATTGCTGCTGCATCAATCTATATTATTGGGCTATAAGGCTGATTTACCCCAATATTCCATACACAAACAACTCGATTGAATTGATATTACAAGTATATTCCCCACAGAAAAAAATACCATACTCTCAGCTTCATTGGCAGTTTCTTTATCCCATCCACATTGTTTCTATGGTCTTTCTTCTCATTGCTTTTAACATGCAGCATTTTTGTTTTTTATAAAAATATATTTTAATGCATTAATGTTCTTCTAGGTTGCATTCTAGCACCATCATAACGGATTAATTTCCGGAGTGGACTGTCACTCAAAATGTGTACTTTTTTTTGCGTGCATGTATTTTTAAGATGTTTAAGATGATTATATGTGCATTGACCGTATTGTATCTACAATTCACTATCCCCCAAAAATACAAAAACTCACAGGCTCTTCATTTCCAGAATCCTCTGAATCCTCTGTATCCGCTGAAGCAGAGGTCAGGTCCGGATCTTTAACTGTTGCAAATCCCTCAGTAGTCTGACGACTTAACTGAATGTCTTTATTATCTTTAGAATTAAGGAAGAAAATATTTGTCTCATCATTGGGAATACTATTTTTAGCATTTCTTGTTCTGACTTCGCTATCCACATCACTTGCAACAGCATCATCGTCAATATTATTCTCAGTCTTCTTTCTTTTCCGTGACCTTCTTGTTTTACTACTACCTTGCTCAACTTGATCTTCGCCCAAACTTTTTTGAGAAATTGTGTTGGGATGGTCAACATTAGAAACAAAATTTTCAAAAGGCAGTTTATCTCCAAGGGAAATTCCCCGAACTCTTGGACTTCTTCTTAGGGGTGCCAATGACTTTTCAGATTTCTTTGATAATTTCTTTGAAGAACCATCTGAAAACAATATGATATCCTTACTATTTTTCTAGAAGATAGGTAAATTGATCTGTATTTCTAAAAATAAAAACTTAAAGTACTTTCACTACGCTGGTTATCAATTTATTTCAATTCTGTTGTATTATATATTTAGTAATAGAAAATAGAAGTATTAATAGTTTAACAGCTATCAGAAATGATGCATAGTATAGACTATAATAATGGGGGTAATTCTGCCATTTTTGACCTTGAAACATCCTCAAGGTCAAATATAACATGATTTTTAGAATCTTATATGCTATTTCCTATCAATTAATACGTAATAACATGTCTAAAACCATTTATTGAAATAAGTTATGGGAAATATTATGTCAATTTTGGTGGCCATTTTGAAAATCACATAAAATAAACATGAATAGGACTGCAACGATACACCGATGCATAGTTGAATCACGATTTATTTACTCACGATTAAAGTATCGATATGATAGTCTATATCGCGATACTTTCACGATATAACTGTTAAATGAATTTATATGCAAAATATTGCATAATTCAAGGTAAATCTTTGTCTTTTCCCATGAGTATGGGCGCCGCCATCTAGTCGTAACGTACAGCGTGTACAGACTGTTGTGTGTTTTGACATATGTTTTTTGTTATCGTGATGTGTATCGTATCGCCAACAAAGTATCGTGATGTGTATACATTATTGTATCGTTGCTCAAGCGTATCGTTACAGGCCTAAACATGAATATAAAATAAACATAAAATATAAATATCAAAATAAATTTTGCCCAACTTGGATTTGTTGTGATTTTTTTCTTCTTACTCCTGAGGTCTAATAGAAGACAAAAAACATATAAATTCGCTTATTAGCTAGAATTTCCTTTTCAATGTTAAATTAAATGACCTACTATCTAGACCAATCAGACAAAGTGTGTACTAACCGTACGGGGGTGAATGCAGCGAACCCTCCAGCCGCTTGGCCAGTTCGTCATCATCCTCACACGCACCGTCCGAATCGTCACTCAAACAGCCCGATGACAGCTACAAAACAAACAGACACAGCCTTTAAAGAAGGACAAACGCAGACATACGTGTCAAAATTGTGCCAATCCCAATATAGCATTAGTACTACTGCACCCTAAATATCAAGGGCTCACTTAATTGCTCAAATTTTTTTTTGAGCGCATGACATCTTACCAATTAGGTAAAACCAAGGTTTCCACAGACACCATCAATGACTTCCTGTTTGCCGATGACTGTGCCCTTAATGCTGCTACAGAAGCTGACATGTAACACAGTGTTGCAAAGTTCTCTGGTGCACCATCAGCACGAAGAAGACTGAGGTGATGCACCAGCCAGCTCCAGGGAAGCAGTATGTTGAACCGAACATCTTCATCAACGGGCAGAGACTGAGTGTAGTGGACAAGTTTACTTACCTTGGTAGCACACTCTCCAGAAACGTCGTCATCGATGACGAAGTTAACGCTAGACTCGCGAAAGCGAGTGCTGCCTTTGGCAGACTGTACTCAAAAGTCTGGAACAGAAGAGGGATCACCACAGAGACTAAGATCAAGGTGTACCGGGCCGTTGTTCTCACCGCACTTCTCTATGGCTGTGAAACATGGACAATTTACCAGCGTCATGCCAAAAAGCTGAACCACTTCCACACCACCTGTCTCAGGAAGGTTCTCGGCATAAAGTGGCAAGACAGGATCCCAGACACTGAGGTATTCACTCGTGCTGAACTGCCCAGCATCTACACCGTCCTGATGCAGTCCCAGCTTCGCTGGGCCGGGCATGTGGCTCGCATGTCAGATCACAGGCTTCCAAAGAAACTTTTGTTTGGCGAGCTACAAAATGGCAAGCGTTCTCAAGGTGGACAAAGGAAGCGCTTCATCGACACACTCAAAGCCTCGTTGAAAGCCTTCAACATTGATCACAACACATGGGAGCAGTCAGCGCAAGACAGAGGAAAGTGGAGATCAACTGTCCACCAGGGTGCCAAATCATGTGAGGCAAACAGGACGGCAGCAGCTGAAACGCGACGGCAAGCCAAAAAGAGCAGAGCTGCCAACCCTGCAACAGTTGCCACCATTCCCTGTCCTCACTGCCCGAGACTCTTCCGAGCACGAATCGGCCTGACCAGCCACCTGCGCACCCACAGCAACCCGATGTCACACCCCTAGGGTGGATGATAGATGGTCCTCGTCGTATCGACGGACGAACAACCAATTAGGTCAAAACATTCATGATGCATGAGGTGATATTGACACTTCAAACATCTCTCCAAATTAGCGAGTGCTTGGCTTTGATGGATTAGTTTTTTGGGATACAATTAAAAACATAGAGGGCCATATGCCATGATAGCCCGATAATATAGTGAATATCCCTAACACAGGGCTGCCAACCCCTCAATAGCCATTTCTGTACTCAGCATGCCCAAAATTAGTATTTTAGGGGTATTCCGTGGTGGAACTGCAAACAGTCTACAAAAATACTGGGTGTTAAAAGAAATCCATAAGCGCAGAACTGATATGTATGTATTTCTGGTGTAATGTAACCAATATTCAGGGATTTTAACACCAATCACAAGCACACATATCTATGTTGGGATGATTTCCTGTGCTTTTACTTCACAAAAAGTAATTATTAATGAAAAATACACAAAGTGGGGAAATCTGTATTTTGAAGGTAGAATTAGTATTTGGGTATTTTGGGTCGGAAATCTGTATTAATACCCGGCATATCTGTACTACTTGGCAGCCCTGCTAACAACAGTAGAATGGACAATGCAAAAACTGAAACACGGAAGCTTTTCTCATGCATTACCTATTAATATTGTAAGTGAATTATGGAGTACACAATGGAAATCCTTTTCAATGGAAGGATTTGTGAATGCAAATTGGGTTCCATTGTGGAGGACATTCAGTGTATAAAGAGGGTCCTCGCGTGCCTGTGGCCACCCACCTTGTGGTCATCCTGGTTGTGTGGGCTTGGTGCGGGTGTGGCCGGCAGTGGTGAGAGGGCGGGTGAGATTGGTCTCAGCAGTCCCAGCTCGGCAAAGATCTCCTCCACGTCCATGGTAACGTCCCCGCTTTCCTCTGCGGTGCCTGTGGCTGGAGCCTCCAGCACTGCCACGGGGCAAACAGCAGCAGGGGGCGGTACTGGAATAACAGGGATGTGAACGTTAGGCAGCTGGGCTAGCGCTAGACCCATCTGAAGTTTAGCCAATTGGCTAAACAGCTTAAATTTTTTTAGCCAATTGGCTAAAACAACTAAAAATTTTTTTTAGCCAGTTGAATTTTTTTTAGCCAAGTTTGAATTTAGTATAATACTGTTAGAAATGATGTAGATTTGTTCGACTTGGGAATACATTATATATCAATACTATTTTGTATTTATTTTTGACAAAGTGCCAGAAAGGCTACATTTTTTTGTAAGAAGCTCAACCAGTTGCCTCATCAAGTTACTTCGTCAACAGAATTACTACTTTATACTTATTAACTAGTTCATTCCTTATGATGATTTTTCTGCTATTAATTTATAGTTAGTTGCCATTCTAAATTGCACAAGAAAATGATAAATTGTATCAGATAGCATTCAATAAAAAATTGCTATTGATATTTACTTAATTTTCAAGCACGCCATTGAGAACAAAGGTTTCATACACATCGGACTAGTACTACTGTACAATACTAGTTTCCTGATATATGGACAAGCATTTTATATTTTTATGTAGCATAGATCACTAAGTTGGTACTAAGTTTAGGAAAATATTTATGTCAGGGAGAGGAACTACTCGCATTTTCACTCAGATGTTATCATTATATTGTGAGATTCAAACGGCACATACGAATACTCTTATTATTACAAACTAACCTAATCTACCAGGATTAGTTCTTTATCATTAAGAAACACCTACGATCGGTTAATCCAAAGAATTTGAAATAATATTGAAACAAGTTATGCTTGCTGGTTGCAAGAAGTGGAAGTATACACTGATGCATCCCTGAATCACGGTTTATTAACTCACGATGAATGCATCGATACAGTAGTCTATGGTGCGATACTTTCACAATACAACTGATAACACATTCATATGCAAAATGTTGGTTTTATTCATGTAAATTACTCGCATTTTCACGTGCATGGGCGCCGCCATCTTTGTTGTCATTGGAACGGCGTTCCAACCGAAATGTTGTCAGCCAGAATGATGGCGAACGGCGCTCCGACATTTTAGTCTTGATTTAGCAGACAAAATTCAAGAATTTTTCTTGAATATAAATGATTCGCCACATTGGCGAAAGAGTAATCAAAATCTTTCGCCAATCTTTACAATCTTTAGCCGATGGCGATAAAACGAACCAACGCGCGAGCCCAGGGCAGTGAATTATCTAGAAATTGGCAACAATGAGTCTCTAAGGATATTTTGAAATTTATGAGCGCCAATACAATGAGTCCGGGCATACATAACCATAACAAGCTATATATATTTTATGGGTCCTGTGGGATGCATAATTTCTAATTCTTTGCATCCTATTGAAAAATAATGAGTCCTGGACTCAGGAGAGCACCAGCAGGAGGCGACGCTGAAACAAGAGGGGTGTGAACCTTAGGGCGCACGATTTTTCTACTTTATTCTCCTATCAAGCTGGTCTGTTCGGACAAGATGTTCCAGAATGAGAAACTGACATTAAAAACGTACGCATTACCTTGGAGATAGACGAATGCTTGGATGGCGCCATAACTTGAGAACGACGTCTATACATAGAGAGAGATCATAAAAACTAACTACAACATATCAAAGACATTTCCATTGTAAAGAAAAGAGCATGCAGAGTTCTCAATGCAGCTAAGAGTAAGATTTACCCGAACTAGAGCGTGACTCGCTGCGTTGCCGCCACTGCTCCGCGCGGCCGTCGTCGTTATTGTCGGCATCTTTGTCAGACTTAACGGCCACGATGGACACATCGTCTGACAGCCCACCGCCGCCACTGCCCACCACCACAGCAGACGACATCTCACATGGCTCTTCTTTTGGTGTGACGCATTTGTCCGACAGAGAAATCTTCAGACACTTCACCTTCTTCAGCACACCTTCAGAAACAAATCATGTGTACTGTACAATCTGCCATTGTAAAGAGTCTCATAAACTGGGTAAAAGTGCATGTTTAGTTTTGCATTTGATCAAACCACACATTAAACAACTAAAACAAAATTGGACATACCATGCTGGATTAAAAGGTCACTGTACTCTTTGTTTTTTTCCTGAAAAAGAAAGTGAACAGTTCTCATATTGAGACTTTATAGCAAACATTTAACTTGTACTGGATCCTGTACATTACATTTCAAAGTAATACAGAAAAAGTATATGATTGTGTCAAATTTCATAAATGTTCTGGTTTTAGAAATCTAATACACAAATCAAGTAAAATTTGTCATGGTGTATGCAAATAACAGGATACATACAAATGCAGTCAACATATTTGCACAGGATTTGGGCAGAAGAGTTTCAAACAATATTAAATATTTAGGCATCAGCTTTTGACAAGGCAAAATACAATATATAACATTGCTCCATTAAGGCATAGTCACTATTTGTTTTTATATTTTCTATATTTGTTTCTGCATTCTGTGCAAACAAACAAATAATATAATAATTGAAACATTTAAGTAGAAATACCCCCTTGTTTAGACATGTTCATATTGTAATGCAAAAGGTATAATTGAATGCTTTACTAACCTGGCTATTTCGTCTTATTATTTGGCTGGTGACTTAATTTAGAATTTAAAATAAACTTTGACGAATAATTCAATTTAATTTATGAAAATATTTTTCCCAAGTTTCAACACACAAGTGTCCTCTTCAGGGAATTAAATTAATTATGTAATTAAATCATTCTTCAAAGTTTATTCTAAATTCCAAATTAAGTCTCTGGCCATAGAATAAGACAAAATGAAAAACCAATGGGATATCCAAAATCACACAAATTACAAACGCTTCACTCACCACTAGAGCTCTGTTGGTATTTGCTAGAATGTTGTTCTTCTTCCTCATCGCCAGAACTTCTGTTCTTTTCAGCTGACTCTCATCTGACAAAAAGAAAATAATAGTGCCATGCAGTGATTAATCTAGAAATTGGCAAAAATGAGCTCCTAAGGATTCCAATATTTTGAAACAAAGAGTCCGCGGGCCAATACAATGAGTCCTGGCATAAATAACCATAACAAACTCTAAATATTTTATGGGACCCATGGGATGCACAATTCTTTATTATCCTATTGAAAAATAATCAAGTCCTGTAATCAGGACTCGCATCTGGATTACACTGCCATGTAAAGAATAAAGTCAGATTTCTGCGAGCCACAAAGTTATTTCTATTGCTACTGAAATCAGAAAAAAAATAACCAAAAAATTAATTTGAAAATTTGAAAAAAAGTACAGTAGAACCGGTTGACTCAAACAAGGGAATCGATAAAAAAACACGTTAAAAGTGCTGTGAAGGATTGCCTATTTGATAGATATCAATAAAATTCAAGTTATGAGAGTAAGTTATAAACAGCTTCCAATGTAATATGTAGTACATTAGAACCTCCAATTGAGACCACCTCTATGCAGATACCACCTGTATATTAAGACCATTTCTCATGGTCCCAAAGCTTTGTAAAGCAAGCAAAATAAACCTCTATATAAAGACTACCTCTCTATTGAGAACACTTTAGGTCAATCTTATGTGGTCTTAATAGGAGGTTCTACTGTACATGTAAAACTGCATACATGATTAGGTGTATTGTATTGTATTGTATTTATTGAGTGCCTTCTAATAGAAGAGTTTACATTACAATGATTTAAGTTGTGAAACAGCAAATAAGAAAATATACATGAACTATCTTAATACATATTTACAAGCAAAATAGCACCAGTATGCTAACAATAAGTACATTAATTTGGTTGACATAAAGGATACAATGTGAAATCTAACATTACTACATTAAATATTTTACTTTACTCTTGCAGGTCTTTTGTAGCATTATAATATGCATTAACTAAAGTATTTACATACTTTATAACAAAGTTGTATGTCACGTCCCATTCATTATTGTACTGTACATAGAAACAATTAATCATAAATTTAGTTTTATCATCATTATTCATAGAGTTTAGAGACAATTTAAGTGCTCTTGGGCATGACTGAATGAGCTCATTCCATAACGGTGTTTTTTGATTGTAACAACCTTCGCACTGGAATAGTATATGTGCAAGTGAATTGCAGAAAACACATCTCTTTTTTGCCAAATCTATAAACATTGAGCAGGACATGGATAACTGAACTAATTGCCTTGCTTTGTTTAGTGTGTGAAGCATTATAATTCCACCAACAATTAATATAAAGTTTTGGTGATGAGTTGACATCCAACCAAACAAGTGACTTAAACGTTAATTTGGTGATCTTCAGTGACGCTGTCCAATGTCTACACACTTTATCATGAACAATTCTTTTCCATTGGGTATCGTCATACATTTTCCATAGAAGGTAGCATTTATCATATGAGTTAGTAAACCATATTTCATACTGGTAGAAAACATTGTTGACATTGGGCCATGGTTCAAAGTATTATTTTGAATAAACCAAGCCAATTGTCTTATCAGCAAAAGTTTATAAATTGAACTGATAGGTAACACCATAATTCGCCATAAAAAGCAAAGTCTAAGGATATCGATATGACACTCAATAGGATACCACCCAATAGTCATGAGACTTCCAACATTGCATGTATGTTTTGGTAGCCCTTGAAATATCTTGGCATTTTTGGCATTGAATGACTCTAGGGCATTCATTGTGTTGTGACTGATTGACATAACTTCAGAACCGTAACATAGCTTGGTTAGGCACAGTATTTTGTATAGATTGGAAGCAACAGGTACAGTTATTGGAACTAAGTAGCTGCCTAAGCCCTGTATACCAAAACATACACGTTGGCATTTCACAATTCGTGCCTCAACAAATTGTTTTTCATTGTTGTCATCTATGGCCAAGACATTCCCAAGATGAGGTTCTTGGGATTTGGATTGTAGGGTTGTGTTTTTCATAGTTATATTTTGATTTTTGTGCGCATCCTTACCATAGATTAATATTGCGCTTTTATTGTGGCTAAATTCAAAATGCCACCTATCACCATAGCTTACACACTTATCAATTAAATATTGCAAATCGGTTTTACAACTACACATGATGGTGATATCATCTGCATACGCAACTGCATTTAATTGTATGCCACGGAGGTTTATACCAGGATATACATTCTGCAACTCACATAGAAGATCATTAACAAATAACATAAAAAGGAAAGTGGAACAAGGAGCCCCTTGATGGATACCCCTCAAAGCTTTAATTGACTTTGATGCAGTCCCATTTATCATAACCTTACATACAAAATCCTGATACATGCACCTTAGAATCCTCCACAATTTACCTGACAGCCCTACTTTGTATAATTTGTAGAAGAGTCCATCCTGCCATAATACGTCATACGCCTTTTTAATGTCCAACATAGCTATGTACGTGGTCTTGTGCTGAAGCTTTCTGTCGTAGATTACTTCCTTTACCAACATGGAAGTGTGTAAGTTGGAACACTTCTCTTGTGCCGCACCTTGTACATTGCATAATAGGCCCTTACGCTTTGCCCATATCTCAACCCCTGTAGTTATCTTGGTTTGACTTGTCCTTATTGACTTTGGGTATGGCTATAATTTGACCAATCTTGAAATGAATGGGGATATATTCTACTCTCGTTATCAAATTGAATAATTTTGTGAGTGTTACTGCCAAAGGTAATTTTCCATATTTTATGCTTTCTCCACTTACAGCGTCCCAGCCAGGTGCTTTCCTATTTTTAAGTTCGTTGATCACCTTTCTGACTTCCTCAGGTGTATGCATGGGTAAGTGTTGGGAGTGTGTTTGCATGCATACATGCTGCATACTAAATGAAAATATTGAAAACACCCATTCAATATCTATACACAAACACAAAGGCTACTTGCTTATCACAACAAATGATATACTTCTCTATGTAATCACTGAGAGTGATTGTGATCGCAAAAGATCTTGCATCTTGAAGGATGATCTTTGATCAGCAAAGTTATCCAAATCATTTGCATCAGGTATTATGAAGCAATTTTCATTGTAAGATAAAAATCTATTGAACAATTTAACTAAAAAGCATAATAAATCAATCACAGGGTTACTTTGATTAATGCAACCTTAAGAATTTAATAAATCGAGCTTTAGCTGGCTAAAACAAGTCTATGAAACAAACAGTGCAAACACAACAGTGTACACATTGGATAAAAGTGACAAATAAAAAAGGTAATGCATATGCAGTCTTCATAGCATGATATGCTGTAGAGCCAAGTTATTTGGCAACACTATAATTTATAATTCTTATAGCATTTTGAAAAGCATGAAAAATAAGACTTCTTAGTACATGTACCTATACAAAATACACACTTAGTACATGTTCCTGTACAAAATACACAAACAAAAAGTGTCACAGTAAAACTTTTTCTCAATATATCATATATATGCCAGTTACATTATTTTTATTGGTTTTAGTGCTGCTCTCTATATGTTGTTGTTTTTAGGACTTCTGTGAATTTTTGGTATGTCAAATTCTTTTAGCAGGGGGATGGCATTACAACCCTTTAGAGAATTAATTGACATCACAATTACAAATATTATCTTTTTCCAGATAGAACAAAATGAAATCCACACATTGGAAAACTCTGCCACTCTGCTGCATAGCTACAGCGCTTCTACTGTGCGGAGACATAAATGCTAAACGCGCATTGAAAGTCGATACTGACCCTGTTCACATTGACATAGAAAGAGAAGACAAACTGCTAAAAGCTGCTACAGGAGACTATGTGGAGGTTAATTGCCAATCAGTAAATCAAACGGAATTAATCTGGTTGGATCCAAACCTGACAGATATCAATACCCTAATAGACAACAGGACACACTATCACGACAACGGATCGCTCCATATAGATTCCATCTTTCTCAACGATTCAGGAATTTACACATGTGCAACTTTTGACATGAGATACAATGCTACATTCAACCTCGATGCCTATGACATGCCTGACTATTTTGTCACAGGAATGATCATATTGTGTATCAATGCAGTGCTTTGTTTACTTTTTATCGTATGCCTCATACATTCACATGTCAAACAAAAGAAATATCTAAAGGAGTTAAAATCATCTACCGCAAAGTCTACAAGTAATCCAGTACATGGTTACCAAGAAAAACATGCAGAAATGGCGACTATTTAGTGAAATTTCACAATTACAATAATGCTGCCTAAGCTTGTGCTAGACAAAAATGTCTTACAAACATTGCTCAAATTTTAAACATGTTTGTCATTTTATGGAGAAACATTATACTAAACGAACGTGCATGCCCGCTCAATGGTAATTTGATGCAGTTTCAACCCAATAGAGGCTTCAATGATCTTCCATTTTCAGGCAAGATTCACAATGTAGCATAAAATGATAATGCCAGTGATTTGTCTTAATGTCAAATTATCACAGAGACGTCATTTTATGTGTGTCAGTGAGACTAGCATGAGTGTAGGTTACATATGGTTGATTGGACAGAAATAAAAAAAAATAATAATTCAAAATTATAGATACAAAATCATATTAGGATTAGTTCTAAATGACTGACTGGATATCATCAAATATATATGCTTTTTTTATCATACATGGCTGTGTAATTTCAGAGTTCATTATGCTTCAGAACTCCCTGATAACCCACACCTTGTATCAGGCATGTTTGAACTGACCCTATGCAGAAATTGTATCAAGCATCTACTACATTTTTCAGGAATGACACATTGTAACGCATGTATCACACAATGTACAATGTTAAAGTTTAAGATATCATTTTGATTTGGGGTGCTGTTGAATATGTTGGAACTTAAGTCCTTTCTGTAAACATTATAGATTTGTGCATTTAATAAATAGATGCTATTTTATAATCATTTTATATATATACAATTCTATACTATTTAACAAGTTGTATGCTCAATATTCATGCTCAAAACCTCATAATTGTATAACAATCATGCAATAATCATATCGGACTTGCCCAACTATGCATTCCCTTTGTACAAATTGATGCTTTGAGCATTCACCTAATATTCTATATATGTTTTTATTTTATTCATTAAACTTATCACGCCAAATATAAAAGGAAATCAACAGTACAAAATCAAATGTTAATACTTGTATTTAATAGTAAATAGAAATTGTTGAAATTAAACATATAAAAGCATCTTACCTTGCCACTTTTTAATGGTAAAACTTCTAATGTTTTAATCCTACAAAAATTACATAAAAAGATAATATCATTTTTGTGCAACATCCATTTTTTCAAACATCCTTATAAAAGCAGACAAATCGTCCTTGAGGGTGGTGCAGAAGACTTGGGTGATTGTAGATACATTTGTACTGCCTTAAAAATTACTTAGTCTTAGAGCAACAGATGCTGTCAGTAGCTGACAGGAGGGATGTAAGCGGTCAGGTGTTTTTATGGTAGATAATTTTACATATTACAAACAAAAACAAAAACTTTCAATGGTAGACAACAAAAAAAAAAAAAAAAGAAAAGAAAAAGGAACACCATTGAGCTTGGATTTGCGGCCGTGCCTCCTTGGTTGTCGCCTCCAGCGCATGGCACGCCTCCCTCACTGCGCCGCTGTAACAGGCTCATCTCTCGACTAAACAACATGAAAATGTGCTGGTTTATTATAAATGAGAGAACCAACACCTTTAAGGTGGATCAGAATGTCCATGTGGTGCCCTCTGCTGGCAATCAATAACACTGAAGCCACGCTGATTGCTGCCACCTGGGTGCTTATCAATCAATACAGTGACAAAAATGCTCCCACCTGCAGTCTAAACATTAAAACAGTAAAAAACGTCAAAGGCACAATACTGTTGGCAGTCTAATTTCATCTTGTGTTTTTATTTATTTGGGAGCTATGTAATTTCATTTATACAACATGTATATGTATAGCAAAAATTAAACTAAAGTAAATGATTGATAATGATTGTTTGTCAACCACAGATAAAGTTTATTTTTTTAATTTAAACATTCAACTGATATGTGTTCGTTTGTTAAAAGAAACTGTTGACTTTTTACACATCTCAAAAACAGCCCTGTTTATTTATCCTATGTGCCCTCTAAAGCCTTTGACAGGGTAAACTATTGGTACTTGAGCTTAAGTTATTGACTAGAGGCTTCCTTCTCTAATTATACGCCTGTTCATCTATTGGTATACTACTCAATCTTTTATTGTCAAATGGTGTGATGCATTTTCCTCATCTTTTAAAAGTTGTAATGGTGTTGGAATACTGTCACCAATTTACTTTTTTAATATTTTCATGGATGAGTTGAGCTGTAAGCTATCAGAGACTAAAGTTGGCTGTCACATTACATCTGTGTTAATCATCTATTTTATGCAAATTGTGTGCTCCCCATCTCCATCAGCTCTACAAACTCTTTTAGCTGTATGTGAGCAATATGCTGGATGATAATGAAATCTTATATAATACAAAGAAAAACTGTGTGTATGGCTGTTCTACCCAAATGTTTACGCAAGTTGCCTGTCCCAACTATGTATGTTAATGATAAACCTCTTAAATGGGTAGATGAGCATAAATACATTGGATTTTTTTAATGATAATAGAGATGTGAAACGTCAGATGAGAGCTCTTTTTATGGTAGAGGAAATGTGATAATTAGTAAATTCAGACATTGTACAGATGATGTTAAAGTTCAATTATTTAAGTCATTTTGTAGTGATATGTACTGTAGCCATCTATGGTCAAACTATTCCATTAATGTATACAGCAAACTCAAAGTGGCATATAATAATATTTTCAGAAGTTTAATGTCTATCAGCCGGCGTCAAAGTGTATCCAAGGCTTTTATTGATTATGGTGTTGACTGTTTTTATGTTTTGATACGAAAGAAAATTGTGAGTTTTAGGAAACGAGTTATGTCTAGTAATAATTCATTAATCAAATTGTGTACATCTAGTCTGTTTCATATGTATGCTAGTACGATTAAAAAAAATGGCAATATCTTGCCTTTCAGCACTCAATGTGATATATGCTAGTAATATAACTCATATTTTTACTATGTACATAATGTATATTTATCACCTATTTATATGGACACCATGTCTGAAGCAATAAATGTCTCTCTTATGTCTTATGTCTTAAAGATGACAGAAAATTCGAGGTAACAAGGTTCTACTGTATATCTGACTACTTCATCATTGACATACTTGGTTTTACAGTCTGATCATAAACTTTATTTAATATAAATGTTACTATTAAACCTGGATCTCTAATTCTTTGACGTGAGCTGACGTTCTGAAATTAGTAACTGTACCTCATAGCCTGATAGTTTGTTCTTCAATTGTTCTATTTTACTTTCTTGGGAATCGCATTTCTTTTCTAATTTTTCTTTAGCTCTTTTTATCGGCTGTACCTCCTAGAAAAAATACATAAAAAATACTTATAAATATATTCATAAATTAATATTAAAATTCAAATGGTTTCCTATTTTTCATTGATTGATAACTTCACTGATCAATATAATTTTTCATTGTGTACACCTATACCTTTAAGCTATATTTCAAACCTATTTTACTTAAACTGATCAACCTGATAAACTATCTAAACACTCATGTTTCAAGTTAAAGCTAGTTTTAGATCATCATTGTAATTGGCACGTCTAATCATTATTAAAATAAAAGGGAGTTACATGAAGTGCTTCTTTCAGTTTCGTAGATAAGACTTCCGCTTCCCTTTTAGACTGCTCTAATTTCTTTGTCACCTCCTCTCTTTTCCTGATTTCTAGTTCACACTCTACAAAATTTAACAAAACTATATTTATATTCACCAATGTATATGCATTATGCTTTCTTTCTATTGTAGATAAAAAAAATGTTTTCAATAAATACCATTGAAAAATGATACAATAATTCATTACAAGAAATTCTCAATTGCAAAAACCATGATGCATGTGTACCTTTGCAAATCATCTAATCTTTTATGCAATACACACTCCAGCTAAAAAAGTTTAATTTGAATAAAGGGAGCATTTATGCATATTTATACTAACCTTCACGTTTACCAGCATAGAGTCTGATTAGCTTACTGAAAAAGATGTTTGCAAAATTAGTTTTAACATTGTGCAAGACATGTGTACAGCGTTAGAAAATTGCCCAATTTTTCAGTAGGACCACCGGTCCTGCTACCCAAATTTTCAGCAGGTCCGAGGGGGTTTGGACAGGTCCGCATCAAAATGGGAGTGAAAACACATTCGTGTATTAATAAAGAGATTTTTGCTTCCTTCCATTGTTGTTGTTGTTTGTCATTCAATTCATTGGTTGAATAATAAATGACTATGTCCGTGATTTCACCTTTATATTCGAAGAAAACCATCGCTTTGGATGGAGGCTAAACAGGGGGATGGGTTGCCTGTATCGCAATGCTTTATTACTGTGAAGCGGCTGTAAGTAATCGTACAGCGCCATTGTTGATAGAGGATCTTGCCAGATGGTCCCAGCCACCAATCACAGCTCGAGTTACAAAAAAATCAAAATGGACGACATCAATGGCAAAAATACACAAAAGTTTGAGAATTTTTGTAATTTTATTCAAAGTTTGTGACCAAAGCGCGAAAAATTCACCAGGAATCGACGAAGCATGTTAATTACGATGAATTGGCGGTCAAAATACAGCTGGTCCCCCGGTCCCGCTTCCAATTTAGCTGGCCAGCCTGAGCGATAATTGGGATGTCTCGGACCTGTGGACCTGTGTGTATTTCGAACCCTGCATGTGCATATGTTCGATGTTAAACATTAATAAAATAAATAAGTGTCAAATAACAGAATATTTTAATGTATTTTTACTTTCTTAGCTTCTTCTAATAACAAACTATTTGGAAAAATGAATCTTTGTATGCATCATTTGCTTATTCTTAATTAGCATGCAATAAAATATCCATTCTGAGTTTCCCAAGCTTTAGACTACAAAAGTTTCCATCTTTAGACTCAGGTGGGATTTAAACCCACAACCTCTGGCTTAAGATGACAATTGAACATATATGTAGCCTGAAGGTTACTGATACAATGGTTTGTCTGTGTAACCTTTTAACAGCTCACTGCTTGGGACGATGTTATAATTCTGGTCTCCACTATACAGCCCAGACAGGATCACTTGATATGGTTAAATCAAAGATTGTCTTGACTTAGAGTTAGCTACTACAATATTTCGCGCCTAAGCTCATAAAGACATTTCGCACCAATTTAACTAGTAATTTGGCGCCTTGAGACAGAGCTAATTTTTTTTTATATACGCGATAATTCTGCACGCCTTGCTCCAGGCGAATTCTTTGTAATAAACGCTGACATAACAGCGACCGGCAGAGCGCCGGCCGCTGCAAGTTATTACTGTTTATTACGTAAGTGAACAATTGTGAGAAGTACTTGTTTGTTGACCAGTAGTAAGGTAGTGCTCATTATTTAAGTCAGGGGGGTGGTCTGAGGAAATCCAGGGGAGGTTCTCTATTTTTGTACAGATATTTTAGGGGGGTCATCAATTTTGTACCAAGTACAAGAGGGGGGGTTGTCTATTTTGTGCCAGGGTAATATTAGATTTTTTTTTTCATTTAACCTTCATCTCATGGGCAAAACACCACTAGGAAGTGCTCACGTTATGAGCAGTGTTCACGTTATGAGCACATCCATGTCGGGTTGATTATTACGTACATCTCCAAGGGAACGCATATGTTAGACGTAATAACAATACATAGTCAGAGATAAGCATCTAAAGATAAATTGCCAATATGTTTACTTAAGGAAAAAATAAGTTTTGATATACATATTTGCCCACGAACATTAGTAACCATAATTCAGGCAAAGTGGTATGTGGACAATGTGGTGTTTGCAATCGGGGAGACGTTTTACGGTAGTCACAACTACATCTCGTGAAATTCTCATAATGCAAGCAATATTTCGTACGTCGAACCTGTACAGGTGGAAACGATCATCAAAACATTTTTTTTTAAATATAATACTTGGACGAATTTAGTCCAGAATTATCGATAAAAGATAGAACATGAACTATATTTTGATTATCTGTTCAAATATCATATATGTATTCATTATTTATGAAAGAAATTAGATAGTAAGTGGGACGTTTCGGAAAACTGAACATACGTGAGCAGTTTCTCTACTACTTTATATAATATAATCATGGCAAAAAAAAACATTTGATAAGGAGGGTCACCTATTTTGTACATGAAAAAATAGGGGGGGGGTTGCCTTTTTTGTAAATAAAAATAAGGGGGGGGGTCATGAATTTTGTACATGAACATCTGACCAAATCCTCAAACTCCCCCTGGCAATAAATAATGGGCAGTCCCTTAAGGTGTTGTTCAAACAACGTTCAGACTAAATCATCTTCTTATAACTGTTAAAAAGTTCAAATATGTTCTTGTTTATGCACAAAACCTAAAAAAATAATGCAATGATAAGTTTGAAAGCACGTTGGACTTTATTTTGACATCAAAGGTAGTATTATTTTTCACTTATAAATGCTGAACATTACCAAAAACGTACAATACCTCCATTATTGCCCATGACAGTCTGGTCACTAAAAAGTACTGTAGCCCATTTAATTTTCACGACATTCTAGGGTTACAGTATGTGGTAAGAACATGCTTGCTACAGAGAATGGAGAGATGATACTTATTACTAGCATATAATAATTACTCAAGGTAATATTTCTAAACAGTGCAACGGTATGTTTTCATCATCATAAAAATACACTCACTCAGTATTGATGATCTTTTCCTTTAAGAACCTGTTATTGGCATCATGAGTTGTTTTCAAATCATTTATTTCCTGCAAAATATGGATCTGTCAATCTACATGGTGAATTTAACTTTTTTTGAAGAAAAAATATCTAAAATAAATAAATATTACTACATGGGAACAAATTACAGTAGAAATTTAAATTACTCAGACTACTGGACCTATTGATTTTTCCAAACGGTCAAAAACTCATTCCTGATTCAAATAAATATCATATATTATCTTAATAATATAAGTAGCACCTGTCTAAGACTCGCACAGTTATTACACCATTCAAGATCTCCATCGCCTAGTCCTAATAATGGTGCTGCTACTTCTGATGCAACGCTCAGAGTAGATGCCATCGCCTCCCTTGCAGTGTGTTCAGCATTCATAATGCAAGAAATTCCTTATCTGGAAATAATTTGTGTAAATATTATCAAATCATATCTGTCCTCGAAATAGTTAAAATAAATGATAGAGCACCAATTGCTAAAACTGTAAAATTGACAGATTATGTGTATAGCTGAACAGTTCAACAGTGCAATTGGTGCTCTATAAAACTCTTGGCTGCACTTCGTCACTTTGTTACTTTGATCAATTGGAATGAAATAAATTGTAAATAAATAATGTACAGTGTACACTATCCCAACTTTTAAAAATATCAAAACAACCGTTCCAGTAGGAGATCCAAAATAATCTGTAAAGGGGTGCATGCGATACACATTTTGACATGCATTCGCACCAAAATAGTCAGATTCTCCAGAAGGTAAAAATTGTCTGGCAGTGGTGTGTGTGTGAGGGGCAGGGCGGGTGATGATAACAGCCACATCTTTGTGTCGAGTGTGCAACTGCTAGGCTAAGGGGTTGTGATTAGCCTCATACTGTTTGGCTTTCCCATCACAAACGTATGTGTCTACCGTATTAGCTCTATCTTATAGAGCTGACCACATGGGGACTCTATAGACGAAAATAATGAAATTCCATGGGGCAATAAACTCTCAATATGATATATTCTATACCTGGTCTTGTAGGTATCACTGAACTGTACGTCTTATTTGCGTCTAGTAATATTGCCATTGTGCTACATAGTGACAGGATGTTTCGATGGGGGGAACATTATTGTATACAGCCCCAATGACAAGACATGTACCGTATTCATATGTGACAGAGATTCTCAATATTTGCGTTTTATTTCCAACCGAGTACTGTCCCATACAGCAAACACTATACAATAGATCAAATAAAACGTAGTGCATGCACACATGCACATTGCAATGGGCGATAATATAATTTTTGATTGAAATCTCTCTTAACATATTTGAATGAGCGTGATATCTGGTGTACTAAATAGAATACATTATCCATATCAGATTAACGTTTGCGATACACTTTTTAACACATACATGTAACCATATTCCTTTAATTTGCATAAATATTATATCCACTTCCTATGTGCACTGCGCAAAATAACAATACGCATGCGTCAACATCAGCCTGGGTAGCATTGCGTCTTTGTGCTTACAAAGTAAAAACCCTGGGATCAAGTGAGGCTCGATTATAAACAATGAACTTGAACTTGAATTCCAGTCAGAAATAAATTTGAGTTTGTAAAAATTCCACAAATTTTCATAGTTGACAGAAAGAAGAGTAAAGTTTACCTTCTATATTTCACAGGCGGTTGTTAAAAGGTGATTGCAAGTTTATAAAGTGTCAGATTGGCATTTTCCTTGAAATATAGACTATATATCTAGATATATTTAACCGAGAATATTGAGTTGTGTTTACTTAACCAAATATCTGTGGCTGGGTTTGGTCGACGCGGTTTGATAGTGAAATCAACGATGAAAACACTCAAAAGGCGAACACGTTAGGTTATGTTTTACTCATTCATTGTCATGCATGCACATAATATTGACCTTTAATTTAGTAGCTTGAATCAACATTTCTACATCTAAGTCTACATTTTAGAAAGACTATACTCTTCTGTCAATAGAATTATATACACGCCGTGCTGACATAGTGGGCAAAACTGTCTTACAGGGGTCAATATACTAAAATATATTTAGTGGTCCTCAATAGCTCAGTGGTTAGAGCACATGACCTGGCATTGATTTGCCTGCATCGCAAGTTTGCGCCCGGTATTGGCAGACACAGTGTCGCCAAAACCGTTCGTCGTCTGCTACTGAGTTGCTGATCTCCACACAGCGTGCCGCCACGGTATAGTGTTATTACTAGGCGGTGGTGATGCCCATAAAAAGAATTTCAACATGTAAAAATATAGCCAATTATTCTCTAGATTGTTATTTCCTACTCCGTTCTGTTAGCACTATTCAAACGTGTGCATTCCGTGGAGATATATCTTATAACAGGAATGAAATAAACTGATAATAATCAACCCTACGTTGGATATGCACGTAATTTGAGCACTCCCCATAATTTGAGCACTACGTCTACAGTTTCTTTTTGCTTACATTTTGTGTTTTAGCAGGTATGGTGAAGTTTAACACCTTATATAATATATAAACTCAAATTTATTTCTACCACTGACTAATGTAATGACGTATTTGTTTTTATATTCAACTTGTTTAGCTATTCTAACATGCTGTTTTAATGGAAGGAACTTTAAAATGCACTAACATCTGATTTTAATGGAAGAAACTTTCAAAATCCTCTGCCAAACATTCAGGGTGCAGATATATCTTATAACAGGAATGAAATAAACCCAGAAAATCAACCCGACTTTTGAGGTGCATTTTTGTTTGACCCCATGTTATTCCAAACCGTCTAGTTTCAATAACAAAGCCCTTAAGTTTTTGTGCATTGAGCATTGTTTCTAAAACCGCGTCATGATTAAATCAAATTTAGTTTAAATACACAGACTAATGCCAGTGGCTTTGAGTGATTTATGGTGTGGTATTCAACTTGCTTTGAAAAAATTCTAACATGCTGTACATATAATTGAATGGAGTGTTTTATACAAAATCAAAATATGGGCTTTTATCAATGGAATATATACGTGAAAGACATATATATCAAGGATAACTGCGCATGTTTACAGTTGAACTATTAAGCAACATTTATTGATAATCTTGTCAAACACACTGACTGTCAAAAAACTCTGGCTCTTACCTTTGAGGCAAAACACATGTTGGACAAAGCTCATTAAATACAATTCCAAATAAAATGTGAGTATCATATATATGAAAATTTAGAGAAGTATGCGAAACATTTTGTGTGTGTACAAAACATGATTATGAACAAGAGCACAAAAAAAAAATGAAAAAAAAAAGTGTTACTGTTTTGAATCTTACCCCTGACGACTGCAGTGCCGCCCTTTTACATGAAAAAACGTTCTTGTAGCGGGTTAGAGTTGAATTATCTGCAAAGTAGCATGCATTTGAGTGAAAAGTTGTTTGTGCTTGTCAAATCATAGCATGATAGCTGTGAAAATAAGCAATCTATAAACTTGGAAGTCATTATTATACATGTACCAATTATTTTATTATGTTGTAGTTTATTCAACAGATAGAGTACCAGTGATTTCAATATGAGTGATCAACTGAAGTACATCACCTCCGAGCTGTCCAAGCCACCTTTCAACAAGGCCTACAATCTCATCAGTTTTGACTCGCTTGAACCTCTACAACTATTACAGGTCCTCACTGATGTCTTAGCAGCTATTGATGCACGGGTAATATTTTCTAAGTGATTGTTGAAAAAAATGCATCTTTGTCTTGTATACGAATATGAAATTTTGCCATTATTCTATTATTTGTGTCAGACCGTCAGGTTTGTTACCCCTCTACACAGTCTACAGGTCACATCATTTAAGCTAAGGTGCTCAAATTTGTTTTGTCAGTTGAAAATGGTGATCACTTGGAACCTCTTACAAGTCATATGGACCCCAGCAGGCCATATTTGGGCCTATGGCAAATGTGAAATTTTGTGTCAGTCATCTGGTCTGACATATCCTGAAAAACTTTCATAGTCCAAATGAGTTTATATCAGTCAGAACTTTTTGGATGGACATTGTGGCCAGGCAGCACAAGGGCCTTCAGAACCAAGGAACTCTAGGCGGGTTCGGCAACATCCAATATTTCAATTGGTTAATTATTTTACTATGAATACAGGACCGATAATCTTGAAGTAAAAATAATTGTTCATGACGGAATGACTGATTGATTTGGTATATACTCCTATTATAGCTAT
Source organism: Streblospio benedicti (assembly GCA_019095985.1). Taxonomy (NCBI): domain Eukaryota; kingdom Metazoa; phylum Annelida; class Polychaeta; order Spionida; family Spionidae; genus Streblospio; species Streblospio benedicti. The sequence goes on from CM032667.1 coordinate 54,420,190, forward strand.
TATTTTTTCCCCAACTTGTTATCAATATACAAGTCACACCATTTAGTTTGAGTGCCAAATTGTTTGTATGTGCATTATCAATGGAGAATGCTCTATGTGTGTTTAATACAAACCATAAAAATGGTCACTATTTTGGTCCCTTATGGCTTTTTTTTTTTGGTCCTACCTTATATTACTCTAGTCTGTCACATTTGGTGATGCTTTTTATTAGCAAAATTAAAGAAAGAAAAAATAACTATACTATTTTTTTCAATACGCGTGTAAATACTTGAAATAAATTTTGTTAAGAACCAAACCTTAATATATTTCACTTGGCTACAGCAAAAGATTGATGTGCGGGAAGAAGCAGCAGACCAGACAGCGATTAGGATCATGACCATGTTGAGAATCCTCAAGTACAAACCCCCCACTGATTCCACAAGTCTGTATGTTGATCTCTCAATTTTGCTATCTCGATTTTTAAAGATAATTACCGTAAAAATTCAAGCAAAAGCTTCCAGGTTCACTGGGATTAAGCTGTTGGGTGTAAATCTGAAGTTATGCCAATGAATATGGAGGTTTGGTCTCTCGATTCCAATGTTTTTACGGATAAACACTAATAGAAATAGGCTACACACACGGAGGATGAGTCAAACTTACCAATGACATCAAAAACTTTTTTTCTAAACAACATGGAGCTATGGCAACAAAGCCCAAAGTGACTGGTTACATTGCATATTTTTTTTATCTTAAATTATGGCTTATATACTAGTTATTGAAGAAATTGTTGTGCCTCTGTGCATTGCTAAAATGAGTAGTTATTGAAATAGATTAATTTGTGTTTACAGCCAAATACTGGATTAAATACTTAGAATACAAGCAAAGATATTTGAATTAAGAGTTTTGAAACTCCATTTTTCTCAGCATAGTTTTGGGGTTACGCCCGACGCCTTCACTCCAGTGAGTTTGCTTGGTTTAATGATAATGATGAAACTGACCATTCATACTTTGATACGCAACAAAGTGGTATTTGATCTTGGTATTTACATGATTGTTTTACGTCACTCACTTTGTACTGGTGATATTTTAGAGGGAACTTTCGCCAAGGTATTGTGCAGGGAGACAAACAAGTGATTTATCCCATTCTCGGATGGCTTCTTGCAAGAATTCCAGACCTCCAGAAAAGAGCGTACCTGGCACGTTATTTGGTGAAACTGGACATTCCTCCTGACTTCATGGCAGAAGCTGATGTTGCCGACCTTTTTGCTCAGGTTAGGACAATTACTTGGATTCACACAGCTGGATATGTATATTTTTATGCTACCATTTTCAATAAAAAGTAGCTTCAATTGATTATTTTAGAACAATTAATGTCACATGATATTTCAGGAAACATGATTTCATATTCATACATATACATTGTTTTTAACCAAAGACATTTCTTTGTTGGTGTTTGGTTTAGAAATATAGAAGCTTATTAATTTTATTTGACATACAGGATTTTTTATCCAAGTCTATAGGGCTATATCACATAGCTACTGCATGACTCAAACCCTAGCAACTTACTTGACTTGGAGTCATAAGTCTAATGACGTTGTAAGGATATATGATAAACCGAAGTAAACAAAATGAACACTAATTTCAAACTTTTTATTCATATTCATATTTATTCAGTATGAGCAACTAATTGAAGAATTCAAAGTTGTGCACAAGGAATCTGAAACTCTCAAAAACAGTGGATTTAATACAACAGATATAAAAAAAGATATAGCACATATGGAGGAAGAAAAAGAACAGTTGATTAAAAGAGTTGATAGATTGAAGCGTAAGGTAAAGTTGGAAATTGCAAAATATTTTAATTAAGATGATCAATTTGAGTGGCAAGCTATTACCTTACGCATAAAAATATGACAATACATAATGTTTTGATACAGGTAGAATCTCAGCCCAATAGTGGGCCAATGTTAGCAGTAGCCAGAAACTTGAGAACTGAGAAGGACCGAGAAGAGAACATCAATAAACAGAAAAGTGAACAAAAAAATTTGGTATGTAGTTTTTGATTTTTATCTTACACTTGGATATTGAGCTGTTTAGTACGACATGTGTTATTCAACGTTGCTAGGAAAATGGCTACACTTCAAATTTGTTTTTTCTTCAGATTGTTCAGATCGACCAAAGGATACAAAGAGTCCAAAAACAGATCAAAGAAGTTAAACAACAAAGCATAGGTGCTACACCAGAAGGTATCAGTCTGGGCTTTTTTGTTATCATTTTTCTCCAAAAATTGTACTGAACACCAAGTTAGTGTGACCATGTCTTGTGTTGTAATGATAATTGGACATCTTAAGTCATGTGCTGCCAACATAAGCTTCAATGTTATTTCTCTTTTTGATAAATATTTATATGATCCTGCATAGCCAGGACTTAAGACCATAAACTTGACATTTACATTTACTTGGTTTGCTATGTACCCATAAAATTATAATCGTACCAGGTTTAGTGAGTAAACTAGAAGAGGAGACCAAAGTAAACCAGTACATGCTGAAAGATAAATTACCCAAGGAGATCTCGATCAAGAAAAAAACTGTACAAGATCTGCAGCGTGTTGTCAGTGAGCCAGCTATGGGGCAAGGAGATCTCGATGAAATCAATAATAAGGTTAGTTATGGAATGTTGGAATATATTGGATGGAACTTTTTTTTTTTTAAATGATTGAAGGTTTGATAATTTGCAAGGTACATTTTTCTCTATCTGTACTCTATTTGTAACAATATAAATACATTCCAGATAAAGCAAATCAATGCTGAGATCAACCAACTGGTGGAGAAACGTATGATGGCTGGAGATCCGACCGAGGATAAATTGTCGCTCTTCAGACAGCAAGCGTCAATTATTGCCAGGTTAGTACAATGTCTAATCATTACAGGTATTTGCCTGTGTCATTTGGATTAAGACATTAACATATTTGATAAAGTGTCTAGTTCACAACACTGATTTACTTACAAATATCATTGACATTTTTGCCACTGCTGTTAACATCCTTGGAATGACCATCTGCGCATGTCAGGCAGTCAATTTGTCAATGGTATTGTAAGTTAATCAGTATTGTGAACTAAAGAAATGACTCTATATTATAGTATAGACTCATCCTGGTATATTATGTTCAAATATACAATTTATTACTTTTAAAAAAAAACAAAGATATTTACCAGAGAAACTTGTAAGCTTTTCCATACTTAAGGCTTCATCAGACTAGTATGTTTACTTATACTGACAGTCTAATAAAGCCCTAAGTATGGGTGATAGCACCGTTATTTATATATTACCAGCACAATGAATACGTTCAAGGATTAAAGCTTTGACATTTTGCACTACTTATTGGTCATTAGGAAGAAGGAGTCCGCTGCTGAGACGCTGCGTGAACACCGTGAAGACCTCAGTAAACTGGAGATGGAAGCCGACGAGAAGAGAGACGCTGTGAAACAGGGGGATGGAGAAGAGGTTCTCAAGGGAGAGGAAGTGAGTGCATCATGTATCACTCTGTCCACTTCGTTTGTAATAGGCAATTCCTTCTTGTAATGGATGAGAGTATGATCTTTTTTCTATATATTTGCCACCCTGGTTGTCAACAGTATCATAAATAAAAAATAAATACCGCCATTGATGGTGAAAATGTGATTGATTTAGCGTGTTGTTGCTCGAGTTTCTTTTATTTGTGGCCCTAGTTGTCAAATACGACCGTTGGCACTAAAAATTGGCATCATGGGATTAATTTAGCTGTTTGTTGCTTTAGTTCAAGCGCTATGTGAACAAGCTGCGCACCAAGAGCACGATGTACAAGAAGAAGCGTCAGGAGCTGGCGGAGCTGCGCGCTGAGGCCGGCGTGCTGGCACGAACAGACGAGATCCTGCGACAGAAGGACGACGCCATCAACAGACGCCTGGTCAGTACACACAACAAATCACTGTATTACAGTGGGTTAGCCACTCTTAGGCTCATATTGACGAGTAAATCCTTCGGAGAATGAGTGAAAAGTCCTAGCAACTCGTCCTTGTGACTAGTAGCGAATTTGGGTTTATTTTTCATACGCACAAGTGAGATCTTGCGACAGAAGGATGACGCCATCAACGTTCTTTAGATGTAAATTTTTGTGTGGGCATATCCAGGTTTTTGGAAAAGGGGGTGCACTTAAGGAAAAGGGGGGGCGCTCATAAGGGATTTCATGAAAAACCCTATGAAAATGAAGTATTTTGGTGGGAAAAGGGTGGGCATGTGCCCCCGGCCCCCCCCTCGGATCTGCCTATGAATACATGTATTTAGATTATATGGTTTTAGTGGCTGCAAGTTACAGTATCATTGTACTCTTCAAGTATATTTTATACTATGCGGTTTTTATCTATAAATCCAGTACACATGATAAGTTGTTGGTTTTGTTGACAGGGCAAGATAGAAGCCAAGCACGGAGTTGCTGGGTACAGAGAGACCCAGGAGGCGCTGGAGAACGTGTCTGCGCTCAAGTCGGAGCTCGACACGATGAAGGGACGCACACTGGAGGACATCTCACACATGGTGCAGCAACTCACAAAGAAAATCGCTGACAAGGTACAGATTTTTGTATCTCTTGAGTATTATCATAGCAGTATGGAATGTTCTTAGTATACAAGAGAATTACTATACTATTATTGAATGTAAATGTAGCCTCATTCTGGATTGAGTTTCCTAGTAAACGTTCCTTCCTGTATGTTTGATGTGTCTTGGTTTTTACTAACAAGGATATGGGTGTCATGAACGGTCAATAAGTTCTGAATATTCATCCATTTGTAACAAGTGAAGATATTGCTTTGCTCACTTGTGCTGAAAGTTATCAGAGCCATCCATGTGTTTACATTTTTGGTCTGTAAAATAAAGATGAATCTCATCATACTCAAACTATCTATCTAAGCATACTTACTTGTCCAGCCACTGAGTGTAACCGTTAAACAAATTGTAGTTATTGAACATGAAAAAATATCATTTTCTCATCAGAAAACAGCGCTGGCCCCGATCATCAAGGAGCTGCGTCCGATGCGGCAGAAGGCGTCGGACATCACGGTGGAGTACGACAAGAAGAAGGCGCAGTACGACACCGTGGCCGCCGGACTCGAGAGCAACCGCTCAAAACTCGAACAGGTGGGTGGCGGCAGCACGCTAGTCATTAAGAGCTACTACAAAGGTCTTAAAAAGATCTTATTGTGGTTCCCTAAAAAAAGTTGCAGACCCCCTGTATAATATAGATACAGTGGGCTGGTGTCCCACAGGGTCAGGATCAGCCTCTCTTCCACGCTGAAGAATACCGGTACCTGTTTTTAGTGTGAAAATTGTCTTTGGTAAAACTGTTTAAAACGAACCGCTCGTAGATCCATCAAATTGGCAGTACATGTAAATAGAAAACTACATGTTCCCAGTACATTTGCTCTTGATCGTTTATCAAAGTTTAACTATTGACATTTTACAATGCAGGAAGTGCGAACTCTGCGAGAAGAAATCAGTGCGGAAGAGTCGCGCTATCACTACCTCAACTCGATGATGACGATCCTAGAGATCGAGAACGAGAAAGTGCAGGATGAGATGAAAGCGTACGTGAGCAGCGACCCGACCGACAAGAAGAAAACGTTCAGGTGAGAACACAGTGGCTAGATCTGCATAAAGCAATCGTCAGTTTCATGGCTTTATTCACACAGCCTTTACAGTCCATTTTCATTATCAACCCATGAGTTAAAGCAGCGGATTACCATGGAACAAGCAGCAGCAATTGGCAATGGTGCCAAGAATTCAAATTCAAATTGGAGTTTGTGAAACTTGACACTTAAGTCACTTACATGAACGGAGCTGGATAATCCAGGGTAACAGCCTGGATGAGCTGGTCTAGATCTGTTGTAGAAGGACCATTTTTCATTTAACCGGCTAACTGGTCATTATCTTAACACTAATTAGGCTTTCTCTAAATAAATTAGGCTTTTGTCTCTCATGTTTTCTTCAACATTGTGAACTCACCACAGGTTCTATCAGTAGAGCAAATTGAGAAATGTTCCAAAAATAGATTTGAATTAGATTGTAAATTTTTAATGTGGTCATTTACATGTATATTAATATTGATGGTTATGTGTGAATGCTTTCATTTTTATAATATCATCTATTTAAGGCTACGGTATACATATATATAAGATGGGCATTAAATTCAACATTATGGCATTTTTTCAAGAATTTTGAATTTTGACCCCCTAATGACCACTGGTCAGCTGGGGTCTGCATCTTAAAATACTCCCCACATACCATCCTTCATTCATGGAAAGTTTCATGCTTTTACTTAAAAATGAACAAACCGCTTGAATCTTGACAATTTCAATATCCACTAATAACAGTGAAGGCTTGTTCTTCACCTTTAAAAAAAGCTACTATGTTTGTAAATTGCAACACTTCACAATGCTTTACAATTGTAGAGAGCAGTTCACAAGAAAAATTCAAGAGCAAGAGAATCTTGGTAAAGGTCTGAGAGAAAGGCAGAAATATGTGAGAGATAACCAGGCAAGCATATGTTTTTTTTAAATAAATTATAATAGTAAATAAATGCACAATATTTGTAGAATCAAATTATGTTTTTATAATGAGAAAGATACACTGTTGAGGCTGTAAATTTGATCCACATAATGTAATGTTCAGCATCTAGCGAATTCTTTTTAACAGCTCAGGATGGAAAGATGACCACATATCTTTGCTGTTTCATGTAGTATCTTTATATGATGAAAGGAAAGATTTTACCCATTTTTGCTGGTTTCTGTAGGACAACAATCAAAACCAGATGCACATGTGGCGGGATTTCCAGCGGCTCATAGAGTGCAAGCTGCGCTGTGCCGGGCTCCAAGCTCCCGGCGCCGCCGCCCCAAACCAGGCCAACTCCGCAGGTAAACACCATCGGCACATTTAGACAGGAAAAAATCTATTTTAAGATTATATTTCATAGTAAGCTATATGTTAAAAGCTGTTGGAAGACGATGCATTTTGCCATGGGAAATCCCCTCTTTTTTTTTTTTAATATGATTTTATGCTAAACCACTGTTGAAGTGATATAATTAATAATACACAAAATGTTTAAGGATTTCTAGTACATTGTATAGATTGTACCATGTAATATTATTTCCCTTCTAGTCTATTAATATCATAGAAAAAAATAGTAATTTGTATGAACTTACTGAACTGAGACTTGAATTATTTCATCTTCCATGTATAATTTAATATCAAATGTCATTTAAAAATAACAGCTGGTGAAATGCTGGTTGAAAAAAATAATTTTGAATTAAATTTCTAAAATTTATGAGTTACTGGTAAGTACTTTCTAATTAACAAATTCCTCGTCCGGGCTAAAATAGCCAATAAATAACAAACATAACAAATAATTGTTATTTTTGGATATTTTAGCTGTGATGAGAAATTTGTTTATTCAGAATTACTTAGCTAATAAATTGTTGAAATCTAATTCAAAATTATCTTTTTTGACCACCATTTCACCAGCAGCAACAAAGTAAAACCAACAATAACAAAAGGACATGCTGCCGTTCAAATATTGAATTTAGCTTACATTTGAAGATAATTTTTATTTTAATAGATTTATTTAGCTGTGAATAAATATTGATTGATCTGAGTTGATTTTAGCTCGCAAAAAATGAATTGAGTAAGTGCAAGTTAACATAAGATGTTCATTATTGTGTTGAACTTTTTTTCTGATTTAGACAAGTGTCATAGATGCTGCTGCAATGTAGAATGATGAAGAATCATTTTTATTCAAAATATGTATGTTTTCTCCAATTTTGTATGTATGCACCGGGTACCCAAAATTTGTGCTTTTTTTGTTCACAAAAATAGCAATAAAAGTTTTTTCAAGCAAACAAAAATTAGAAGAAACTCCACAAGTTATTCTTCATTTGTATACATAAGAATTATATACAAATGCTTTTGAAAGGGTAACATAAAAAAGGATAAATGTACCTCTTTAATATCATTACTATTACGTGAGTATATGGACATAGTATTATAGGTGCTACAGTGGTAGTGGTCCAAGGTTCGAGTCCCGGCAGTGGCTATGTGATACAGTCTTATCACCGTCCAGAACCGGCCCGTACCTCTAACAAAAATAGCGGCTTGTACCAGTAGCAAAAATGCTGAGCAAAAATGGGACTACATCGTCGGTAAGAAAGTATTATGGTGCTTTTCATTGCAATATATAGTCTGATGTGTTCTGTTTAAATCTTGTATAAAAGCAACCCACATGTGAAATTCTACCAGCCGAGTCTATTATGATTGTAGTATGATATTTCCTAAGTGATTTGCGATCATTATTTTACATGTTGGAGACAGATAATAGCCCACCATGGTTACAAGTAATGGCCTGTGACCTTTACTAGTAACTTCTAGATCAACAATATTATGTATTATAAAACATAGTTGCTACTTGTGTGTCTTAAGAATCATACCATAACATTTTCTTAGCATATCTAATGTACAGACAACGTGATATACACATTCAGGCAATATATTGCAATAAAAAGCAACATAAACTTTCTTACCAACGATGTGGACCGAGATTATTGTTACTGGTACAAGCTGCTATTTTTGTTACAAGTGCAGGCCGGTTCTAGACGGTGCATATAGAATTAAAGAAAGAATCCTCTGTTAATACATACCCAAACCCTTTAATTACAATATATCTATGTATTTTAAATGATATCTAATTTATTTTGTAGGTTATGATGAAGCTGGAGCTGACAGTTTGGTCTTGTAGACCACGATCTCATGGACTTAAATATGACAAGTTATTATATTTAAACATACCACTTCATAACCGGACAATAAGGATATCACTACTTAAAGATAATGCTCAGCCAAAACCATATTTGTTCTGAAAAACCCAGTATCAATAGAGAATGCCTTTTCCATTCCAATGTAATGAAAATAATATTTATGTTCTCCACCTTTAATACTTATTTCACTTTTAAAAATACTGTAAGGTCTTGTCACAAGGTCATACCATATTGCATAATTGAATGATTTTCGTCAGACGTACCGTGTATTTCTAACGACAGACGTCTCATTTAACATGACGAAAGTCATTCGGTTTACATTTTGGCATTCACATGTTTTGATGGGCTTCTAGCCAGCTGCGTATGGGTGGTATTTAAATTGCTCTAGATATTTTGATATGCTGTTTAAATGAAAGGAACTTTCAGAATGCACAAAACACATCATAATGTTTCTGTGCAAGCATACATGTTCGGACACTGAGGATAACCTTTAAGAGAAATAGTGTTTTTTTTTTTAATACTAGGTAAATAAACAAGTTTTTACAACTGAAATTTAATTACTTTTCACATACCCCATGCTGTGCATAAAAATATACCCTTATTCATTGTATATAAAAACGAGTCTGTCATGTCTCTTAAGAAAAGGAAAAATAATTCTTATTTATTGGCGTATGTACCTTCATATTGGAGAATTATGCACACCTATAAATTTAAGCATTTTAAATATACTTTGCAATGGATGATAGATAATGTCTATTGGTTTAGTCATTATTCACAAACCATTCAGTTTTGCAATCTTGTTCATGTTGAATCCTTGTTTTATTACATTTTGTATGAGGACAGGATACAATGTATGTGAAGGTGTTTTTCACATGTATCCTGTATTCATTGGTACTGTGATGTTGACTCCATTTGTAAGCAATTTTGTGGTGATACTGTGACCTTCTTGTAATGTTACTTTTTCATGTGAAAAAATCCTTACAGAGCTACTGTTTACTTGGGGATAGACAATTTTCCACCAAAATTAGCTCAAATTAATTCAATCCAATTCTTAACATGCTGTGTCATATAAATGTCTACATTTTGGGTATGCTTTTGTTGTTGATTTTTTGTTTTTGAGCTACATAGCAAATGATATTGTCACAGATGTGCCCTACTATGCGTACACAATGTTTATCATGATGCCGTCCATTGTATTTGAATTACTGTATATTATATGATTGTTAAAAACAGTTGAAATAAAAGAAATACTGTAGTTATTATTACTTGATATCTCATACTTGTACTTTATTGGATTATATAGTTTAGCCAGTAGTCTGTATAGAACTAGGAAGCAGCCCTAGCTGGGGGTGGGGGGTATTGTTGAGTCAATGGTTTGGTCCCCAAGCACTAGGTGTTTGTTCAGAATTTCTATCAAAGGCAACTGCATCAGTGGATGTAATTTTCTAAACATGTCCATTTATGAAAGGGGCTTTGAAAAGAGATTATTTGTATCTAAGGGTATTCTTTATTAATGTTCTCAAATTTATATTCAATGATATGTAGAAGAATAACATCAACTCATGCAGTTGCCTTTCATTTCAATCAAGCCGGGATAGTTTTTTCAAGGAAATTTAATTTCGGTTTTATTTTTAGAAGAATTTTAAAGAGACATGCACAGGTGAGTTCCCCACTGGGCACATGACGTCTTAAAGACGTCTTTTTTCTGTCATATTGTGACGTCTTATTTACGTCTTATTCTGGTCATATATGCAAAGCTAAAAGACGCCTTTTTCATAACGTAAAAAAGACGTCTTTTTTATGACGTAAAAAATACGTTTTAATGACGTCTTTTTCCAGTCATGAAAAAGACGTCTTTTTGCTTTGCATATACGACCGGAATAAGACGTAAATAAGACGTCACAAAATGACGGAAAAAGACATCTTTAAGACGTCATGTGCCTCCAACAACTGAAAGAAAAAACACAGTTTTTTGCTTACGATACATTTATTTATTTTTTACAATATTGATTGTAAAATGATTGTAAAATTGGAAGTTATTAGGTGCAACATGTCAAGAATATACAAAAATAAAATTATGAAAGTGAAATTGTCTGAGGTAGGTGGTTGCTGTTCATATCCCTTTAAAGGGACATGAACAGCAACCACCTCAGACAATTTCACTTATAATAATTTTATTTTTCCATATACTTGACATGTTGCACCTAATAGCTTCCAATTTTACAATCATAAACACGTGTTTGATAGAAAAATATAAATAAATCAAAACAGACAGAAAAACAAGTTGATTGACCTTGGAAGGTTCCGTACTAACAATATGACTGTAGCCTTTATCACTTGTGTGCCGAAATTTGTGTACGCAATGTTAGAATAATAATATTGACATCGCCAATATGTTTGGGTACAAAACATCTTCCCAGAGTTAAAAAGGGTTTAATTACAAAGAAATGGAATGATATGATTAAATAGCTGAAAATGTATATTCAACTGACTTAATACCATTTACATGACATAGATTTATTATATACCTTGGAAGTCACCTGTGCATGTCTCTTTAATCAGTGTTCAAGAAGTTAGATAAATTTGGGGCCTAGGGTCACAGGCTGTTAATCTATAATCATCACAGGCTGGTGATGAATATAAATGAAGTCAAGTGACCAATCACAGCTAAGTATCAGATGGGTGTGGCGGGTTCAACCAATCAGGTTGCAGTATTTAAACAGGTCACATAAATTATGTTAATCCACTCTCAGGCGAAACATTTAAGAGGTTAATTTGCTTGACATCTGATGCTCAGAGTGGGATTACTGGTCTTTGAACAATTCTGTAATTTTTAAGAAAAAACAAATATGGTTTTGCAAGCTTCTGTACTAAAACATATTACCATATATTTTTTGCTTTCTTTTGATTGGTCAAAAAGTTTCAATTCGAGCTCTAAAGACAAACCTGCAAGCTGGCGCAAAATTTAGTTTTTGCATGATTGTAGCATTAATAGAGGTTTAAGAGAATGAAAAGACACCAATAAAGATATTAGAAATACAGATCACTTAAAAAGTAAGGCCTACAACATATTTTCAATGTATGACACCTTAACACTTTACTATTATTAAGGCTTTATACTGGACGATAATTCATGGAATGGACAACAAATCACAACTGTAGTCTGTTTAGCTCATGAGTCTAGGACTATATAATATATCTGTAACAAGAGACAGTTCATATTGATTTTTCATTTGTAATCAAAATATTTTTTTCGTTGGTGTAACATCATCTTTTTATCTAAAACTTGCGTCACCTAGTCAAGTTGCAAATATGTTAACTAAGCAATATTGGGAAGGACGAACGAATGAATGATGTGTGGGGGCGCGTAATTCTTTTTATTTCCAATGTAGCATATCCATTGAGGCATTGACAGACGAGATGACACGATGGGAAATGTGATGGTGAACACTCACTGCTAGAGCATCAATCGCACTGTTTGGCCATGCACACAATCCGTGAGATTACATATGACGTGAGCTCCCCCGATATAGAGATCACCAAATTTCACATCATACGTAAAATTCAAGGGTTATGTGAATGCATGGCTGGTTTTAGCGATTGGTGATCTATGTGGTCTCTGCATGTACCGGGGTCTCTATCATAATTCGGTTAGTGTGTGCTACTTCCAAATGGTATTTTTCTCCATTGGCAGACTGACTGCTGCCAAACTAGGTAGAAAAGTTAATAAACATGATTCATCCAAAGTATGGAGGGGTAATAATGATTTTTCTTCTAGTTGCATGACTATGGATCCTCGTGAAATGGATCCGTATGCCGTGTTAGGCATGCCAGCGTCAATGTTAGCAGCATCATCATTCACGCCAGCTACAGCGGCGGCAACTAGTCAACAGCAAACATCAGTTGTGATGCAGCAACTCACTGTATTCCATGTGGCGTTATGTGAATATGGCTGGTTTTTAAAAGAATTCTATTAATTTTGGCACCTGAGGGCAAAATCGCGCAGGAAGATGTTCATCAGACGGACACGTAAGTGGTTGTGATTGGCTTTGTTATTTGAATAATAAATTATCTCATATATGGTGTCTGTAAAGTCTTTAAAAATCAATATTGGTGTAACAGAGAGCAAGATGATGGTAAGATAATGACAAGAATACAAATTATAAGATCAATACAGAAATGATGAAAAGCTACTGACTATCTGCTTGTCACAACTCCATAGATAGATGTTTTTATTTAGAAAGGAAGGTAGCGAGTATAATTTCAGAAAATACATATTGGGGACAGTGAAAAGTCATGGTCCATTGGAAAACACAGTCCAATATACAGTTATGGCTTGTATGTGTTATTGCAGAACTGAAGTGTTTTCGGCGTACAGTCACAATGAGATCATTCCTGGCTGTCAGCCACATCCAGGGGACATTGTGGAAGCTGCACCTCTAGCGGTAAGGATTAGCCATAACCAAGGTTCATCATTAGGGTAATGATCTCCTAGGTGAGAACACTGTGTTTATGTTCACATTTGAAGGTTATGCTCAGTGGCCGAACAAATATGCTTGTCCAGAAACAATGTGATGTGGTCTGTGTATTCTGAAAGTGTCTTTCATTTAAACAGCGTATTAAAGTATGTAGAGCAATTTGAATGCTACACAATAAGAGGGCAGTATACACTCAACTAAACTCGTGAAGGCAAGAAATGTCAACAGAATGATTTTCGTCGGACGTAACTTGCACGGTGCATGTAAGAAGCCACCTATCTCTCCAATGATAAATGTCACGTCTGCCGTCAGAAGTCCACGGTACGTCTAACAATAATCATTCAATTATGCAACATCACGTGACCTTGTGTTTTAGTTAGCAAGAGGGCATGGTATTTTTAAAGGTGCAATAAATATTAAATGTGGAGAATATATATATTATTTTCCTTACATGTACTATGGAAAAGGCATTATTCATTGATACTGGGCTTAACAGAACAAATATTATTTTGGCTGAGCATTATCTTTAAGGAGAGTTCAATAAGATTTCTCAGGGCTCTACGTTAATGATTGTCCTGTTGTCCTCAACATCCATTTTTAAAATCAGGACAACCAAAAGTTGGAGGGTGGTTGTCCTGTGGGACAACCAATTTCAAATTTCAAAATAAAAGTAATGCAAGATGTGCATTTCAAAATGCTGTGTCACCTAAATTGAATCGAGATTTTTTTTCCGTTCCCCAACATATCATACAATTGTGTGAAAATATTCCAACATAAATTAAGCTTTTCAGATGAAGAAATTTTGAACTGTACAATAGACATGAGGATGAAAATCGACTTGCATATAATGAATGTGATGCAATTTTTTATTTTTGTATAAAATTTGTTCACGAGAAAAGATTCATATATGTGCACAAATATTTTTTTTCTTAACATTATGATTGTTATAATAATAAAACAAACTATATAATTTAAGACGCTACATGTATATCTGTATAGCATAAACAGAGCGCAAAAATAAGAACAACCTCATGTTAAGTTAGGACAACCAAAAATTGGATGCTGGTTGTCCTCTGGGCTACCTCTTGCCAGAGTTAACGTAGAGCCCTGTTTCTAGGGCAAAAAAAGACATTTTCTTCTTGTGATCGACAATAGATTTATTTGATTTCTCTCTACATTGACCATATTAACTACTTTTTATTTTTAGCTCACCTGTCATAGACATGGTGAGCTTTTATGATCATCTTTCATCAGTCGTCTGTCGGCCGGCCGTCCACAATTCATATTTGCACAATAGTTTCTTTATTTTTCATTTAAATTTCATATTTTTTTCATAGAAGTTGTATGTCTATATGATCATCATTCCATACTTGATACATGTCCCTGTGGGTAAAATTGACCCCGCCCTAGGGGTCCATCAAACTTTTAGTGTAAGTGTTCAGTCAGTCTGTCTGTTTGTCATAATGCAAACTTTTAAAGTTCTCTGGAGATGGATAGAAGTCATAGTGCAACCTTGGCTCTTGTACAGTCTGTTAGTCATAATGCATACTGATTTTTTTTAAAATTAAAGTTCTATGTTAGGAGTTATAGTGCAACTTTGTATACTTTTTGCTAAGGTGTGCGATTTAGGCTCTCATAGAGTCTCTTGTTATGTAAATACTACAAGCTTGTTTTTTATCCTCCCTGGTACAAAACTTAAACGTATGCTCCTGAATTTGGATTAAGCTGTTGTGTCTGTTTTTGTATCCAGGCGCTGTCGTTGCCACCAGCAACATACCCGCTGTCAGCCTCGATTCCACGTGACACCGTGGCAACCAGCAAGCTAAGCAGTCTCCAGCTGGAGGGCATCCTCTATGCAGTGAGTGGCATATATGTTTGGATTGTCCATATGTGATTAGTTAAAAAAACAAGCAACTGTAATCTTTGTAAGGAACAGCTCAAACAGATTAAACATCACAAGAAAAATCCCACTCCAAAAAATAGTTCATGTCGAAGGTAGCTATGTTCGCTCCACTCATTGTACATACTTGATCACAGAAAAGCCTACCCCTAATTGAACAATGTTCAATGTGTAAGTAAACACATTGGCTTTTACAGTGGACTATGATATTAAAATAGAATACCATTTTACAATGCCAATACTAGTTGATATGTTATATTTACTTCTCTGTTAACTGAATTTCCACAATTGATGTGAATACATTTTGATTAATGCATTTTCAGTGGAAAGCTAGCTTTTATGGTCACGACTATTCCCTTGTTTCCCTACAGTGCCAGCGTCACCAACTGATTTTACCAAACGACACTCGAGCAGGATTCTTTATTGGAGATGGCGCAGGTGTGGGCAAAGGAAGACAGGTATAGACTAGCACATTCTGATTTTTTTTCCACATTTGTTAACTTGTTATATGCCATAAAACATTGGCATTTGTACATTTCCATTACATCTGCAGATCGCGGGCATCATTCTTGATAACTTTGCGCGTGGCCGCACTCGGCATGTGTGGTTCAGTATCAGCACAGACCTGATCGTGGATGCTCGGCGTGACCTCAGCGACATTGGCTGCCATGTGAAGGTCATCGAAGGATGTCAGCAGCTCGACCGGGAGACACGGTGAGAGACGAGCGCCGAGGCGTCAAAAGTTCTAAAACTTTACTATGTTTTGTTTAGAAAATTGTGTGGCACTTATTGTTACTCAAATGTTGTAAAATTGATGATTTAAAAAATAACAAAGGTCAAGTCAAGTAACATTTGGATATATATGTACAAATTTTGCAGTGTTTTCGGATTGCCAAAAGATTTCAAGGAGGGAATTATCTTCAGTACCTATGCTACTTTGGTGTCATCTGTGAATAAAGGAGGTGAGTGATTCTATATCAGTTGTGTTAAAGGTTATGCTCAGTGGCCGAACAAGTATTTTTGCACAGAAACAATATGATGAGTTTTATGGATTCTGAAAGTTACTTTTATTTATAAACAGCATATCAAAATATCTAGAGCTGTTTAATTACCACAGATAAAAACCCTGCCATAAACTCTTCAAAACACGTGCCGGCGAGAAATGTAAACCAAATGATTTTCGTCAAATGTAACTTCATGGGGCACGTAAGAAGCCACCTATTTCCCCAATGTTAGATGTGAGGTCTGCTTTTGAAAATCCACGTTACGTATGGCAAAATCATTCCTCATGGGACCTTGTACAGCTTGGTATTTTTGTAAGTGTAATAAATATTAAACGTGAAGAATATGTGTCGTATATTCCTTACACTTGCAATGAAAAATTCATCGTTAATTGATCCTGGATATTACAGAAGTGAATGGCAATTTGACAAGGAAAATTATAATTTACCAAACTTTACATCCAGTTAATTGACAGTCAATTGCTCATTGTTTTATTCACAGTATTTATTATGAAAATGTTTGGAAATGAATGGCACATTTTTATTCAGAACTCAGTTCATTGAACTGATAGATTGTTTATTTACACACAGTGACTGCATTCACATACAATGACTTCATTCACACACAGTGACCTCATTCACACACAGTGACCTTATTCACACACATTGACCTTTCACACACAGTTGACCTCATTCACACACATTGACCTTTCACACACATTGACCTTTCACACACAGTTGACCTCATTCACACACCTTGACCTTTCACACACAGTTGACCTCATTCTCACATTAAGTTCAACAATTTTTTGCTCTTTGAACTTACCGTTATTAAAAGAAGCAATATGTGTCATCTTGAAAGCTTTTTACATAGTTTAAGTATCATTTACTAATGGTAAAGATACTCAGGGCCATGGATAAGTACCTGTCCTATTGTCCGAGACAGGTATCTGTGTTGTCAGGACAGGTAAAAATTTTGAATTACTTGTCCTATGGACAAGTATTCTCAGTCACCCCAGACATCAGTTTCAATTGAATTGATATGGAGTTTGTTGAATTGGACATGTATGTAAATCTTCGTAAGGACGGGAATGTTTTTCAGGATATCCATCCTATGGACAAGAATGATTTTTCTCCTATTTGTGGCCCTGATACTTAGACTAGATAATTATGAATTTTTTTTTTTTTCATGATAATTATGCTAATTTGTAGCAGGTTTCAAATTTTGAACTATTGAATTATATCTTACGATTCAGTATTTATTATTACAAAAAGGTTATTTCGCTAAAACTACATGTTTTGAAGAACATTTCTAACTTTTAGTTACAAAATTGGTTTATCTACCAACCATTACTATTTGACTTGTCAATGGCCTGAGGCACGGAATTCGCTGCTATCTCGTGTCTGATTTCCAGATATTTCTGAAAATATATGTAAAAGGATTTTTTTTGGTTTTGTAAGTGTTCTAATTGTTATAATATAGAAAGAATGAGTTCAAGTAATGGAGCTAATTCACTGACCTGAATCACAGCTGCTCCTGTTTCTGGGGGAGCGAGGGTTACTTGAAGAGCAGCATCTGCTTTGTTGGTAACAGGGTTTGAGGATGTTACGACAGCTGGTTCTCCTGTTGTAGCTGTGTCTGCTGGTGTTGGCGGGTTCCCGTCTGGTTGAGCAGCTGCCAGGTCTTTAGCAGGGGGCTCCGGCCTGCCCACTTTAAAGAATAATGACGGAAAAACAAAAGTTAGAAAATTTCTATTCATACATTTAGACCAGCCGTCCGAGATGCTTTGACACATTAAAACTTGGCCAGCTGCTTAGTCACATACGAATTAGGCTCTGCCAGACTTGTAGGTTCTATTTTTGTATCATTGCTTCACATACCCTTTATCCCCAACCTTTCTAAGCCTTTCAAATGTAGTGCAACTTCAACAGATCACCGTGACCTGTGTCACTTTGTTTACAATTCTGTAAATTCAGCATTTTTAAGCCTGCTAACCAGTACGTAATTGTAATCAAAATAAATAGTTTGAAGTCTTATTATACAAACAATGAATAAACACAATGAATGTTAAAGTAATTGTAGTTACGTCTGCTGTTCAGTGGCGGTTCAATCGTCTGCCTTATCACCACTTCTGGCAAAACAACAGGAGCCTGCGGCCCAGTCACTGTTAAAAAGGGATTTTTTGGTCAAAACTTATCATGAGAACACGTTTTTGGTTCTGTTTTTTCTTTATTTTGAAATTACTTCATTTAACAAGCCAACTCACCTCACATATTTTTTCTAGACAACCTTTATAGTAAATCTATACAATGTACATCATAGATGATAGATCTTAAACACATGATGATCATATGTTTAAGAATTAAATTGATCTAATGAAATCTTTGTGTTCAAAGTAAAAGAAATTTTGAAATATGAATGCTTAAAAGATGATATTTAATGAGTTTACCTTGCAAGTTATCTTGACTTTGTTGCGCAGTTCTTCCTCGCCCAAAGCCACTTCCAAAGCTGTTCTTTTGTGCTTGCAAGGTTTTCATTGGCGGTTGTTGTTCAACATTATGGTATTTCTCATAGTTGTAGTAATAATGCTCCAACTTATCACCAGATTTTTTAACATCTTTGACTTTGTGATTTCTGTGGAGACCTTCATTTGGTGCATTTTTGTGTAGAACAGTTTCTGTGTGGGAGCGCATCATTGGTCTGTTTTTTTCACTCATTGAGTGCGTCTTGTCATTCTTTTCAGAGTCATAATCATATAAATTATAAAGGTAGTGATGCATCTCATTACCATTGTCATTGACTCTCTTGTCATTACGCTGTTTAGCATGATCAGGGGCATTAGATATTTTTATTTCATTTGAAGGACTTTTATTTTTATCATTTGATGTATCAAACTGCTGATAACGATAATAATAATCATACAAGGAGTTTTGCTGTTTGTTGTCATGATTTTCCTTCTGTTTTGTATGTGGTTTGGCAAGAGGTCCATGCCTTTTTTCCTTAGAAGTATGCTCTTTCCTATTTAAAACATTGTCATTGTATGAAAACTGTGGCGTGTTCTGTTTATTCACCAATTTCTTGCCACTGTGTCCTGCGTGTGCATTTTGCTCTTTGTGACCATGCTGATGTGCTTCATGAGTATTATAAAGTTTCTTGCTGCTGACTGCAATATCATAGTCTGTATTTTTATCGTTTTTCATGCTATAAAGTGGGTTAATAGACACTTTGTTTTTTCTCTCACCATCCCCCTGCTGTGTGTGTTTGTCATCTGTACACGGTACCCGTTTGCGAGCATGTTTCGTCTCTCCCACATCGTCCACATAGTCATAGTAATAGAAGTGATATTTGTGATCTTTACTCACCCCCCTTCCCAGGTATTTAGGATTCTCTTGCTTCGCTATTTTCTTAACCTTTTCTCCATCACTGTTGTAATACGAGTAAAAATAATCAACGCTATCTGCATCATCTCTGGCTTTGGCATGTGATAATCTTGTCTGCTTTTTTTCGTCGTTGTGATTTTCCTTATTTTGTTCAGAGTTTTTTGGTACTTTTTCATCACCTCCATTATGATTTTGTGCTTTTTTATTTAAGTTTTTGAGCTTGTCGTGGAAATGAATTTTGAGTGGTTTCATGGAATGACCCTTACTCTGATAATTATTATTTTGATGCGATTTTGCATGATGTTCATTCTTATTTATGGCCTTTTCTTCCTCCTCACCATAATCATCAAAGTAAAACTCAATATTTGGTTCATCATCAGTATTGTCATAAACATAATAGCTTGAATCATCACCAGTTTCTTTTCCAAAATGGTCTGCCAATGCTTTGCCACGTTTATGTCCAAAATTTCCTCCATGAAAACTTGCTGATTTCCGCCTGTCTGTTCCGTCTGTTTGTGGGTTCGATTCTCTTGTCCCGTCTTGCCACCAGGCATTATAGTCAATGCTTGCTGGATTAGAGTGAGTATAGCCCGGCTGTGGACGACCATAGGCCATGTTATTGTGACTATAGTCTTGGTTGATCCTGTTATAGCCATTGTTGGTGTTTTGCTGGTCTGAGCCTATGCTGACTGAGCCTAGTCTGTGGAGTGGGTTCTTTACCAGCTGGTTGTAGCTTCGGACAGCGCTAAACAAAATTATTATTGCATACAGAATATATATGGAATGCATGTTTTTAACAGGAGGGTAATAGTAAATAGAAAATAAAATCAATCATTTGATTTGGTCAGCACCAATGCCAGTTTTATAATAGTTCCAGAGAAATGCGCTGTTAGGTCCAACGGTAGATATTGAATGCCTGCAAAGAGGCAGTTGAACACACAATAGAACAAAAATGTAAAAGTCTTAATGAACGCTGCTATTTACACTAAAATTTGTTTTTATGTGATTTTAAAATGTACTGAAATTGTGAAAGAATATTCAAATATGTCAATAAACAAATATTACATCCCTGCATAAAGCAACTGTTGCTGTCTTCTGCATATTTTGGACATGACTTGAAAAGTATGAACTATAAATTGATGATATCATTTGTAAAATCATCAAAACTTAAACAACATCTACATTTGATAAGGCAGAATATTTGGAAATTTACAAAACATTGGATCGTAAACTACAGTATAAATAATAAACAATGAATCCTTTGAAACTCTTACATCATGTATTGTTGGACGTTTTGAAAGCGCACAGGGAACAATGATCAACAATTCAAACAATATGTCAAGTACCGTGGTGATTGCTTAATTGCATAATCTCAGTTCCTCCACAATTTATTAGATCAAGCAATATTATATGCAATTATAAGTATGTTTTGAAAGATATTCATTAACAAGTGGTTTTACAGTCTATGATATTAAGCAATATATGCAATTATCAGATATGCATTAGGTAATCTTGTCTGTACTTTAAATATGCGAGTCTTAAGTGCTGGCACGTTGGTGCACCACCTACCTGGCAGGAGCTCTGTGGTCGCCGTTCAACCGTATTGATATCTGCTTCTGAAGCTTCATGGAGTACGCCGGCTTGGTCGTCACCGGGTACTTTGTGGTCGCCACGGTTAGAGCCGGATTTGTCGTGTTTGCTGGCTTTGTTACTATGTCACCTGATGAACCTGGCAGTTTGGCGGGAAGGGCTGAGGAGGTTGTTTGGTTTTGTGAGGTGTCTGATGAGTTGGATTGAGCTGATAACGGTGAATCTGAGGTCACTGTCTCGTCTGGTGGAGGAGAGGCGGCCGTTGTGGATGTTGGGGCACATTGTGACTTGTGGAAGTGCAGAGTTAGGAGAACTAACATACCAATCCTTGCAAACATCGTGTTGGTCTTTTACAAAAATGTTGTTATAAATCTTCTGAAATGAAAACATACATTTGACAAGTGAGCACTTGATGACAAGATTTTACAAGTATTTTTAGTTAAAATTATACAGCAGATCCTTCATTTACAATAACGTTCATTAATTGCATTCAAAACACATTATGAAAGAACCTTTATTTTAACAACAAGAAAAAATCAGACGACTTTACAAATTGCAAAATAAGCAAAATATGTAGAAAGAACTACCATTTTACAAAATCAAAATAAGTTGAACTCCAAAGTAATTCGTACATACCTGTTCTACAAAAGTATAAACTTGTAAAAAGCCTGACACTCGCCGCACTCATTCTGCCAGGAACCTGCGGCAGCGCGCATTTAACCACGCTTCTTGGGGATCGATGGTATCAGGAACATTCTCACCTGCTGCGTAGATGCACTATTGATGTTTAACTCTTTCATGGCTGTAATTATTCAAGGTTAATTGGTTTGCATTTTCAATTTCATATTAGTCGACCATTGGTATTAAATTAACAAATGTTCATAATATATTATTTGATTTGTATTTGGCATTGTATTTGATATTTTAATATGTTTTACATTCATGGTTGGAAAATGTTTTTTGTCAACTGCTTATCATACATATAGCCTTTGTTTTACTTTTGAATCATGTAACTAGGTTTTTAAAAAGATTATCCTTGGATTTTTCATCAGACATGACATCAATTGCAATTTTGAAATTCAATTACAATTACAATCACATTTCTTGTCAGTGTTAATTACAATTAAACTTGCGCTCTGATTTTTTTTATTGCAGTGACCCTTAAATTCACTCTATATAACATCATTCTATGGCACATGGCCCTCTATGTTCTTCCCAACTGTAACGTAGAAAACTAGCCAATCAGTGCAAAGCTCTCACTAATTTGGAGAGACTTTTGAATTGTCAATATCACCTAAAATTAAGTTTTCAGCAGTAGAATAAGCCCTTGATATTCAGGGTGCCAAAATTATGCTTGAATTTTAAATTACCATTAGTGATGACGAGACATTCTAACTATAGACAGTCGTCTAGTAATATACTGATTTTGAATAGGATAACATACGTAAAAATGCATGAGCATGAAAGGGTTCATAGTCTTAGTAATCAGAAGCTAAAGGGTTAAATTTTAATTACCTTTGTGGTGCGTCAGTGATGATTGTTAAGTTTATGAAGTGCTCACTGTCAGTTGCCTTGTTCTATCAGCTGGCTAATTGATGACCGATTATACCATCAATGATGAGTTTATGGTACAGACACCTGCTGTGTGTGAGTCGCCATCAAATATCAGCCTCGAAATTATCAGTGAGAAGTCGATTGACTTCTAGGCAATTAGTGGCAGCATGTGATGGTGGGAAAGTTCATGTTTATTGGAGATGTTATGTAATCTAAAATTAAACGCATGCATTATTGCATCAAAGTTATGGTACACATGGTACACTTTTCACTGATCCATTATACTGGTTGTTCTGTATCTTTCTGTATACAAGAATTATTGTTTTTGCTTTACATATCTGACATTCAGTATCCAAAGTTATTTGTGCTAAATCTATATTTTACAACCGACTGTGTCCCTACAAATTACGTAACAAAACTTTGCTCACAATCAAATACAAACAATTAATTTTTATTTGAATCGAGTATTTTCTGTAACATCAACATAGGTTGTTTTGTTTACATTCCTGACAGCGCACATTTTTCTAGCCTTGTTGGGGTGTGATGCATTTCTCATCTAATTCAAACAAAATTTGAATGTGATTGCCGGTGATTATAGGCATGCTTTATACATTTTAAAACACTAAATGTAATTATTGAAGCCTAAATAAGCAATGAAAACAAAATTACACTTTTTAACCAGGTACCTTCAGCTCGGGGCGGAGCAGCAGACTGCAGCAGCTGTTAGACTGGTGCGGGGGTCGGGACTTCGACGGCTGCCTCGTGTTTGATGAGTGTCACAAGGCCAAGAACTTTGTGCCAGGGAAGGAGGCGGCCAGCACCAAGGTGGCCGTGGCTGTCACGCAAATACAGAGGTACATGTCCACATGCAGTCAGATCCTAGAAAAGCGCATAGTCTGCATACCCATCCCGTATATTTTTTTGTTAAATCATCGTAGCACAGCTTATTGATGAACCAACAATAGTTTTTGAGGTGTCAAAATATACTTATATTTTCGTAAGACTAATACAATTTTTATGAACCAATTACCAGATAATATATAACATAGATCTTATGTAAACAATGATGTAAGTTATAATACATACTGTTTCATGTATGGGTGAGCTGTGTGCTTTCTGAACTACGGCCTATTTACAAAATTAGCCCTAAATCATGTGATTGATACTGTAGCTTTGAAAAGCAAGTTAAGTATGTTATGAATTGGGCCGTGAGAGGATGTCCGAATAATACAGATATCTGAATATTTGGAAGCTGGATAATTAGACCTTTACTGTATTGATTTTTATTTTCTTGTTTTTCAGACAGTTGCCGCATGCGCGTGTCGTCTATTGCAGCGCTACCGGAGTCACAGACGTCAAAAACATGGTACGTTGCAGGATCAGTTTACTTGTATAAATGTTGCACGTCCAATGAAAAATTGGAGTCTGAATCTGAGTTGAGTAATCGGCGATAACATCAAATTTGATAGTTCTATTGCCCATGGAGGGTGTGTGCGCAAGAAGAAAGAAAATAGTGTTAATAAGGGTCGGTTGGGGCCGACAGTAAGGGTAAAACAATGATAAAAGCCATTGTTAGTAGTGCAGGTTAAAAACAAGGATGAAACTAAGAATTTAGAATGATGAACCCACAATGAAGCCATCGTGAAAAATGAAAAATTCTTGCATGAACCCATCATGTAAAATGTGCATCTGATTCTACCATGTTACTAGTTTTCACATATTACTATTTTTCATAAATATTGCTCATCAAACAGCTAGCTTTCATGAATATTGCGCTATATACAGCTAGTTTTCATAAATATTGCCCTATATACAGCTAGTTTTCATAAATATTGCCCTTTATACGGCTAGTTTTCATAACTGTATCACTTGGCGCCCTGCGTGCTGTTGCTGCTTGCAGGCGTTCATGGAGCGCATGGGTCTGTGGGGCACTGGCGCCGCCTTCGCCTCCTTTGACCACTTCCTCGAAACGGTGCAGAAGAAAGGTCTCGGTGAGTTGGAAAACACAGACATTCACATTGAAGCCTTTTCGGCAAATATAATGTTGCCCTGAATTAAAATATCCAAGCTCATCGTCGGTGTATGGGAATGTCTTTCACACTGCATGTATATGTACACGCATTCCCATGTGTTATATTGTGTGGTGTGTAGGAGTTGCTGAGATGCTGGCCATGGAGATGAAGACGTCTGGCATGTACGTCTCTCGCGGTCTCAGCTTCCGCGATGCCCAGTTCCTGACAGAGGAAGCTGACCTCACCCCACCGCAGGTCAAGATGTACAACGTCGCCGCACACGTCTGGTGAGCAGGGGCACTTTGTACTATAGCAGACACCACAGTAACTGATCGTTTGGTCGCCAGAGATGACCTACGTGACTCAGCCTTCAAGTTGACTTGTCCAAAAGGGCAAACCACATTTCATATTTGTTGTTGGTTCAAAATCTTACAACTAAGCAGTTTTGTTTGTGTCATTAAACATCTTGCACATAAACATGGGATTCTTAAAACATTAATAAGTGGTGAAAATTAAACTAAAAAACAAGATAGTTATGCAGGGTTTTTGGATGACCCAGACTGTTACCCAGCAGACCTACATTTTGCGGTTGGTCATCCAGTTGGTCAACTTACGCTGCTCTCTGTAAATAGATTGAAATGTCAGGTTTGTAGTTGTGATTTGCACTGCTATAATCGGGTCAATAATTTGAATTTAACTATTTGCTCCCTAAGTCTTAGATAGTTCTTCCATCAATTTTGTCTCAGCAGATCAGCAGCTTCATTTTGTTTGGTTTATGTCAAATGTATACACAATTTAAGTGAATGCTTTAAAATAATGATGCTTTTTTTTAAATCATACTCCTAAGCTTGTAATTCCTGATCAAACGCACAGTCACACGAACAGGAAATGGAGCACTGGAACATGCTACGCAAGAACAGTGCACAAGATTTGTTGCATGTGACAAATTCCTGTCCAAGTTTATGACGCTCGATCAGGAATTCCAAGCTAAGATGAATTGACATCTGAATGTTACAGACCTGTTTGTCTAAGAAATGCCCACGATGCATAGCAAAAGCTATGTTTGTCTAAAAATATCCACAATGCATTGTAAAAACTGCGTGCTTTGATTTGTTTGTCTAACTGCGTGTTTTGATTTGTTTGTCTAAAAATTACCCACAATTCATAGATGTGCAAACTGATTCATAGGAGCTAATTGCAGCTCAGCATAGTGAAAGGCTATCTGTTAATTTCTTCTCTGGTCCGTGCTGTCTACTAAACTAACGTGTAAGTCTGCCACTGCATTGTCAATCTCCACACAGTGTCGGCTCAGTCGAGTATATTACTAGAATGTGGTGACACCAAGCGTGAGGTTCGGAAGCCTTGTTAAAAGGCATGCCCCATGTAGAGGACAGTCACCCCTCTGCACGTAAAAGAACTCACCTAGTTTGAAAACAATAGCTAGTAGTGTGATGCCTCCACCTCGAGGCTCAGTTGGCTACCTAGCCTGTCTCTGGAGGTCCATGTACCAACACCACGTGGCCTCCAAACAAACAGGACCACATTGTAAATAAGCAATACTACATGTATATGTACGCTTTCATGTGATAGCCTAGGAACATTAATTCCTGAATAAACTATCTAACTAAATAAACATAAGTACACACTTTCCTTTCACTCTGCCGATATCAATGAGTTGCGTGTCTAAATGAAGCGTATTCTCACCGTTAGGAACGAGCTGCGCAAGTCTCTGATCCACGCGCTGGGTCGGACCAGCAGCACCAACTCGCGGGTCTGGTCCTCCTTCTGGGGTGCGCACCAGAGGTTCTTCAAGCAGCTCTGGTGAGTGTTTTTCTCATCAGTGGTAATGTGTGTGGTATAGTGATTGTAAGTCATAGATTGTGTGCTTTTCATAGTTACTGGCCCTGTGGTCTAGCAGCAAATTTTCTCGAGTTTTGTACACAAGCTCTTTCAAGCAGTTCTCGTGAGTGCCAGGTTATGCTTCAATCACCTATGGTAGTGTATGTGCCTTGTGGCCTAGTGTTTGTGAAACATAGTAGTATGCATATTACATACCCCTCTTTATGATGCTGAGGCCCATGGCTTTGGTAATATACTCATAAAAAAAGATTAAATATTTACTGGAATTTGTATTGTTAGTTAATACCCTGTAATGTATTTGGTATAGTGTTCATAACTCATAATGCTATACATACTATATTTTTTGCAGGACGAGTAGGTATTTCAGTAATGCTCGTCCTGCTTATGATTAGCTCTTTTCCACCTGATTCTGACCCATAAGCTGGTCGTGTGTTGCAGCATGGGCATGAAAGTTCCCACAGTGGTGCGTCTCACGAAGGCCGCGCTGGAGGACGGATTCTGTGTGGTCATCGGATTGCAAACTACCGGAGAGGTAGGTGCAGGGTGACAGGGCACATACATCTGCTCCTCTCCCACACCATATAAATTGATTTTCTCACAAGTGTTTCACATCCACCCCGAGACATTTTCATATATATATCTAAACTTCTTTAATGCTTTATTGGCTTTATTCAATGCTACACCGTGCCACAGGTATTTACTCATCTACTAGTCTGAGACTAGTATTACACCAACAGGATGAGTAAGAATTTTAGCTTACTCATCCTCCAGACAACTAACTTTTGTTAAAGTCGTAAGACGTTAAACATGTAGGATGAGTAACATTTATCTAGTAGTGTTAAAAACATCTGGAGCACTACTACAGGAGTAGGAATCAATGACTAATCCATCATGGAAGGGTTAAAATGGCATGGCAATTGTAAATGTGGTGGGTTAAAGTCATGATTAAATTCTTGCTCTCACGACTTTACATTTTACACCAGGTCATTGGCACACTTATTGATCAATTGATCATTTCTCACTAATACTCTCATCTGCAGCACGTTCAGAGCGATTTCTTATTACTCACACAATTACTCAATCACTTTCAACCCTATGACCGAATGACTGTGTGGTCAGTGAACTGACCGCTGGCTGTGCTGTCTGTTTAGGCGAGCCTAGAGGCAGAGCTGTCGCGGTCCGGTGACTCGGCGGCAGCGCCGTTACGTGGCTTTGTGTCTCTGTGCCGCGAGATCTTCACACGCTTTGTCAACCAGCACTTCCCCACCACCATCGAGAACGCCGTAAGTCAGCGAACTGGGCCTAAACATTTTATATTTCATTTCAAAAAGGAAAAAGAATTAGGCAAAATACACTTGTATTGGGTACGCTTCTGTACCATTAACAGCATGTAATGATACATTTCTCATTAAGAATAGTGATATACTAACTAACTCTGTGGTTTAGTATGGCACCTGTTATTGTTGATGACCTCTGTGACTTCTGACCTGCAGGCGACCCCAGGTGAGCAGGACGAGTGGGCCGTGACTGCCAAGAAAATGCTGCTCGATTTCGCAGCCAAAATTCAGCTTCCCGACAGGTAAGGATGGAAAGATGGAATGGGTTGAAGTGTAGGTTAAATTGGGAGCATTTTATTTGGTAGCAGACATACTTGGTTGCATCTATTTGAAAAGTCTTTCTTTGTAATTCGTAAAAAACCCTCCATTTTCTAAGTACAGGTGCAATTGAAGTACATTTTAATCTTACACAATATACTTGTAATTCGTAGGACATGGCCACTAATGACAAATTATCACTAGCACCACTCTAAATATTTTTATTGTTCGAAGAATGTATGCTTATTACATTCTGGGTTCCATTTTTATTCGGCCGGATGAAGCTATTGAGATGACAATGAATGTGTCGCCCAAAATGGCAGGTTTGGTTCCAATTGGCATACAAAAATATTCTGTGTATAATTTTTGCAGTTGTTTAGAGATTGTTATTCAATCAATATGCTTTTTGCCCAACATCAGTCGCTTACCTCTATAGTGACTGTAGTGCTATCATTGCAGCCTAGAATAAAAAGAGAAAATGCACCTCCCGTTTAATACTAGAAATTATTTTTATTGAATGTGTTTGGCAGCCAACTACTGCGAGAGCAAAATCGAATAATCGTCATGTAAGTTTTTTTCTGGGAGTTTTTCATGTTTGAGGCTTTCGATTCATTATAAGAATTTTAAAAGAAAATTCTACCAATATTTTTTTCAAAACATTTATTGAATTGTTACATACAATGTCATATGCAGTAAGAAGTCAGCATTGCATGTGCACTGCTATTTTGATAATAAAAAACCTCTAAATGACTGCTTTTAGCTACTTTCAGAAAGCAACAACTTGATGTCATTTGTATACAATATTTACTCAAAAGTACAAATCATGATTAATTTTGACTAAAATGATCTAGACTACAATAATCTAACAATGTGTGCACATAATGGACTACTTTCCAGATTTGTATATCTCTATATCAGTTGATAGTAAATTAACCAAATTTATTTGTTTAAAACACATGTAGTCAGAATGATTATGACATCATCAATTTTTAACAGCACAATATTGATTCTAGTCTTACAATGTCATTTTGGATACGGAAAAAGTTTGTTCTTCCATGAACAATCACATTTTTAAACTAGAAAATGACAATTAACCACCGGTTACATTTGGAATTATCAAAATTAAAAATAGCATTAAATTTAAACTGTCAAGATTTAACTTTTTGTCATTAATTTTTGCCATACAATAATTTGAAATTACTTTTTATACTGGTACATGCATTGATACAAATAGAAATATCATTCATGGGATATTGAATGAATAGTTTTCTGACTCTTAAACATTGGGTGGAATTAGGCCTTGCAACTGCAAGTCATAGTAAGTTTGCTGTGGTTTTTGAGGTTGTACAGGATAGAATCCGGCCTGCAAGTGGCCATTTCCAGTGTTATGTG
The DNA here is from genome assembly GCA_019095985.1 of Streblospio benedicti. NCBI lineage: Eukaryota > Metazoa > Annelida > Polychaeta > Spionida > Spionidae > Streblospio > Streblospio benedicti. Next base: position 54,449,766 of record CM032667.1, read on the forward strand.
CCGTACTTTGCATATGTGATGATGGAGTGTCTTTTGAGTTGATTGTCCATTTGTGCATCCTGGATCAAAAGATCCAAACACAAATCCTGATTTTGGTGGCTGCCTCTGGACTGGAGGTGTTATTGAAGTTGGAGATGTGTGACTGTGTAGAGATGTGAGCCTCCGGAGAGGGATGGATGCTGCTGGTGCAGGCTGGTAGGAGGAAGATGGGAATGGTCCATGGTAAGGTTGGTTGTCAAATGATCCATTGAAGGATTGCTTTGAGAAGCCATTGTGGTGTCGATCAACAGATATATTGGTGGATGCATTGAATGATCCAATGTGGGATTGGTTAAAGGATCCACTGGATGGTCCATAGCGAGACTGGTTGAAAGATCTGCTGTCAGTTTTATTGAAATATCCATTGGTGGAATAATTACTTGAACCTTTGTAGGATTGATTGATGAATGACCCATCAAATGAATGGTCATAGGCTTGGCTATTACATCTGTTGGAGGCTTTGGAGCTGATAATGGATCCATTGTGGTTCTGGTGATCGCTGGATGGTCTGAGGTTGACGTTGCCATTGAACGATCTGTTGTAGTATTGAGGACTGTTGTTGAAACTTGCCGCATATCCTCCTGTCATCGGAATAGGATGGATTCATCGAGGTTCCATAGTTTCCTCTACCTACTGCTGTTTCTACAGAAAATAAATAATAATTAGAGCATGTTAGGGATTTAAGTAGGATGATTCCACACCTGCAAAAATATGTCTCTATTTTTTTCTATTCATGCAGATTTATAAGTGAGTATACTGTAAGTATTTTAAAGTCAGCATAAATACGTATCAATACCTATCAGATTTGACAACTATTGTTCGCAAGAAATTTGGACTATGCTATCAAGTTAACATTTTTTTTCAAAAATGTGTGCATCTATTTTAAGAATTGACTCACCTTTCTGATGAAAATTGCTCAAAGAATTAGTGGCATGGGCTTGTTCATTGTTCGATCTCATCTGATTAACTGGGTGTACTGATTTGATTTTGGTGTTTTTTTGAGGCACAATGTGCATGTTATTGATAACTTTAGGTAATGTGGGTTTTGCCGGAATTTTTTTGAGATTGCTTTGTTCACTGGAGTCAGGCTCTTTCTTGGATGGCTGCTGTTCAAGTTGTGAATTATCTGGGAATGATGTTGGAAGACTATTTTCAGAATCCAAGTGATTTGTTGATGGATGCAGCATGTCACACAGTTGTTTTTTCTGATTTGACATATGTGTTTTTTGTAGTCCTCTGGGTCTTTTAACTGCTGGAGTGTCATTTTGTTGATTTAGGTCATGATCAGAATCATATCTGTGCCTCTTCCTCACTGTCTTGAGCTTGCCAGTAAAGTCTCCTTTTTTAAAGGCTTTCAAGTTATCATCTGCAATGGCCCAATAGTTGCTTCTGTCAGCTCTGCCAACCATCTCGAAACACTCATAATGAGACAAACAAAAGCGGACGCTATGCTTCCATTTGGGATTTGCATTGAGATAATAGGGGAAGTTATCGATGATCCAGTCATAGATATCACTGAGGACAAGGCGGCCTGTTGGTGAAGTCAACAGGGCAGCGGCATTCAGCTTGACACATGACACCGTTGGTTTCTCAAACAAACTCTGGTTTGCGTTGATTTCATCTTGGATCCATTGATACATATTGGACTTGTGTTCTCTTAAAGAAGTAGCTTGTGCAGTTGGTCCGAGCGCATCATTGTCATCCAATGATGTCACATGCTGAGAGTTAGAGTGGCTATTGTGCATATTGTTACTTTCATTTGTTTCCATTTGTATGATTTGAGAGGTCTGCTTTTTACCTCTGGATTTTGCATCATGGGTATTAGATGTGATTGATTCTGCTGTGATTTCAGAATTCTGGTTCCCCTCGATTGTTTCCATGGATGATGTATACAAATTTAGATTTGCCGCACTTTGTTGAATATCATCTGCTGATATTCTGCCCAGCTTGTTGTATAGATTCTTCAGATATACATCATGATCACCTAGATCAGCATTTAAAGCAGATGTTGAGGCATTTTTTGGACTTAAGATATTCGCAGATGCAATGTGAGAATTATCAGAGTTATCATTGCAATTATCTGCAATGAGTTTTTCACATATGTTCTGGGGCTGCTGTTTCTACTGTTGTTACCAAAGGAGCTTTTATATCATCATTTTTAGCATTGTTGATATCGCTTTTACCTGGATCATTTGAAAAGTCATTCAAGTCTTGGAGAATCTGTGAGTCAGCATTTGTCTCTGTTATTTTACCCAACGATGACTTACTTGGTGCATCATTTGAATTTTCATTGTAACTTTCAAAGTCTTTATCATCATCATCACGGTTAGAAATATCAGGTTTTTCAAGTTCATTTGTGTGGAGATTTGGATTTTGCATATTGGATGAATTTTCAACAACATTATCTGTGGAAGGGTGTCGATTGTTACTTGTTATAGTATCTGATGTGGTAGAAGTAGGGTTCGCAACTTCAAGAAACTCAATCAAATTGAAATCTTTATCAAATACTGGAAGATATGTGATGTTAGTAATTTTAGAAAAATCAAAAGAGTCATTGAAAATCGCAGATCCAGAATCTGTTTTAGGTACTTGGGACATATTTTCATGACTTGCTGATTGATCGGGAGCAACATGGCTGGTTAGACCATCAATAATGTCATCATATCCATCATTGGCATCTTGTTTGATCTCATTCTTTGTGATGTTAGCTGATTGATATGGAGCAATATAGCTGCTCAGACCATCAATAATATTGTATTCATCATTGCCATCCTTTGTGATTTCATTAGAAATATCAGATGGTTGATTTGCTTGGTGACCTTCCTGAGAATTGGAAGAACTTTCATAGCTGGTTCCAGGATTAATCAAGGTTGACAATCGAGGTTCATCACTAGACAATGGTGCATTAGCCATTGTGGTGGATTTATCTTTCCCTTCTTTGTTGTCAAGTGAATTGGTATCAATTACTGAGTGTTTGTTGCTGTTACTTTTTGTGTCATCAAAAATATCACGGCTTGTATCAGTGGAACAGACTCCAGATATAGAAATCTCACTGTTATTAGTAACATTACCAATGTCAGAAGGTTCATCGGAAATCACAGCTCCAGAATCTATTTTAGCTATTTTGGACATATCTTTGTCACTTGGAGATTGATCTGGAGCAACTTTGTTGGTTTGACTATCGATAACATCATCATATTCATCATTGCCATTTTGTGTGATTTCATTAGAAATGTCAGATTGTTGATTAGCCTGACAATTAGAAGAACTTTCATAACTGGTTCCAGGATTAATCATGGTCAACAATGCTGGTTCATCACTAGACAATAGTGCATGGGCCACTGTGGTAGACTTATCTTTCTCTTCTTTTGTTCTGAATGAATTGTTATTTGTATCAATTGCATTGTGTTTGTTGCTGTCACTTTTCACATCATCCAGAATATCCAACTTTTCCTCCATGTGAGAAACTCCAGAAACAGCAAACTCAGCCATTTTTTGTTACAACAAAAACAGCTATTTAGTAAAAGTAGCCAAATTTACGTATAAATATTGCGGAAGTGTTAGTTTTTTTATATTGTCAAAAGAAAATACAATACTATGATGACAATAAAAAGAATCCTTCTAGAAATATTATCCAAGTGAGAGCTGAAGATTGTGCTGTGAATCATACAATAGTTTGGAAAGAACTGATGCTCTATGGCTGTGACCTGCCTATATATCTGATCACAAAGCCTTTTGAAATTACTTGAGTGAATGAAATGTCAGCCAGATTAGTGAACCACCAGTCCCAAACTGGAGTTCAAAGGCCAAGTGGCTTTGACCATACAAGATCAGTCACCAGTGCTAGTCACTAATTCTAGTGAGTTGTTTTAAATTCACTCAAGTTATTTCAAAGACTTTGTGAAGTGATGGGGTTTCAATTACAGAGGTGATCTTTGAAGCCTCCTAAAACAAAAGGTTTTGTCTTTAGAAAATGCACTTCTTTTTTGATACTAGAAATTATTTTTACTGAATGAGTTTGGCAGCCCTATTTCCAGAGAGGGCAACATCAAATTGTTGTCGTTTTTTTCTGGGAATTTTTCATGTTTGAGGATGACATTATTTGTATACTAATTTCAAAAGAAAATCATACCAATAATTTTTTTTCAATGTTTATTGAATTGTTACATACAATGTCATATATCCAGTTAGAAATCAGCATACTTCTATTTTGATAGTAAATGAAACTAAATGGCTGCTTTCATCTACATTCAGAAAGCCACAACTTGAAGTCATGTGTATACAATATTCATTCAAAAATACAAATCATAGTTAATTATGTTTAAAATGATCTAAACTACAATGATGGACTATTTCCAGATTTGTGTATCTTTATATAATTCGATTGTGAATTAACCAAATTTATTTGTTTAAAAGTCATGTAGTCAGATTGTTTGTAACATTATCAATTTTTAACAGCACAATATCCATCTAGTCTTTCAATGTCGATACAAAAAAGTTTTTTGTTCCATGAACAATCACATTTCTAAACTAGAAAATGACATTGACCACTGGATACATTTGGAATTATTAAAATTAAAAATAGAATTAAATTTAAACTCAGTCAAGAATTAACATTTTGTCACTAATTTTTGAACTACAATAATTTGAAATTAAGCTTTGTACTGGTTAATATACATTGACACAAATATATTTCATTCATGGGATGTGAAAAGAATAGTTTTCTCAATCTTAAACATTAGGTGGAATTAGGCCTTGCAACATTCAGTCATAATAAGCTTGCTTTCGGATTTGAAGTTTAGCAGGATAGAATTCTGCCTGTAATTGGACAGAGAGAGCCATTTCCAGTGTTATATGCAGTACTTTGCATATGTATTTGTGAGTCTTTAGGAATGGTTTGGGGCAGCAAAAAGTGGTCTTATTATAGAGGTGGTATTAATAGAGAAGTGGTTTTTATATAATTGGAGATTCTACTGTGCAATAGTGGACTTGTCCTGCTATTAACATATGTCATCCTATCGTGTGCTTTAGCCCTTTGGACGCGCTGGTGGACGGTCTGGGGGGTCCGGGCGCTGTGGCTGAGATGACGGGTCGGCGCGGCCGTGTGGTGCGCCGCTCGCCCGGTGCCACGCCGCAGTACGAGGCTCGTGCTGGTGCCACAGACAGCACAGGTGCCGACAGCGTGGACAGTCTCAACGTGCGCGAGGTGAGATTGTAGGATTATCCATTATGGTGGATTTTAAGACGTTATTAAATGTCATATTTTCTGTGATTGTGGCTGCAATGTCAATCACCTCCCTTGAAAATTGTAAGCAGTAGTGTACTCAAAGTCAATCCTATTTGCTTCACTTTGTGCATCTCTTTTTAATGATCTTGAAGATTCTTTTGTTATTATTAGACTTCAAAATAATGAAGATGTGTCAGTAGCTGTTGACAAACAATGCAGTTCCTTCTCAGTATATCAGACATTGAAATCAGACATTTCACCTGAAATTTATAAGAGATTAACAATATGGTTTGTTATCTTGTTTTTTTTTTCCAAAATCATTCATGGTGATTTACAGAGCGGATGATAGAACAACATATTAAATTGCTTTTTTGCTCCAGTACACTGTATTTTTCTTTTCATAAAGCAGCAATAAATGAACACTGGTGGTAATGTGAGTCGGTCTGAGCAGTGTTTTTCTGTTTCAGTATAACATGTTCGTCGACATTAGTGGCGAAATATTTTGACACAGGAGAGTCAACTTCTAGTTTGTCTATTTCAGCGTAACATGTTCATGGAAGGCAAAAAGATGGTGGCGATCATCTCAGACGCAGCCAGCACAGGTACAATACAGATCCTATGGATCATTTCCCACAACTCTACTTTCTCCCCAAGATTTGTCAATCAAAATTGATTTTCATAAAAGTCACTTTGTTTGGTGCAGAATCTGAAATGGCATGTTGAGATATCACAACCATCCCGATTTTTTTTTATAAAAAGACAAAATGTGAATTTTATGTTTACTTTCAGAAGTAATCGCTATTCATGACACTTTCAAAAATGTAGTACAATGTATCATGCGTCCAAATAATAATATTATGTGTAGTGTACAATATGCTTCATGCATCATTACCGGTATGTAATATTTAGGAGTTTGGTCAATGTTAACTGCTATTGAACACGCTATAGCACACAGTTTTGAAAAATAATGAATCTTGGTCATTATAAAAGTTTATTCGATCCACTTAGCCAAAACTCAGTCTGGCATAAATAAAATTAACTTTTTTTTAATTAGTTCATTAATTTTAAAAGTACATAAACCGATTCTTCACAATCATATTAGAATAAGTAATTTGTGCGAAAAATGCCGTTCACAGCACTGTAATAGTTCAATATGTATGTGAAGGTTGATGTGATCCATGTTTTTAACACCATCAAACATATTGACGGTTGCAGTATTCATTGTACTGATGAACTTTTATGTCACGAACCAGTTCATTTGTAAAAATACCAGTTTGTGACGAACCGGGTCATGGCTAAGTGGATCATTTGTAGCGTAAATCATATAATTCTATAGTAAATTCATTCAAACAACTACAATAAATTACAAAGTTAGAAGTAATAGATTCATTTCTAATTTATTGTAGTTGTTTAAATGAATTTACTATAAAATCAAATGAATGTTGGAGTCTGAATTGAGTGGGCGTAACCTTGTTTGGTGCAGAATCTGAAATGGCATGTTGAAATATCACAATCATCCACATTTTTTTGATAATTGACTGATTATTGTGGGTGCGTGTGTCAGGCATCTCGCTGCACGCGGACCAGCGTGCGGGGAACCAGCGGCGCCGCGTGCACGTCACGCTTGAGCTGCCGTGGTCGGCGGACCGCGCCGTGCAGCAGCTCGGCCGCTCGCACCGCAGCAACCAGACCAGGTAAAGTATTAGCAGATCAACACTAGTCTAAACTCATTTAGCGTAATAGCACAAAGACTAACAGTCAGACAGTGAGCTACTTCTTGAGAGGGGAAACTATGCCACAATCAAAATCATTAAGTTTATGTTCAAGTGTAAGCAATTTCGCTGGCGTCTGGGCCGTCAAGAGATTTTTCTGATCATATATTTGAAGTGAACCTTTCACATGCTGCTGCATTGGTCAGGTAGCGGAAAAATCACCTGAAATTTTAAAAAACAATTCCTGTCCTACTTTCCGTGTATCACAAGAAAATCGCTCAAAAAATCATCTAAAACACAGAGATCACCAGAGCGACGTCGCCTCATCGCTAGGGCGATTTACATCTCTTACATGGGAACATAAGCTAACAGGTTTTCATAGTTGGAGCATGTAAGGTTGCACGTTTGGCTTATCAAATGTTCAGCAATTACCCAGTGTTATGAATCTGGAAAAATTAAGACAGTCATAGAGTTTCAAAGATTTAAAACCTGTTGTTCTGAGATGAAGATTATTTCTGACAGACACTGACTATGTTGTAAGCATTGCTTGAGTTGATTGTAATTGACACTTGGTTCAATTTTGAATCATGGAGTTGACAGTTGCCCATATTTCCAGTGGTCCCATCTACAAACTGCTGACGACGAATCTCGGTGGAGAGAGACGCTTTGCTGCTGCGGTTGCCAAAAGACTCCAGTCCCTAGGTACTGTATGACAGTGCTGATACTCTTTGAGTAGGAAAAGAGCAAAGATTTTAGTATGAAGTGGGAACCAGACCCCTCCATCTAGACCCTCTTGTATTGTACTGACATGAGTCATGCACACATGAGCCCTTACTACACATATTTTAGCAAAAGGGTTGCAAGAGATGGAGAGAGAGAGAATGTTCATATAACAAAGAAATCCAACCAATGGCTATTTTCAAAACACAATTTTTCAAAAATAGACTTTATAATACTGGATTTCAGTGGCCCCATATGGATTTCTTTTTATAATACAAATCTATTGTGTAAGAAAGAAATCTACGGTAATAAGTCTGTTTAAAACAAATTCGTGCCATTTCCCGCCCCCAGGTGCGCTGACCAAGGGTGACCGTCGTGCAGCCTCTGGCGCTGACCTCGGAGAGTTCAACTTTGACTCGGTGTACGGGCGCCTCGGACTTCGCGCCATGTACAGCGCTGTCTGCGGGCGCTTCCTGGTGCCGGGGGTCGCGCTCTCGCAGGTCACAGACAAGGACTTCAGCGAATTCAACGACAACATGCTCGTAAGCTTTTTGAATGTCACTAAATTCTTTTTTCTGGCTTTCGGCAGTTTATTTTACGTCTGGCTTTTACTGTCAAATAATAAAGAATGTACTAATGTGCTGACAGCAAGGTTTATTGTTGCTAAAAAAAATGGTACTGACTATCAAAATAAAGTTTATAGGAATTATATGCTATTTTTTCCCACTTTTACATTGTTATTGCATGTATTATTCTAATTGGTTTACATAATGGTGAACACTTATCTGAAAATGGCATTTTTTCAGTCTCTGTGAGAGACAGAGTCAGACATTTTAAACATGCCTTAATTCGGGATTAGGTACAATGATTAGAACAGCAATTTTTTAATTTGCATACACATGGCTAATCGCTCAAGTGATACAGTAATGTGTATGCAAATCAAAAATATAAACACGTCAAAAAGGCTGAATAAGTCTACTGGGTTCTGAATATAATATGCATGTTCTAAAAACTAAATCTTGCTATAACCTTGTAGACATCCCTGGGTGACATGGGCATCCTGGAGGAGGCTTCTCTCACCTCAGCTCACAAGGTGAAGGACTCTATCGCGGGGGACGTCCAGCTTCCTCAACAGACTGCTCGGGCTGAGAGTCGACAGGCAGAACCAGGTGAGACAGCGCCCCACATGAAATTGTTCGATTTTCAATTTCATTGTGGCAGCCATCGTGGATTTGATAGTCAAGAAATTGAAATATTTTCCGGCATGTGACAGATTGAGTTCAGCTTGCCCAATTCATGTAAAATCTACTGAATGCCAAATTCTGATATAAAATGCACAGCAAAGTTGTATTTCCTGAAAGCTATCCCTCACTAATGCCACTTATGAAACCGTTTGTGAGAACGGTATGGTGTTATTATTGCAGCCTCGAATAGAGCCTGAAATAAGATTATATTTTATATATTGACCCCAACTGGGTTCAGGTAAATATGACATCTTTCTTGGTAAATATTCAGCTTTATTTTCAGCTGTATCCACCAGAAAAGGGCTATTTCAGAAGGAGTCGATCTTTATCTTCAAAATCGGTTTTGGTTGTGTTGCTGATTTTGATGAACTTGTGTATTAATATTCGGAATTAAGGAGTGATGAGAGCTTCTAAGGACAGTGGCTCAAGTAGAAGGCGACCCCTGCCAAGCACTTGCCAAGCACCTTCCAAATACCTAACTGGACCTCATTGAAAACATCAATTCTTCGCATCTTTGTCCAAATCAACAAACTCCATGTAAGTTCAATCGAAACTGATGTCTTTATCCGCAAGGGCCTGGGTTATGTTGACGGGGTTTTTTGCGTGTGTTTCAGTTGTTCCGTTACTTCACGCTGTGTATGGAGGCGCAGGTGTCGACGGCGCGGCGAGAGGGTCGGTACAGCGAGGGCGTTGCTGACGTCCACGCCTCGTCCGTGCGGCTCGCAGCAGAGCCGCGCGAGGTGTTCAAAGCGAAGAACACCTCCAACAACCCTACCAAGTGAGGCGCTAATTAGTCAGTCAGTCAGTCAGTCAGTCAGTCAGTCAGTCAGTCAGTCAGTCAGTCAGTCAGTCAGTCAGTCAGTCAGTCAGTCAGTCCAATAACCCCACAAAGTAAGGCATTCTATGTAAAATAGAATATAACAATCTATTTTGAGAGTATCTCCATAGAAGAATATATAAAACGTACATATAATTATACAATAGAACCATATTTAAAGAGGTATTATTTATCAATCAATCAAAATGTTATAAACGTGCACTACATGACTGTACAAGACGTATTTCATATGTAAGAACATCCCATTATTTATGATGCAAAGAAATATTGTTGTTTTGTGTTTTTTGTTTTTTTACAATTAATTTATTTTTTATATAACTAGACACAACATAGCAGAAAAAAGATCAGAATGCATAAAGTACAAAAGTATGGATGCAAAGCAATGTTATAACGTGCACCACATGGCTTCAGACACATGGTGCTGCTGGTGGACCGTGGGTTGAGCTGGGAGCGCGCACTCGAGCGGCACCACAACCTGCCTGGCTCACACAACGGCTTCTACGTGTCGCGCCGCCGGGATACGAAGCGGGGCCCGCTGTATCTGCTGGCCACACGACGCGAGGAGGGAAGTCGCATGTTCACCATCGCTAGGTGAGATGCCGGTGTAATGGGGGCTTCGAACTATGGTTCTAGTGCAGTAGTTATCACTCCTGTATGAAATGAATCCTTGTATAATGTAGAATAGTGAAATGGGTATGTAATAGCAATGACAAAAAAATACTTGCTGAACTATGAATATACATTCAAAAATATAAAAAGAAGAATTATTCAATTGCACAACATTCACAATGTCGAGATAACGAGGTTCTATTGTATCTGCCAATATGTCAAAGCAGTAAAGAACATGCATATGTTATGTGTACCGGCAAGCAGTCTCAATGCTTTGTCATCCTGACATAACCGTCTGCCGTTCCCGTCTGCAGGCCGAACACGGGCATCTCGACCTTTGAGGAGGAGCAGACGGAGCTGCTCAACAAGTACTCGCCGGTCCCCCCGGAAAAAGCAGGTGGGAACGCCGCAATACAAACTACATCAGTGATTAATCTAAATATTGCCAACAGTGAGTCCCTAAAGACTCGCATCAGAGCTCTACATTAGGATTTAAATCTACTTGTCCGTCGGACAAGTAGAGGTCCAAGTTCACTTGTCCGACAATCAACTGCACTTGTCCGCACAGAATATTATGAATGTTGACGAAAATGTTATACATGTATATGTATACTCGTATATGTATATGTGTATAGAGGGAAGAACATACCCTATCCCATTCTCAAGTCTCAGCAAAAATCCAGGGCCATTCTCACTAATTTTCAAACCATTCTTATTTCACAATTTTTCAATTTCTCACAATTCTCAAGGGAAATTGACCCCCATTCTCATTTCTCATAAAAAATCAAGGGCCATTCTCACATCTCAAAATAGGTATATTTCCCCCTCTGTATAATATAATTGTGCAAAATGTTTGTATTCTTCAGTACCTTTCCATTTGTGAATGAAGAAGTTGAATTAGGAAATAAAAACGGCATTTGATGTTTTTATCATACATCTTATTGCTGCTATCGGGAATATGGTGTGTGGATGCTACTTGTCTGTCGGACAAGTGCCAGTAAGAGTTTACTTGTCCGACAGCAATTTTTATTTGTCCCAGACAAGCGGAACGTGCTTATTGTAGAGCCCTGCGCATATTTTGAAATTATGGGTCTGAGGGCCAATACAATGCATCCTGGCATACACAATTTTTGATTATTTGCATTCTATTGAAAAATAATGAGTCCTTAACTGGGGACTTGCATCTAGATTAATCACTGCTACTGGAGAACCATCAGTTATTAATGATTTCTTAGCATCTGGATTCATCATACAAGAAAGTGAAATAACCTATTCAGATGCTTCTTTCGTCTGGAAGCGACGTTTCGGAGCACATTCCACCTGCTTAAGAATTCGATGGCAAAGTGCGACAAATGGTGTTGTACACCTTGTTTTTGTGTTAGGTTACGTGTTGGGTGGAAGTCCAGTCACGTGGAGAAGTTTTGTCAACACTTGGGGGCAACATTGCCTTGGCCCATTTATTTTTCTCACAAAATACCACTATCTTGTCAGCAATGTGTATGTTGTGTTTCTGCTTGTAGAGGCCGGCTGGAAGGAAATCTATGCATCCTCCGAGTTGCAGTGTATGCATGGACCAGCGTGTAAACACCGCGGAGAGTGCTCAGGTGGGCAGCTAGACATATAGAATACATGCTTGTGCGAATACGTGGTACTAGGATAGAGCAACCGCATATTCTGTTGGATTGGGTTCGGTAACTATCCAAACACAAAACTGTACTTTAATTACACTGGCACAAGCCTGTACTCTCTTTAACGAAAATACTTGTGAATATTGTAGTTTATAGTCATAATTCAAGTCTTGTTCTCACAATATTTTACACCAGGTCATTGGAACACTTGTCGATCAATTAATCATTTCTCACATATGTGCTTGACACAAGAATGTATTCTCTTTAACTAGCCTGTCACTTATTGGTACTAGTCTAACATAAACCTGCACTTTTGTTAAGTAGCCTGTCATAAGCCTGTACTGTCTAATTAAAATAATCATAAATATTGTGGTTTATAATTGTAATTCAAGACTTGTTCTCACGACTATATTTTACACCGGGTCATTGGGACACTTGTCAATCAATTGATCATTTCTCATATATTTGCTTGACACAAGCGTGTATTTTCATTAACTAGCCTGAAGCAAGCCTGAACTCAACTAGCCTGACACAAGTCTGTACTTTAGCATGGCAGAAGGCTATACTATCTTAAGTTAGCCTGACATAAGCCTGTAGTTTCTTTAAATAGGCCTGTACTTTAACTAGTCTGAAACAAGCCTGTATTTTCTGGTACTATTCTGATGACATTGCTAAACTAGCCTGAGACAAACCTGCACTCTAATTACCCTGACGTTCACGTTGCGATGTTTCAGTTGGTAGCCGCGTGTACAAGCTGCACCTGCTGACCGGGGGCATCGTGACCATGATGAACATCCTGCAGCTGACCCTCACCAAGTACCAGGCCAAGTTCAACCTCACGTGAGACAGCTTAATCATCGCTTTTACATGTATCATTCCAAGATATTCGACACAAGTGTTTTTTGAGAAAAATGAAGTATTTTAAGAGGTATTTTTTTCATGTTGTGTTTCAGGAAGGCTGAGGTGAGTCTGCGCGTGGTGCGCGCTCAGCTCGACTCCGGCCAGCGCGTGCTCGGCGTACGGTGAGTCGCTCAAACACGCCCTCGGGCTGCAGGGTTCTGTGATGATGATAATTGCTTTTATACAAAACCATTATTGTTTGATTTTCACAGCCTTTTCTAAGTTTATTTTAAAATTTCAAGTCATCCTCACGAAATTAAGTGCACCAAAGATTTTCAAGCCCCCTCCCCCAAACCCGCACTTCCCCAAGAATCAACTATAAGTTGCTGCCTTCTGGGCCATGATTAATGATAACTCACACATGCTAAAACAAAAATCAGTTTGTCGAGTTGTTGATTAGTGGTTGTTGTTTAGGTACCCGGTGCTGCTGATTCCGCTGGCGGAGCGGCAGATCCAGGAGGAGGCGCTGGTGGCCCGCGCCCTGCAGGCCAGCAAGGCCCAGCAGACAGTACGTCACAGCCACACTGTAGTGCGGTCTTCTCTCTCTCAATTATCTATAGCAAGCACGGACCTACCACTGTATCGACATAGCAGAAGACAGGTTTTGCAACTCTAACCTTCGATTTAGCTACTACATCGAGTGGTTATGCTTGGGATGATAGTATCATTCTGGTTTCATAACCTTGGGGTCGCAAATTCGAGTCCCGCCAGGACCATTTATTGTAGTTAAGTGGAACCGTAGGGTTGTAAAAACCTGTCTTCAGCTATGACAACACAGTTGTATGAACTTGCTTGCTATAGGTAATATATATTTACATGCAAGCTTGGAGAAAACCCTTTGAAATTGAATTTATACTTTACAAGCAGTCTTTATTTTGTCTTGTATGTCGTAAATTATTGACGTTATAATGTAATGTGCAAATTTACAGTCACTAATTCATTGTTATTGTGTTCGAGCGACTTAACATTCACACCAAGTCATTTGCATCTTTGTCAAACTATATTGCCTTTGTCAACTACCCAGAGAGCATGCAATGTACATACGTATTATAGTTTTAAAACAGAATTCATTTTGCCTTGCATCAATCAAGCCAGCAACCTGTTTTTTTAAACAGTTATATTTTAAATGAAATATTTCTTATGTCTGTAGTAAAAGCTTTTTGTGTTCTTTTTTCTGTTAAATTTTTATCCACTCCTCTGTCCCATAGATTCTTAGTGCTGGTATGAGTCTACAGCTGCCACCTTCTGCTGACGCCAGTAGTCAGGCACGAGCTGCAGCAGTAGTAGACTCTGTACTGGAGCCACCAGCGCCAGTGATACAGAAGTTTCTCACCAAGGCACTTACTCCTCCCATCACCATAAAAAACTTCTTCAAACCAAAGCCAAAAACAAAAGATCAAAATATGACCAGTGTCATGGACAAAACAACCGACAAAATTAATTCAAATGACAAATTAACAGAAGGCGCTTCAAAAAGAAAGAGTGATGTGAGTAAATCAGTGAACGGAGTGGGCACCAAGGCAAAGAAAAGCATCTGTGAAAAAGTAGATCTGACGGAGGAATCTGATTCGTGTTCAGAAGAAAGTGATGCCTTGAAGGATGAATTAAATGGTGTGGAATCGTCTACTACTTCTCCGAACAAATGCTCAAAAGTAGGTGACTTGAATGGGAACGAGTCCATTGATTTGTCTCAGGGTAATGTAGATGATGTTGATGATGATAAAAACGAAGCCCAAAGTACCTTAAACAATGCAGTAAGCGATCAGACTAATCAAGAAAATGCTCAATCTGAGAATTCTAAAGCTATGCTGCCAAACAAATCATGTAAAGCGGATACGTCCAAATTGACGAGCATCACAGCCAGTCAGCGCGGCATAAAACGGCGGCGGCAAGACGACGCTGATGATGAGGACGTGTTTGTGCCGGCGCCAGCTGCTGTGCGGAGTCGCACTGCAGCACCGGCACGACCAGCAGCAAAACAGGCCAGTCTGGCCGGCATGTTCAACCGGCAGAAACAGAAGATACAGGAGAAGAAGAATGCGGCCCGCTCGTGCCCCATCTGTGGCCGTCAGTTCCTCGCGACGGCTCTCAACGCTGAGATCAACGCACATGTCGACAACTGCCTCATCACGTGATGGCGGCGGTCATGGCGGCAGCATTTTAGTGGGATGTTAGGTTATTGTAGTGTGTTAACAATATAGTGTGTATTAAGCAAGTGGCCGTTGGTCGTATATTATGTTCAAAATGTCTTTTTATTTTTATTTTTATTTTGAAAAGTACTCCCATCTCTATAGAGACCTTTTCAAAACAAAATACAAAAATATCAAATTCTTAATTCTTTTCTTTTTAGACTATTAAATTATGAACTCAGCAGTAACATTTTGAACAGAGTATAGTTTATTGTAGGAAATAATGTTGATGTATGAAATGTGATGTGTGATGTTTTTAGTTAATTGCATGGTTGTAAACTATTGACATGGTTTCATTGTGTGAGCTCATTATAGAATATTTATTCATAATACCTGAATGCATAATTTTTGTGCATATATGAATGAGGTTATCTTAATATATATTATATATTGATATGTATAGATGCACTCGCAGGCAAACCGACACGCATCGGCAAACCGACACATCACTAAATTAAGTAGGGGTTGGTTTGCCAGCAGGTGCATCTATCATTTTATTGTGATGGTGTAAGAACTGATTTATTTGTTGTGGTTTTGATAGAGGTAGAAATGCAATGTATATGCATGATGGAGATGTCAGAGTTAAGGGTAAAGATGGTTCGTTATTTTATTGAGAGTGTGAATCCTTTATTATCAACACAAAACATACCTCTATTGGTATATATATAGATATAAATATATACAAATATATGAATATATAAATATATATACATTTGTATGTTTGTTTATGGAGACATTCAATATATAATTGATAATTTTCTTTACCAGTTTACTTTTCTGGAATGTTTTATGTTGAGTCGATAATTATGACTTTGAATCATAAACATTACACCATAATGAGCAAATGGATATGTAAATTAGCCATTATGTCTCCATGCAGTTCACATGGATGACTTTTTGTTGGTGCTATCAGTGCAGACTGTATCACACGTAAAGTGACTTTGATATAGTTGTATAAAACCAATCATTGTCATATTTTCCATAAAGCTTGGAACATCACAATCTATGTACATGTAATCTGGTGTCAAATAAAATACTAAAGAAAAATCATGTATATTTTTTTGGTTCATTTACTATTAGTTTTAAGCTTCACAAAAAATATTTAATTTGAAAAAAAAAAATAACCGATAAAAGTTAGATACAATTTATAACGTTTGTTCATTCTCTAGTTTTAAGCTTCACAAAATCTTTGAATCTGCAGTTAGATACAATTTATAATATTGAACAGACGGTCATGACATTAGAAGAGTCCGCTCTTTATGTGGATATTCTTCAATTCCCAGTTGAGCGGGACGTGTTGCACAGTAGAATTAATCAATATCAGTATTCTCATTAATATTTCCGGCGTCATTGTAGACTGACACGAATTAAGTATTCTAAGGTAATTTTTACATATCACTTATCCTGTGTCATTCATGGAAAGTATTTTCCTAATAGAATTTTGAGCGAGGATTATGAATCTGTAATCGGATTTTAGTTAGCATTGAAATTGACGAAGATATGGGCAAAAGACCGGTCTTTACAGACGACCTGTGTAGGCTGCGACTAAAACCTGCCTGCGAACTACAATATTATGAAGAATACACGTCTCAAATAGCAGTTCTAATAAAATTTTGAATGGGGATTATGAATCTAATCGGATTTTAGTTAGCATGAAAATTGACGAAGTTATGGTCAAAAGCCGGTACTTGGTCAAATTTGCAGAGAGCCGTGATTGGAGCAAAGCTGAGAACTTCACTATTATGAAGAATGCACGCCTCAAATAGATGTATTTACTTAATTTTCCAACGTCTATCAGCATAACAACCATCAATGCTATGTAGAACACACATTTTGAATGATATACCAATAAATGCGATTTTAAATGGGCTTATAACATATACCGGAAGTACCCATGGACTTTTGTGTCTCAAAATCAAATAAAAAAAGACAAGTGCGCAACTTTTCTACGCAATTGGGAATTGAAGAATAATATTTTTTCCGCATCTAAATATTTCTGTTTAACAGCACACTTCAAATAGTGTATATAATAAGAGATTTGCATACCACTACACAAAATTGCATTGAATAATTAAAAAAAAAAATAAACTGGTCAAATGGAAATATAAGTGTGGTTTCTTAAAATATGGAAGGGGTTTCATCATATTATTTTTCCTATAGATGTAATACAAAATAAATTTTTGTCGATCCAACTGATTTTTTTTTTTTTCATAATTTGTTAGGTCTAGATCTACCTGAAATTGATTTTTACATTTTGAATCCCCTTACGGTCTTAAATGTTGTAAAACTATATGATTACAATTAGTGTAAAAAGTTCTTGGAGCTGCTCGTACCTTATTACATCTACATATATTAAAACAGAACAATAACAAAAAAAAAAATTAAAACAGAACTTCATAATTTGTACAATTATATATAAATTATATTAAAATTATATCAAAATTAAAATATATTATTATATTAATAAATTATTATATATAAATTTTCATAATTTATCAGTTTATGAAAAACTGATATCTATATTAAACATGCACTTTAATGATCTTGAAGTTAAACAGCTGATATGTTCATTTGTTAAACAAATATGTGTTAAAATAAAATTGATCTAATGATCAATAGTATATGTGATGAATAGATATAATATGTATTGTCAATTCATTTCTATATATGTATATGTCAAATGTTCATTGTCCTTGGTTGTACTGACACTGCTAGTTGCCAATAAAATCTTCTTATCCTATCTTAGTCTATCTTATCTTATACTTCATTTCAAAAGATTTTTATCCAATTTAATGAATAAATTATATCCTTTTAAATTATACCACAAATTATTAAAAGAAAGCAATTTTTATGACTATTTCGAGGGATGGCACGCAGAGTATCAGATGTCAAGCAAATTAGGGATGGAAGCGCGGATGGAAGCAAATCTGATACTCACATGAGGGATGCGCGCATCAAATTTGTTGTTCGAGACCTATTTTTTATTTATTTTTAGATAAAATTTCGTTTTTGCCCACCAGAAATTTCTATAGTATTGACCTATTTCAGCATGTGTCGCCCTCTGTCGTGGCGCGAGATAAACTCAATTTACAAATAAAAATGAGTGAAAGGTGAATAAAAACGTTTAAATACGGATTGTCAGTCAATGATTCATGTTCATAATTACTGTGGAACATCAAACAAATGACGATGCATAATATTCATACATAAATTCTTATTCGCAAATACAGATTCATTGTTTTATTGTGAGTTTAAAGGGACATGGGCTTTGAAAATTGTCAAGAAATGAGCCCCCTTGCCTTGCATGTGCCCCGTGACCGTGTTAATCTAGTTAAATGACTTAAAATGTGTTATCTGAACCCCCTTTTTTCACTCACGAATCAGTCCAACAGACTTGTGATTCATTGACTATGAGACTCACTAGTGATCTTCATTATCAGAACTTTTTCTTATTTTAGTAATAATATGATTTATGTAACAATTACGCAACACCATCTGTGCGCGCTTTACTTCACATCTACCCACCCCTATTGATTCTGATTTTACCTCTATGGAAAATATACTCCTTACGTACGAAGATGCCAGTCGCATTAAGTTCTGGGATTATGGGCCATTATTTTTTTCTCAAATCATGCTAATTTATCTACTTAGTACTAATACTTTGGGCGCAGTTCTATTTATTATGAAGAAAAAAAAATGTTCATAGTAGTTAGATTTAGAAAAACTAATCATCAATAGAACAATGAAGGTGCTTTTTATCCTGCGAAAATAATAAACTAGAGTGGTCATGGGATGTTCATAATAATCCTGTATATTAATACGTTAATTTTTGGACTTTGTTCGGCTATCTCCTCTAACCTGACTAGCTGGACGCCATCTAACTACAGGAGAACGTTCATGGTACTGTGTAGTTTTGCACGAATATGTTTTTCATAGTCAAGATGGCCCTGATGGTTGTTAATTAGCGGTTTTATAACAAAAATAGCAGACAGCGGCAGCCATGACGGCGTCATGTGGAGTAGTATGATGTCATAAAGACGCCAAAGGCGTCACATCGGTTCAAATACTAGGGATTACCTCCACTTTGCCAATTGGGCTATGTGTACATTAGAACCTTCAATCAAGACCACCTCTATAAATACACCACCTCTATTATAAGATGGTTTATAACATTCCCAAGTCTTCATAAAAAAGACCAATGCAAACATCCCTAAACAGACCACCCCTATATTTAACCACTTGACGCCAGTCCTTGGGCAGTCTTAATAGGGATGTTCTACTGAAGTGTGTGAGAATATCTGTGCCATGGAGAGCATTATATTCCAATTGCCATAGACACTAATTTTTCTTCCCAAAGCTTTTGCACATTAGATGCCAAGTGCATTTTCAGGGGTCAATGACTTACTTGAGAAGATATACTGCTTTGCAAGTATACCACATCCAAGCTTAGAAATCCATAGTTTGATCTGTTGCTTGACTTCTTGCTCATTGCAAAAGATTCTATATTGTGGTATAAGAACTTCTCTATCTTAATTTACCTTCTGTCTTAAAGGTTGTTCCAAAACACTCCTACTCCATATCATACTTGATACTTGGAAGGTGCTATGTAGTCAGTACAATGGTGTGTGCCAATATTATTTATTTTTTATTTGTATGTACTAAATAACAGAGCCAACGTTGCAAACTATCACCCATGCTCACAATTTGCACAAGGTGGCTGCTGGAGAAAGAGTGCTGTACTCATTTCATACACTTTGCTCAATATGTCCCTTTCCTATATCCATGGATGGGTGGTGGTGCTGTCAGGACGTGGGTAAGTGTCGTCAGGACACGGGTGTTTGAAAATAAAATGCTGTAAAAAACATATTTATACACTCACCAAATATGTCTTTTCTGTGCCCACGGAGGGCATTGTGTTCCCATTTACATGGACATTTCCTCCCTTAGATTTTCATTTTACATGCCAAGTCAAAGAATTTCACCAATGATTTAATTGGGATCGACTTATACGATTATGTAACTGGAGTTATTCAAAGTGATTCTCAGCATGCCTCTTTGACCACACAGAGCTAGTAATGAAATAAAAACAATAATTCTATCTTGTATATTCTTCAGTGTTGAACCCAGCTCTTCCAAGGTGGATGATCTGTCCGCTGGATCCATGTCAGGTATAATCCTAAAATTCTATTACCAATGATAAATGATGGACTGAAGTTGTGTTTCTATCTGCTTATTTGGTCTGAGTTAGATATTGCAATAATATATAATGCAATGATACATGACCATTTTTGGGGACTATAAATAGAATAATTATGAATTGAAATTGTGGTATTGATAAAAACTTTGAAGTACATTTGAACCCAAAAATTACATATTTTTTGTGTGGTTCCCAATGTTTTCAAGTTTGAAATGCACATCAGTTTCATATGTTGCATAGATGCGGGCATCAACACCTCGACATACGTCAATATCTCGTCACATGTACATTTAAAGGTTATGCTGAGTGGCCGACCAAGAGTGCTTGTAGAGAAGCAATATGATGTGTAATGTGCATTCTGAAAACTTCTTTCATTTAAACAACGTATTAAAGCATGTAGAACAATTTAAATACTACAACATAAACATTCAGCCAGTTATCATCAAAACACGTGAAGCAGCAAAATATAAACTGAATGATTTTCGTCAGATGTGACTTGCACGGTGCACGTAAGAGTCCTCCTATCTCTCCCATGTTAACTGTGACGTCTGCTGTTGGAAATCCATGGTACGTCTGGCGAAAATCATTCGATTATGCAATATCACGTGACCTCGTGTTTTAGCTTAAAAGACATTGTGGTATTTTTATAGGTGTAATATATAATTAAGGTAAAAAATATTAGTATTATTTTCCTTACACTTCCAATAGAAGAGACATCGTCTATTGATCCTGGAATTTACAGATCACTTATATTTTTGAATGAGCATTACCTTTAAGTGACGTGACTATCTGCTAATGGAGAGCTCTGCTGCTGATGTATATCGATGTGATGGCGCGCGCATTTACCAGATATAAAGATTGGTCCTCTGAATCGGATATCGAATTAACCATTGATTATCACAATTTTTTTCACTATATTGATAACTGTCCATTTCACAGAATTACGATAGCTGGCTCACACTCAAATATTGCAACAGTCTGTTGCAGTTGCACATCTCTGGGGATTATTAGCTTTCAATTTTTGCTAAAATGGACAGTGACGTTGTCACGTTATCCTCTTGTGAAATAACAAAGCCATTGATATTTGTAGAAAATCATTAATACTCAGCGATAGCGTACTGAACAATGTTTTACAGATAGTTGATATAGGTAATCATCCAAGTTCTAATAAAGATGGCCATAGAAGTACCATGGCATTTCTGTATTTATGTAACAAAAGATAGATTTGTAGAGCTCATTCTTAAGCATCATGGATAGCAGAAATGTGGAACCTAATAAGGACAATGATAGGAATCCAATGTGTTATCTTTTTTCAGAGCCCAAAATTTTTTTCTTTGTCTAAATCAAATAGTTTTAGGGTCTAGCTGCAAATGCAACTATCATGACATTAACCTTGCAGAGACAGCTGAACCTGTCATAGAGACGCCCCCAGATTCAGCAACACCCAGTCCTTCGGCGGCTGTAACAATGGAAACCCCGCCTGAGTCCACACAGACCAGTCCCCAGCTGGCAAGAGCAAACAGTACAAACTCCACAGAGGAGCAGGTAATCATGTGAATCTCAACAAATTTGTGATTGTAGCGTCAAACAGCATCTTTATATTAAGTGTCAACCTATTTGGCTGTTTATAGTTATTCAAGGCTTGTTCTCAAAACTACATTTTACACCACGTCATTGGCACACTTGTCGATCAATCGATCATTTCTCACGTACTTGCATCTGCAGCACATTCAGAGCATAATGCATATCACTCACAAAATCACACTCCACCCAATGACCTGGATGAGTTTGCTCCACAACAAACCAGAGCCCCACCAGAAATCAATCCCATGACCTGGTTACAACTCCATAACCACTTGACCACAGAAACACACATAGAAAATCTTACTGATTTAAAGCTTGTTTATGTGAAATAGTGTGCTGTCAAGGTTTGTGTTTCGTCGAGGCTGGCGATGGCGTGAGATTGTTGATGTGAAAAAGACCTGTCAGTGTGTTTGTTTTTGGTTGAGGCGGGCGATGGTGTGACGGAAGAGATGCGTGCGGAGGAGGCCAAGCTGCACGCCGAGACCATGCGGGAGGAGGAGGAGCGCCGCAAGGAGCAGGAGCAGGTAATGTGTCCTAATTAGTAATGGTGTAACATGGGCCAGGACCGCAGATAGGTACCCGTTGTATTGTCGGAGAGAGGTATCTGTGTTGTCTGAAGGAGTAAAACTTTTGAGTTGCTTGTCTAATGGCGAATATTATCTGTCACTGTGGTACAAGTCCAAATTGCATTTACTTGAAAATTAATTGATTTGAATGTGTAATTTGTAGTTAGAATGAGTAACATTTTCAGGATACATGTCCTATGGACCATGACTTTTCTCCTATTTATGGCCTTGATAGACAAAAGATATGCTGGATTGAGTTGATCTCGAAACAATAGTAACAATTACCTGGTACTGCTGATACAAAAATATACATGCTAATCATTGAGCTGTTTCATGGTTCATCATTTGCAAGTAATTATCTTAAATTGCTTTCGATACATGATACCCACATTGTAGATCATACCCATGTTTCGGTTGTTCTTCCCCCAGGAGCTGCACCGCATGAACTCTGACCTGCGTGAGGAGCGGTACCGACGCCTGCAGTTCCTGCTCACCAAGTCCAACATGTACACGCACTACCTGCTCAAACGCATGAATGAGCAGAAGGAGCTGGAGGAGGAGCGGCAGCGCCGGAAGGAGGCAAAGCGCCAGCGTGACGCAGCGACCGCCGCGGAGACAGCGCAGGTACAAACACACCAACTGTCTGTTCGTCCATCCGGGGAAAGTAACTTATTCAGGGCAAGTAACTCTGTCACTAGACTGCAATTTGCACCGAATGTGAAGCTTAATGGCCCAATAATTTATCTTCAATTAACACTAGTCAAATCCAAATCCGAAGCTTTGGTTGACAACTGCTGCGCTATCCCAGTGTCAGGGAAAGGCAGCAGGAGGCTATGTCTCACACAACCAACCAAGTGTTCAAGTGTCTCTGTAATATGTTATCCTGCAACTGTTATCAGCTGGGCTTGTCTGTGGACCAATCGAATGGGATTGGAACGAAAGATGACAGCAGTGAAGAAGATGAAGAAGAAGATGAAGAAGAAGAGGTTTGGTGTTATCAGTTGCTTGTTCATGTTTCACTTTGTGTTGCAAGTTTAATTTTTCAGTACTCTCCCTCGCCAATGTCAAGCATATCAAATTATAGCCTACTTAACTTTCTCACCAGAATTTCTTTCATCTATGTGCAGGATTATGCTGTTACTATGTATTGTGTTTCACTATTTCAAATCCCAATTTTTTGCTTATTTTTGGCAATGCATTTTTCTATTACATACTCGCTCATGTATTTGATATAATGTGATGATAATGTCTTTCAGCTGATGTCTTTTATTTATTTTTCACCCTTTATGGTTTGCTGTTTAATTTGAGTAAAAAGAAGGAGTATGTTGATAGTCATTTGTCATTTATATTCCCTGATTTAAGGCCCATTGCATGAAATATACATCAAGTACAAGCATTATTTGTATGTCCCACTCAAAGAAAAGGTCCACCCTCCAAACTATCAAAGTTTCAACTTTAAAGGCCACAGGACATTATCTAAATATTCTTGTAAATGCCTGCGTACTTGTACTTAGATATAAAGATTAGTGTCTTTTCGTTGTTGTAGGTTGTGTTTTTGTATGTTATAAGAATAGAATAAGAATAAGAAAAAGAATATTTTATTTCAGCATATATTGCATGTAAAATGTAAAATATGCCATAGAAAAGACAAATATGTACACTATGTATATATATGTGTAAAACGTTAAATAACAATAATAATAGCAGCTTAAATATTTGTATAAAAGATCACAGAAGTAAAATAACATGAACTATTTCATTGTGTGAGTCCAAACTCAAATTCCAACTGGACATTTGGTTCTCATATATTTAAGGTGGACAAGTACTAAATTAAGGTTGACAAGTACACAATATATAACTCAAGTCATGCAGCTTGCTTCATTTCTTGCTGCATTTCTTGCTGCAGAGTGAAGCTGATGGAGAGAGTGAAGCGGCGGCGGAGTCGAGCTCCCCTACACAACTCGCTGGTCAGTCCCAAACATACCTCTAGCAACCACATAACATGGCATATTTATAATGGCAAAATTCTGCTTACAAGTTTACATATAAAATCTAAAAGCCTCTGTATTTATTTTAAACTTAATGTAATTTAATGATTATGGTTTGCTTCGAATATAGTGTCTGATATTTGTAGATATTCACATGCTTGTCAAGATAATCTTAGTTGAAACTTGTACTTTGAATCACTTTTTGAGAGGTCACCTGAAGCTTTCGATCATTTTCGCACGATTCTTTTCCCACAGTGCAGTAGTCATGCGAAAATGACCGAAAGCTTCAGGTGAGCTCTCAAAAAGTGGATCAAAGTAAAAGTTTAAACTAAAATTATGAATAAAAACTGAAAGAAATGAGTATCCAATTTATAAGCTTGTCAACATGTGTGTTATTCTGCGTGCAGCAGGCAGCAGTCAGGAGGGTTCCCCAGTGCACGCCCAGGGCCGCCGGACCAGCGGCCGGGTGCTCACACCAGCACCGCAAGGTGAGTAACCCACATACTCAGCTTATAAAGCTTAACACGCATCAATGGCATTTTTCATATATGTGTGTAAGTAACAATGGAGAAAGTTATCGCTCACCTCGTGTCATCAATCAAATTCAATATTGCTGTATCAATGACCTTCATGTATCCACATGATTTGAACAGCTTTATTATGATAGTGCTTACTATCTGTATGTCCTGCTCTCATTGGGTGCGTGTGTTGTAACTTGTAGGAGGCCCCCGTAAGTCCCCGCGAGGAGGCTCTGGTCCCGTGTTGTCCCCGCGCGGTTCCACACAGACCACTCCCAGCACTAACACAGGTAGGTCCCAGACATGGGCTGCTGTTACCTTCATATATTTACATTAATATCAGAAGGTATTTTTGTGATGAATAGCCTAACATAGTCCAGATTGATTTGATATTATTTATTGATAATTCAACATGTTAATATGCACCTTGCAACAAATTAAATTCAAAGCAGAATGTGTATAAGAGAGAAAAACAAAATATTTGAAAACTTATTATTTTTAGACAAGCCAAAACGGGGACGAAAGAGAAAGGCAGAAGCTGAAAGCTTCAAGATTACGGATATGTTTGCAGAAGCGGTTGGTATTTTTTTTATTAGTGTACCTTCAATCTGTGAGATAAATTATGTATTATATAGTCATGATCATTGGCAGAATAATCTTATGTTAATAATGAAGGCACATAGTCTCAAAGAAAGACAAAATATAACGTATTCGTTCTGATAAGCGCACAGAAAACACAAGATGTCTAATAAGCACCCTCCAAAACCACGCCTTCGAACGACAAAAGTCAAAACGCATGAACTGCAAACATTTTTTCACAACGCGTCTTGTGTCTAAATGCTTAAACTGCAAAAAAAAATATTCACAACACGCCTGGCGTGGTTCCGTGGTTATCTGAATAATACCGGCGTGTTAGTCTCATAATTATATATGATGCCAGGGAAATGAAATCTTTGCGTACAAAGCAAGATTTGTTTAATTTAATCTGTGTGAACATGGTGTGCACTTAATAGGGCAGGTGCACTTATTAGAATGAATAGGGTATATGTATATGTAGGATTGTCTTAGTTTTTGCATGATGTTTACTTCTTCTTGGCACAGTTGGAAAGAAACAAAAAGAGAAAAACAGAAGAAAGTAGTAAAGAAAACTCTAATCCTAAAGAAAATGAGAAGACGGAGGTAAAGGAAGAAGTTAAGGTGAGTTTGACATGTTAATGGATTTTGGGATTTCTCATTTTTTTAAATTCAAGCTATAAATGACAACTTTAATAGTCATTCTATCTGCTATACATAAGGATGGCTGAACTTGAATTAGATATCTGGGTTTTACTTATTGAGCTTGTGACAATTAAATCTCATCATTCTTTTGTATAGAACAAAAAAAATTTAACCGCCTGTTGAGCCTATATTGTTAGGCTACTTTTAAAGAAATTCAGTTTGATGCATTATGAGACATAATTGGAAGAATGGATAATGTCAATGTAAAACAGTTGACACAAGGTTCTATTGTTCCTGCTCTCTCTTCAGCAGGAGGTGGCTGCTGACGGCGGCGGCAGACGTGTGATCGGTGGGGAGGTTGTGGATGAGGCCCAGCCGCACCTGTTCACCGGCGGCGTGCTCAGAGATTACCAGATCGACGGCTACAAGTGGCTCAAGGTAACAGAGTGTTGACTTGGTTGAAAATTAGTTTGTCCTTTTGCGTTCAGGAATTCATGACAATACAACAACTAATTGTTGCCATGTTTGCAGTGTAAATTAATATAGAATATTTATTCATACGTTATATGGAAAGTCTGATAATACTACTTCATTACATTTGAAGGTTTAGTTGATAACTGCTGTGGGTGTCCCAGTTTCTGGGGTGGGCAGTAGTATATATTTTTTGCCCCCATACTTCTCGAAATAACTAAACGTCTGACGCTGTGTTCCAAGCTGGAGGCATGTTATAACGTGTCTAATTCCTGGAATTAGATGACAACTAGTATCAAGTCAGTTGGAACAAGGTTGATTAGCTTCTCCAGGTTATACTGCAGTTGAAAAGCTTGATAGATAACCCAAGAAATTATGCATCAAAGTCTTGGCACCACCACTACTACACGACATCCAAAGGTTTAGTTAACAACTGCTGCGGGTGTTCCAGTTTCTGGGGTAGGCAGTAGCATGTATTTTCCTTTTCAAAAAGCTGCGACAATGTGTTTTAGACGCTGTACGAGAATGGCGTGAACGGCATTTTGGCGGATGAGATGGGACTGGGCAAGACCATTCAGTGCATTGCAGTCATCGCCAACCTCATCTACAAGGTATGGACAGCACCAGAAAAAAACAATGAACCATGACGTTACTTGGAAAAAATTTGTGAATCTTTGTCAAGGTGTCATTTTTTTTAATTTTTTTTTTAAAGTCAGATAAGAATTATAGAAAGTACATTATGGTAGCTTTAACAGCATATTCTGATCCAAATCTGCTCCTTGTAAAAGCTCATAGGTCGTTTGAGATTAATGTTGCTTCCTCTGCTGGCGATGGTCGAAACGGGTGGTAAATTTTCTGCTTGAGCGCTCCAGCATCAAAACTGTGACTCCTGGTTTATCCTGCGTGCTGTAGAAGCTCCCCCCATCATACATGACTGCAGCACTGGCAGTGTTCAGGTGTATAGTTAACAAACAGTGCAATACATATATTTAGAATACGAAAGTAAGAAGTAAGTTGAAGTATAAAAAGCAGCATGCTACCCAGTCTAGGATGGCGTCTTGCGCTAGTGAATGAAAAGTTCTGTGTGAGGCTGTTGCGGGAGGGAACCTGCAGATTTCATACCAACAACTTAAAGTTTAATAAATGTCACAAAAGTCTTCATAGTTTGTCTTAGCCATCGTTGGTTTCACGGCTTTATACTTTACACTGTCTTTACCAGTCCGTGTATTGTATCTAACCATGGGAGAAACAAGGATTATTGTGGAAGTAAAGCACTTTGCAGTATTTGAAAATATTAATATTGCATTATTATTGAGTTTAAGGCTGCTGAACATTTCGGCTGTCAGGCTTTTGATTGGTTAGATTTTGTGACCCACTTCCACGAATGTTAATTATAGTAATGTATCATATAATATATTCCACGCATACAGCTGTGAGATATGACTCTGGTCTTTGCTAAAGTACACAGCACCACACATACATGGACATGTTTCAGGGCCTGCCAGGGCCGTACCTCGTCGTGGGGCCGCTCTCCACCGTGCCCAACTGGGTCGCAGAGTTCCAGAACTTCGCTCCCAAGGTAAAAGTTTTATATTTCCTCAATGTTCATCTTTATTTTTGTTCTTTCAGGAGCTAATCAGTTTTAAGAATGTTTGCCAGAAAATTAGAAACCGGCTAAATGATGTACAATAGGGAGAATAAACATGATTTGAAATGATTAAATATGAGAAAGATATTTTTGGATTTAGAATCGAATATCAAGATTAGAGTAGAAAATGGGTGTATGTGTGATGAAGATGTGTCTCTCAGAGCAAGGAGTGGTGGGCGTTTATTGGTATAATATGATATTTGGTATAGAGATGGTTTAAAATTTGATTGGCATTGATATTTGGTTTTGTAATATTCTATGTTTTTGGAACTGATATTTGGAAATTTTTAATTCAATTTGAAAAGGACACTGGTGGTGTCGAAACATGTGAAGTAAATAAATTTGGACCAACATAAATTTGATTTTTATTTTTATTTAGACCGCAATAAAGCAGCAAAAGTAGAACAGAGAACAAAAAAAGTGATTATATCACATGCACAGACCACTTTGACTGCAGTGATCAAGCAATCAATCAAATTATCATATTATTCTATAACTCGTGAGTATGTTGTGTTGACCTCTATTGACCTGTCCAGGTGCCGGTGCTGCTGTACCACGGCAGTCAGCAGGAGCGCTCGCAGAAACGCGGCCAGTTCACGAAGCGCTACCCGATCCGGGAGGGAGTCTACGCGCACAACGTGGTCAGTACCAGTCTACCCTCTAAATGTGATCAGTATTAGCCTTGGATAAGTACTGGTCCTATAGTTGGGTAGCTGTCTGATTGGGTAGAGATTTTTAGTTACTTGTCCAATGGACTAGTTTTGCTCAGTTACTCCAAATATAGTGCCAATTGTTTTTGAATGAAGTTGGTTGATTTGTCCGTGTAAATCTTTGTTAGGACGGGTATGTTTTTTCAGGTTAACTCTAATATGTTATGATTTTTCTTCTCTTTGTGGCCCTGCAGTCGTTTACGCTCACAATATATACAATTTAGATATGCCACAAATTCATTCAACAGTGGCCATTTTGATTTACAAGTTTTTTATTCTGATACTTTGTGAAGCTTTTACAATGAGTGAAGCAATGATTTTTGATCAAATATATAGATGCCTATTGGAACCTGTCATTTTTGTCGTTGGCAAGACTTTTGCTCATCTCTCAAGAGTTTTGTCTGGCCAATGAAATAGGTATCTAAATATTTGATCATGATTTTGAATAAACCCAATACAAATTCGTTGAAGCGAGGAGTTTTTTTCTGTAGGTTGTGACCTCATACGAGATCGCTATGAATGACCGGAAGTACATTGGGACGTTTGACTGGAAGTATCTGATTGTGGACGAGGGGCACCGCATCAAGAACTTTCAGTGCAAGCTCATCAAGTACGCAGATTGACAAGATTTCAAAATGTGGTTTTTTGGCTCTGAATTTGTAGTATCAATTTGTTTTGGTCTCGGTAATTGTGCATAGATCTTATTAACTGAATATGCTTCCGTAAGGGAAGAACGCTTATTTATTCGATAAGAAAATTAACTACACTGTCACATTTGAAAACCTTTTACCAGAATCAATGTTTAGCCCTCCCCGGGTGTACCTTGCCTGTATCGTGTAAAAACATAAAAAATTTAATGCTTAGGTATTCTTACCGTTTAAAACAAATGCTTTACATATTGCTGAAATTACTAAATCTTTCATGATTGATTAATGTGTTGAGTTTAAGAATGCTTATTTATTAAAACAGTAGAAAATTAACCACACATTTAAAAGCCTTTTACTCTAGAGTTTAAGAATGCCTATTTATTAAAACAGTAGAAAATTAACCGCACCTTTAAAAGCCTTTTACTCTACAATGTTTGACTCTGGTGTACCGTGTTGCAGGGAGCTGCGCGTGTACAAGTCAACACACCGGCTGCTGCTGACCGGGACTCCGCTCCAGAACAACCTGCAGGAACTCTGGTCGCTCCTCAACTTTCTCCTACCGGAGATCTTCGACGACCTTGGCAGGTGAGAAAGAACATCAGTACTGCTACTCCAACGTAAATCTGTGAGCCAATTTAGGTAGAGGGCCGTAGTTACAAGGTGGCTGGTCAAAGTGAACACCCATAGAGAAACTTGTAATACAAGATGGAGACTACATCACAACCGACTTTTGGACAAGAGAGGCAAGATATTTGCAGTAGTACAATAAAGTACAATACAGTACACATCTAGGATTACATACACTGTAGATTTATACTGCGAGTATGGCGGTGAATGAACTTTATCCCAATCATGTGGTTTCGAACATTTCACATTGATACACTGAATATTTCTTGAATGTCTATGTTGATGTCAAATACATTTAATTTCAAAATTTCCATGATGTTTGATTGAAAAAAAAAAGTTTAAAACCACATTATTAAATTGCCTTCATTCATGGATTTCGTGTATTACAAAGAGTGATTGGTGTTGCTCATGTCGTATTAAGATAGAACATAAGACTGAATATAGTGAAAAAAGATAAGAAAAAGTTTATCAAGCACGAATTTTCGCTACATCGATACTTTCTCAATATATATTTTCGCTTGACAAAGCATCGAAGATTGGAAAATTTGTGTTTAATAAACTTTTTTGTACTGTTTTTTGTCTGTTTAATAATACATGTAAACATTTTGCGGTTCTTTTAGTTTTGAGGCGTGGTTTGACATCAGTTTCCTGGAGTCGGACTCTTCCAATGACGCCATTGTGAAGGAAGAACAGAAAGACTCAATCCTCACCATATTGCACCAGGTATTACACCTAGAGCAGAGATTGTGTTGATTCATGTGTGATCAACAATACTCCCATCGTTGGTCTGCCGGAAGATAGACGTCACTGAACATTTTGGTAGTGGGGCTTGTGATTGGTTGGATTTTGTGACCCGCTTCCATGAATATTAGGAGCCTTGAATCACATTTATATACTGTGTACTCTGTATATAGCTGTGAGATATGACAATGCAGTACTCTGTGCGATCATCACTTGTATATACTGACTTCTTAATATCTAGATCGATAATCTTAAAATTTTTGTTTCATTCTCATGTCGGCCATTATTCTTTACATTTGTGCACTTCGTAATATCTACTAGATGGAACCACAAAGGCTAGTTCACGCACAATTACAATTGCACGCAAATGTAATGTAACTGTAAAATGTCAATCATAGCA
Source organism: Streblospio benedicti (assembly GCA_019095985.1). Classification (NCBI taxonomy): domain Eukaryota; kingdom Metazoa; phylum Annelida; class Polychaeta; order Spionida; family Spionidae; genus Streblospio; species Streblospio benedicti. The sequence continues at coordinate 54,481,187 of CM032667.1, forward strand.
TGGTAAAAGTAATGAAACCAATTGTTTTATCTTAAAGTGCCGTGTTCCCTATATGTAACAATATAAGTGACTTATTTTAAACAATAATTGTTGGATAAATTCATGATTTTATACCTTTGCAAATATGTTCGATCGGGTCTCTTAAACAGTCTCTTTCACGCTGACTTCACACATGATGACAATATCAATCCAATGAATCTAGTGCCACCCATATGCCTGGCTGTTGTAGATCTCGTCTCCGTTCATGAACGTTAGTCCAATCATGTGGTTTTAACATTTCAAATGGACTCAGTGAAGATGAATTTTCATATTGATGTCAAATACATTAAATATGAGTCTACATTTCTATGATGTTTCGTTAATGTATAAAACCACATGATCAGAATAACTTTCACATATTTCCCTCCGGCAGTCTTGCTTTAGCCCCTTTTCTACTGTTGTAGATCCTGTCCCCGTTCATGCTGCGGCGTATGAAGGCGGACGTGGCGCTGAACATCCCTCCGAAGCGGGAGGTTCTGGTGTACGCGCCGCTGTCCACCACGCAGACTTCACAGTACCGCTCCATCGTGGACCGCACCATCCGCAAGCTCGTCGAGGGAGACGAGGTGAGAACAACCAGCAAAACACCACACTCACTGATTTTTATCTCTTATTTATTTGTTTTTGTTTTATTTTTTATATTTGTTTTTTATTATTTTACAATTTTATCATCATTTTAAAAAATAGAATATTTAAGAAACAAAAAAAAAAACAGACTCACTGATTAATGTTTCTTATGGATACGGCTCAAATTGTATTTTGTCATGCCGATTTCTTTTTCATTTTAGAAATAAAATTTGTTTAAACCAATCTAGATCATGTGAATCCTGAGTGAGACGTACCGCGAAACATGCTATTTAAACATTGAATGATTTTCTTATCGGAACTTCTGTTAAATGTAACTGAAATTTACAATACAAGTAAATAAATGCATTTACAAATCATTTACAGTAAGCTTACTCACTTCTAAAGTGCAGGTATGGGTACCCAAATTAAAAAAATCTATGAGTACGGGTAGCATTTCTGAAAATTGCACGGATATGGTTTTGGTACGGGCAGACTCATGACATGTAGGGTTCAATGTAGTTTGCCAACTTCCAAACCGTGCAGCGCTGTGGCTGCTGTTCCAAGAGCAAGCAGCATTCGTGGTGGTATAGTGGGTACATTGGTGTTTCAGGAGAAGGAGCGAGCGGCGTTTGAGTTTGACCAGCACGGGCGGAGCAAGCGCCGGCGCCGCTCCCGCTTCAGCCAGGGCCAGCTCGACGCCATGATGCAGCTCGAGAATGGGGAGGTGAGAGGTTTCATTCCTGACAGCTCAAATACTACTGTCAGTTTCACTGTTTATCATTCCCACTGCCTTTACCAGTTCATGTTCATAATATCAAGCTGTGGGTGAAAGGCACACAATATTGTAAAACTTGGCACCGCTGACAAGAAATAAAAACGCGCCTAATCCATTGACGTTGCAATGTTGCTTGCTGCTAAATTTTGCAGAGAGTGTTCTCATTGGCCAGGTTTGTTGACCTACTTCCACAAATTTTATAGGAGTTTGAATCACGGCTATATGCTGCAACACCAAGAACTTTTTGTAAAGCATCATGTTAACCCTTATTCGGCAGCTAGTCATTGATGCCTACATTTGAAGCGAATAATAATGCCTAAAATAAGCTGAAATTAAGCAAGATTGATGTCTGATGTACCCGAATGCAGTCGCGTGAAGCAGACATCCATTATAAATGCTAAGTTTTAATTTATATCAGGCTTCTTTGTAGACTGCTATAGTAGCATAACTGGCTGCCTGCAATCTGACAATATTATATTATTGTGGCATTTTGTTTTAGGGACACCTGGTTGGTTCCTAGTCTGAGACGAGTATTAAACCAGCATGAGTAGTAAGAATTAGAACTTATCCATCCTCCAGACCTCAAAGCCTTAACATGGAGGACGAGTAACATTGTTCGGCAGTCTAGCTGGGGCACTAAGCATGTAGGTTTTGTGTTTAGGTGCAGGACGATGACGATGACGAGGATGAGGTGGAGGAGTGGTTCAGCAATGTGGGCGACACCGGGGACGACACCAACAACAACAGGTGACAACACGCACGCACTATCTATTCTGCCAACTTTTCCGAAATTTTGAAATGAATGAAGATATTGATTTTGTAGTCAAAATATGTAAATATTAGACTCCAGATGCTGAAATTTTTTCGATAGAGGTTGGCAGCTCTGCACCATCTCATTTGTTCAGATTGACTCATTTATTACGTAGAACTTAGTTGTATAAATTAATGTTCAAAACAGTTTCAAAAGTAAATTTGAAATTATCAAATAAATGGATAAGTATCATGTACCGAAACAAATGCAGAAGAAAATTTATTTGAACATCATGACATCCAGCATAATGTAATGTTTGTGAGTGTTATTAATCGGTATGTTTGTATGTCAGTGTGAAGCAACGTGAGCCAAAGACACGAGCTCTCAACATTCAGCTGCGCAACGTGATGACCATGTTCCGCAAGTGTGTCAACCACCCCTACCTCATAGACTACCCCCTCGACGAATCAGGTACGCTAGAACAAGTGTGTCAACCACGCCTACCTCATGCATGGTGGATTATTCAATCGATCTGGCCTAACATAATATATCTATTTGAGCTCTATATATTCGAGCTAGAAGCACACAATTTTCACAATTTTCACTTTCTTTTTTCAGTTATACATTTCAAAATAAGATAGATTATTAGCATGAGCGTTATTGATTTTAGCAAAACCTATTACTATATAATTATTACGAATTTTGAGAGACTGTTTCCAACCACTGTGTCCCCTCACTGTAGGCCAGTACAAGGTGGACCAGGAGCTGCTGGGGGCGTCGGGCAAACTGCTGCTGCTGGACCGCATGCTGGCTCGTCTCAAGGCGACTGGACACAAGGTAGGGCAGACTATGTGTATAGGTTTCGCAGTCTCCTAGTTAAACACTCAATAGCTAGTCTTCAGCAGGACTAGTAAATTTTAAAAGGTACTATTCCTCCCCAAACGTTATTTGTTGTGACAAATTGCCAAACATGTTTTGGCTCAGCAGTTACTCGTATGCAGGATGAATTGAATTCAGCACTAGTCTTATTTCTACGAGTCTGGACAAGCGGAAGTGACAAAATGTGAGAGTGAGTTAGACATGCGTGGTAGCCCTGTAGACACGAGCCCTGAAAATCCGATGGGATATAAGTTTTTGGCAGGTGCCAACCTTGCCATGGACATTTTTCTCGGCCTTCAAGGTCGTCTGGGCACCTGATTTTGATCTGGATTGCACGAGTTTGGAAATTGAGTGGCCCTGATATCTACTGCCTTAATTAATCTTATGTCAACCTCTGCATGTAACCATCACACAAGTTATAGCAAGCTCTGGAATATATTTCACAAATACTCAACAATTTAGTGCTACTCTCCGACCTTAAGATAACCTTAATATTAATCAGAAGTTCCAATCATGCAGTGAAACCAAGTTAATCTTTAAATTAAATGTGGCTTTTTCACTTCAACAAGTAACCTTTCATCACCTGTCACCGCACATAATGCCCTACATGATCATGTTGTTAAACTAATGAAAACTATGAATAGCACTCTTTAAAAAGGAAGAATATTCTAATGGCCAAATGTGACCTTCTCAAAAGAATATCTGAATGATCTTAACATCCCTAGAAAATAAACATGGCTGTTTTGTTTTCTTTTTTTGCCAGGTTTTGATTTTCTCTCAAATGACGAAGATCCTTGACATCTTGGAGGACTACTGCTACCTGAGGAAGTACCAGTACTGCCGGCTAGATGGAACCATGAAGATAGAGGATAGGAGAGACCAGGTATTCATTTTGCATTAATTATCAATTTAAATTCTCATATCCATCTGACTTAGAAGTACGTTTTTTATCTGTGTCTGAGTGAATGGTAATATGCTTAGTTAGGTTGCAACACCAGTGACTTACCATTCATATCAGAACATAGGCATTCTTTTCACACTACATTGGCTTTCTGAATTCCCCGGGAGCATGCAACACTTGTCACTGCATGGTATTCTTCACTCACTCACAAGCCTGACCTGTACCTATTTAACATGATGATATCATAGAGCAGTGTGCAATCTGTCGGAGATGACTTTCCTCAACACCCACTACCAGACTCAACTGGGACTCCAACTTTCAACCTTCTGGTTACGAAGGATGCACCCTGACCATGGATATTAGACTAAAGATGAAACTCATACATGAAACATACATTATGTTCCAGATTGCAGCGTTCAATACTGAGCCAGAGCGCTTCGTGTTTCTGCTGTCGACGCGCGCCGGTGGCCTCGGAATCAACCTCACAGCCGCCGACACGGTGGTCATCTACGATTCAGACTGGGTGAGTGGACATTCAGCCCATGAAAACGTCACAAAATATCAGCTTCAGCCACATCATATGTACGGTTATGGCATGGCCACGTGATAAAAAAAAAACTTATTGATTTTAATTGTCTAACTGCCAACTTCTTCCACCTAAAAGCAATAACCCAATCCATGGGGAGATATTATGACACTGGATTATCCAAATCACAAGTTATTGAAAATAAGAGATATTGTAGCACTAGCTTATGAACAGTGTAAGAGATTGGCGATGACTTAAAATAAACTGAAGCTCTCCTATGATGCATTTCTTGGTGGTTAAAACTAAAACCGTTTTTATTTCACATTTATGAGATGTCCATCATAATTTCATTCATTCTCTTCATTCACCAAAGACAAACATGATACTACTACGGCTGACACACTTCTTGGTAATACTCTACGAACTACGCAGGCAGTCTCATGTGAGGCTAACTACAGGACAACTTTAGCATCAGGGAATATCATTCGCAAATATAACACCAAAATTAAGTTACTATTTATTTCACGCCGATGTGTTGTACAGAACCCGCAGGCTGACCTGCAGGCGCAGGACCGCGCGCACCGTATCGGTCAGCGGCGCCCGGTCGTGGTGTACCGCCCGTCACCCGCCGGCACCATCGACCAGAAGATCGTCGAGCGCGCAGCCGCCAAGCGCAAGCTCGAGAAGATGGTCATCACCAAAGGTGAGGGGCTGGATGAGCTAGAACCAGCGTCATATGGTAGCACATTGTATAAATGTCTATAGCAGACACAAGTATGAACTTTATATGGAATTAATGGTAGCGGAAAAACTTAGCATGCTGCATAATTGTGTATAGCAGTATCACGGTGTTCAATCAATCTCCAGTTTTTGTGAGTTATAAGCAGATTTTGTGAGGAAAATGTTTACTTTTGAAATCGGCGGTTTGGATTTTCCACTGTAAACGGTCTAAAAACCATTTCTGAGCACAATTTTTGCCGTCCATGCACTATAAGAATACTTCTGGCACACACTGATGCGATTTATTTCAACTCACATGGGCTGGTCTCTGCTGCTAAGTCTGCAATACATGACCACCCACCTTCAAAATTGAGGTCATCTGATAGAAAACGACGAATATAGTGGCTGTAAAGACGTAATTCAGGCAAAATATGAATGAGAATGTATCTCAAACTTGATACAAAACAGATTACACTAAACCCATGCTTTTTAAAACCACATAACTGGCCAAAATTACAAAATGATTTTCAACTCCTCACGAAAACTGTTGATTGTACATTTTTGTAGATTTGGAGACTTTACACAATATAGAAGTTAATAATATAGATGCAATGCATAAGGTAGTTTTCAGTCAAGTATAAGCTACATGCCTGACCCAACTTAGAGCTTAACAAAGCAATATAAGGCAAAATATCACTCATTTTCGGATAGTGGACAGCCATGTAGAACGAGGGTCTTCAACTATTGCAGACTTAGCAGCAGAAACCAGCCCATGTGAGTGGAAATAAATCGCATCAGTATGTGCCAGAAGTATTCTTATAGTGCATGGACGACAAAAATTGTGCTCAGAAATGATTTTTAGCCCGTTTACAGTAGAAAATACAAACCGCCGATTTCAAAAGTAAACATTTTCCTCACAAAAACTCTTGATTTCCTCACAAAATCTGCTTATAACTCACAAAAACTGGAGATTGATGGAACACCGTGAGTATATAGAGAAACCGCACCTCCTATTTGTCATATCTCGAAAAGTGCTGAGTCAGATTAGACTCATAGGCATCGCCGGAAGTCTTTGCTTCCGGCTCCGCCTACCACCCACACACACTGGTATGCTGGTGGCTGGTATATAAGCTCAAGACAGCATCTCAGAGTCAGTCAATAAACTGGATAAAGATTACTCATTCGTTCTGTTATTACGTCTCATCACACACATGTCAAAACCATACATGACAGTATCCCCCGAGTATGCATTTGTTTATTTTGCTACATTTGTTTGTAGTCATGAATCAAAACCGGTTCACTGCACACCTTTTCATAGTATACTGGATATATTTTGGAGCAGAGATTGTAAATAAAAGTTTAATGTAGGTTCATCGTATATAAAGAGAAGCAATCACCTACATTTTAAACAAACATGTGACGTTTAAACGTTCGATGTGGGATTTAATTTAATCTCTGCTTCGTATCTATGTCAAAACGGCACACGATTGTTTTCACCGAATAAACAAGAAATTGGAGCGAGGGTTTTCATGAGAATAGCAATATAGCATCTTCTCCATACTCTATCTATTCCTTGTATAGTTGGTGAAGTAGTTTTTTCCGCTCACTTGATTCCAAGAACCTCATCTCCATGTATAATTACCACCTGCTTTAAGTTAGCTTGCCACACCAAATCCTTTCTCATTTTTGAAATGAAATATATTAAAACCAATGACCACGTGCTTCCTCTCCTGGTTGGCTGCAGGCAAGTTCATCTCTGGCGGGTGCTGGACGGACGAGGCTGCAGCGGCAGCGGCCGGGGATGAAAACTACGACCCCGTGGCGCGAGCCCGCGAGAAGGTCAGCTCGGCCATGAACCCCACGGAGCTGCTCCAGATGCTGCAAGCAACAGACTTCGACCACAAGGTGAGCATTCCCCTTGTCCAGTAGCTGAGCCGAGTAACTTTTGGGGAGAAGTAGTACCTTTTTAAAGTTACTGGTCCTCCAGATGTTGCAGGCCACAGACTTTGACCACAAGGTGAGGTCTTAAATAAAAGCACACAGTTTATAGCCGTTGATTCTCAGTACCTGTTTCACATAAGTGACTTCTAGCAGAAGCCCAAGCTCAACCTCAACCAAAGCAGCAGGATCCCCCCCTCCTCCACCTGCTGTCTGACAGGAACAGGCTGAAGGTACTGCGGTGGTGACTGCAACTTTGAGTAATTTGTTATTCAGTAAGTAGTAGTGTACATAAATAAAACACTGAATGATCACTGTTCTGTAGGTGGAGTGCGGTGGTGGGGCGGAGCAGCAGGTGATCACAGACGCCGACCTGGAACGCCTGCTGGACCGGTCTGACCTGCTCGCACTCATGGAGCAACGCAAGGACGCACAAGGTCCGTGCAGTCAGCAGCAAAAACATGCTTACAATTTGCAAATATACAGTTTTAAACCAAGGGTATTACTTCACAAGAGAAAGTTGTAAGCTTTCACCCATACTCAGGGCTTCATCAGACGGTCAATAACATAAACATTAAAATGATGGCTGTATTTGTGTACTATATACCATGATAGATAATAACACTATGATAAGTTTAAAATTTATATATGAGAGATGAAAATATGTGTCAAATATTAAACTGTCTTATTTAATACTTTTCACTTTGGTATGATAAAGTTGCATACATTATGGATATAATGTTTTTCTCAAGTATTATTCTGTTGTCGTTGAAGTCTTTCTTTTTTTAGACCCCAAAAGAAAGGAGCGCAGAGAAAGAGAGAAGGCGCGAAAGGGATTTGACAAATTTGAGGACATCAAGGGCGTTTTCAAGGTCAGATTTCAAGTGCTTAAACTGTTCAAGGAATATGTATTTTTCTTATGATAAACATTTTAATGTATCTCATCTGTGTTCATCATTGTCTTAATTTAATTAAAAGATTTTTTTTTTTTAAAGAAAAGAAAATCTTATTTGTGTCTTCTTGATAAGCACCTGTGGAGGTCACTCACCGTGTTATTCCCTATACAGGTTGTTGACACAGACATTGGTGGAACGTCCCTATTTGAGCATAAGGAGATTGCCAAGTAAAATCCTCGTAGTACCACACAGTTGTAAGTCACACATCGATATATTGGAGTGCAGATTTACCGACAAGACTTCAGGCTATGGAACAACCTGCCCACGACTTTAGAGGGAAGAGTTTGTTAGACTGCATGAGCTATAGTGGCTTGTTAAAAGCAATGCAGGTCAAGAACTGGTTAACCTTTGACTTGCTTCTGTGAAAGACTGAGAAGTAGTATTAAGATTGGACAGCAGTGTAGTTATTCATGTGTTTATTGTGATAAAGAAGTATGTAAATACTAGAAAAAAAATAGGCATGCATTTATTATTTTTAGCTGCAAAGATTACAAGTAGATGAAGCTATAAAAACTTACACTATAGATTTGTGAAATTATTATTAAAGTCTTAGAAGTGAGTGAAGATGGGTTTTACCTACATTATTGCCCCGATTGTGAAAGTTAAAGCTATTGCGTGTAATAGGAGTGTTTTGAGGTAGATTAAGAGCAAGAAATGTACATGTAAGACATCATAATTGTGAAACAAAATACAACAAATGCAGTTTTGGTGTTGAAATGATGGCTACATCTTGATATTATAGTTTATTTTGTGATCCCGAAGTGCTGATATACTATGTAATGTTTTCACAGGGTTTATATTTTCATTCATTAGATCTCTAACTAACCGTCATTTATTCATTGTTTTTATGTGAACTGTTTTTATGTGATTCATTGGCCTAAGATTTATAATCATCATGTTGGAAGTTCACATGACCACCATTGTTTACCCATCATAATGTGGTGCTATATCAAAATCAGGTACTAACGTGTACTCACCTGCTATTGTAATAATGGAGACATTGTTCACTTTTTTTTTATGTCTGAAATGATGTTTGGTTGTGGACTATAGTGTATGCATAAAAAATGATAGAATTTCATTTCCATCATTATGCTGACACAAAGTTTATTTCACTCCTTTTTGGTCCTTATTGATTTCAAGTAAACAATTGATTTGTTATATTTTTATTATTAATTTATTATTAAAAAGAATTCTGCCATATGGTAGTGTGATAAAAGTGGTGTCAGTCTGGACAATAGATATTGGTTTTCATTAAATGATTGGGTTATATATGTCAGTTCAGTGTTGGTTGTTTGAGAAAGCGATTTGTAAAATGATGTGTATTAAAAAGGTTGTTTGTGCTAGTTGGATCACCAATGTACATTAATAATGAAGATCAAAGGTAATAATAAGTAACAAATATACAATTGTAAGTGTATATATTAACTTAACATGACATTTTTTTTAGTTTTTAGAATATAGTTTTTTTTTTTTTTTCTTTTATTAATTGTCAATGAATTGTCTGTGTGATATTTACAAGAAAGTTATTGCGCATAAATGAATTACCTTAATATAATACTGAAGTGACTTAATATATACAGATATTTTTATGAACCTGTAGAAAGCTTTTAAAATTATACTTTAAAATCATTGTAAAGTTTTATAATAATCATTAATTTTTGCAGAAAGATTTGTATTATTGAAACTAGCAAGTTTTGATCAATAACTGTTAGTGTTCAATTTTACAAGTTTTTTCTGATTTTTGAATTTTTATTTTATTGTTTCATTTTGTAATTTAATAATTGAAACTTTTAAATGTTAATACTGCTATTTAATTAAAAATGTAATTTTTATCGTGGCAGAAGAAGCATTGTTTGATTCCTAACTTTTTTTTACAGTGATTGGAACCTTTTGCATTTCAGATTCAGTAAAGGCAATGGGGGGTGCAATACTGCGTAGTCTTTTATCTCCATATACCTAGCTAAAACCTATCCACATTCGTGTTTACTACCCATACATTGTACAGGACTGACTTAACTGATAATATTCAATTAAAAAGTGTACCATAAACAATGATCTTTATTTCTTATTTTTATTGCAATATTCCCAAACTTCTATAAAATAACTACTGTATTCTACCTTTTGGAGATCTTTTACAACTAAGTTTACATTTCTACTGGGTACTTTTCGGAGATCAGATTGATCCTCTACAACTAAGTTTTATATTCTACACTTTGGAGATCCTTGACGACTAAGTTTACAATTTCTATTAGTATAGATATACAATTCATTTCAATCAAACAATAATTACATGATAAATGCCGATTAAAACAGTATTAGTTGCAGCTTAACAATATTTGTTAATTTTTACAGCCTATTTTGACATTGTTACTATACTGCAAGTAACGATCATTAAATAAAAAATATACACATTTAATATTAATGATTAACAGAAACAAGTATTATTTAGCATTTTGTTTCTTCTTTTTACATAAAGATCTCAACAAATCGTGTGTGCAAATAAGTGGAGATACCTGCATGAACATCAGATAACTCACACAACTACAAGTACACTTCTGGTCTTATTCTAGACTAAAACATATGAACTTTCTCAATAGTTAAATAAAGATGACATGAAATAATTCAACACAAAGTAGGGAGATACTTTTTTTGTCTACGCCTCATGGCCAATTAGCTGAACTAAACATAACATACAATGATTGCCTTTCTCCCTAGTTATAGACAATTTTAACACGAAATAATTGAACTCAAAGTACGCATCAATACACATAACATACCATGATTGCCCTTCTCCCTAGTTAGACGATTTTAACAGGAAATAATTAAACTCAAAGTACGCATCAATATCAGCATGAAGTCTGATTGGCTAACAGAAGTTCAACCCACTGAAAGAGGAAGACCGGGCTAAAATTATGTGAAGACAAAGTTTGTGAGAAGACAGCACAGAAATGAAAAACAAAACTGTCCCGTCATTTCCTTTTCTTGATGTGCAAATAGTAGGAACAGGGAAGAGGTGGGTGTATTTTCTTTGTTACGTGAATGTTCGATCACAAGTACTTGAGCTAGAAGTGAGTATTATGCAGTTTCGAGTACTGTAAAAGGTTTTCCCCTTCCCTGACCATAGCATTATCCAAACAAACAATAAAAACAAAATATAAACTATGTAATGTGATGAATCGTGTTTGCTGATTTATCACAGAACTGCCATACAGTAAAACTATAATACACTAACTACAATGTACTAAGTAACAACAGTTAGGTATCTAATATCAGTCAGAGACCTTAAGGAAGTGAGTAGGCTTGCCCTTTATAGCTGTAGTCCATATAAAACTTTTATGATGGAGCATGGAGGAAAAGCAACTAACTTTCACTGTCCTTGGAATTCATTGTATCAGTGTCATTGACAGTTCTTCAAACACAGCATCAAACACTTGCTTTAATTACACCCCTACATTAAGTGGGTGTTGAAGGTGTATCAAAGATCTTGAACTTAACAAAATCACATCAGTAGCAACACCAATGCAGACTATCAGGAGCATCATAGTCCACCAAAACAACAAAAATTTAAAAAAAAGCAAGATGGGTTGGTGTTGTGTATGTAGAACGATGTCCAGAAAACTTAAGCTGTGTTTATACTTTCTGAAACTATTTTTGCCAGCCTGGAGTACTGGTGTCTAGAAGTACTTGACAGAAGCGCGCTTCCTCAGATTATATTTGCTACGTGGAGGAGTTTTTTCTGCACTGTCCATAATACACACAGAGGCGTCACCACGATCAGCAGACGACATGACATTCAGGTCGAGCTCTTTTAAAGGGTTGTCATTCTGGCCAGACTTCTTTGTTGCATCATGCGCCGTCGATGTATGGATTTCACTCAGTGAATTAGACAGCGCTGTCACAGAGAGCTCGAAGTCTCCGCTACTTGTCGACTCATGACGACAAGAGTCCTCTGGGTTCGACCGGGTGTTGCTGTCGCCATCAAGCGTCGATTGCATCATCTCACTGCTCTTGAAGAAGTCAAATCTAAACTCATGGCGAGACCTGGATGGAGTGGAGTCGGGAGACTTGAATGGACTGGAATTGGGAACATCAGAATCTTCATCCGCAGAGCCTTGCCTTCCAGCAATGGGAGTCAACTCAAGAGAGTCATTTTCTGCATGATGGGAAGTGTTTATGGAGCCTAAAGTTTCATCTACAATGTCGTAACTTTCAGACTCCTCATTATCGGTAACCATGTCGATTACACTTGTAGACGTTTGATCTCCGATGATCATAGAACCAGCAGAATCCACGTTGGTGTTGTCCACAGCATCTGTGGTTGTGTTTGATGCAGTAGTTTCGTCTAGCACATCATATGCACTGGTGTCCTCTTGCGGTCGTGGGCAAGAGTCCTCTGGGTTCGACCGGGTGATGCTGTCGTCATCAAGCGTCGATTGCATCATCTCACTGCTCTTGGAGAAGTCAAATCTAAACAATCTGGAACAAAGTTTAAATTGTTGGTAGTGGTAAATTGCCAGCAAATGTATTTCACGATCTTTTATATGTGCAAAGCCTAGCAGACATGCTTAAAATCTAATAAAAATATTAGGGTTAAAAAGGGAGGGCATGCCCTTTCCCGTGGATCTGCATAAGCAAATTGAGACCTGAACTATATATCCAAAGTTTTCTTTTTCTAATTTTGAAGGAATGCTGTAAAACTAAGTAAATCATAATTTTTAAAATTTCAGCATAATTTGGGAGTAAATAAACAAATAAAAGTATGAATAAATTGTTGCATTATGTCTTGATAAGTGCTCTTACATTTTGCTGCTTTACATAAGGTATCAACATAATCTACACTGTACCCTTAAATTGAAAAAATTATACACAACACATGTTGAACTTTTTATTTATGGAGCTAGAATCAACAAGTACCAAAGTTATGTAACAAGCATATACTTCACTGTGTTTGTTGATAAGATATGATTGAAAAACAAATAAAAGAATATAATTACCGGGTATATTAAAAACAACAAGCAATAATAATTTGTTTTTAATTCAAAATATATTATCTTATAACAAAATATTTCTCTAATTAAAAACAAATTCAATATGATTATCATTGGCACACTATTCCTGAGTAATTGGCAACCATTAAGAATGCTCCCAATGGACCGAACGTTAGGAGATTAACGTGCACCAAGACACATACTGACAAACATAGGGTACTTCTATCCATTTTTTGGTACTATGTTTTCTTTCTATGCTATAGTTTAAAAAATGTAATAAAATTTTTAAAATCGTTTGAGTTGTATTTAAGCTTTCCAACTCTATAGAGCCTTATCTATTCATTTCGCGTCATAATAGAGGTTTGTCAAAAATATAACAAGTTACTAACGGAAAAGAATATCATCATATATTATCATCATCATAAAAAATTATCCGTTAAAATTCTATGCTCTTGTCATTATATAAACCATAATATGGATATATAAAGCATTTCTTAGATTATAATTCTCACATTAATATGTGAGTTTTGCAGTGACACACTTATGAGCAAAATTGAGGGCAGCGTTTGTAAATAATAATACTGATATTACAGACGGGATTGCTTAATTGCATAATCTCCGTGCACACACATTTTATGTGATTAAGGAATATATGGAATTATCTGTACATTTTAAAAGATATTAATGAACAAGTGGTTTTACAGTCTTTATGCAATTATCAGACATGCAATTTAGTGATATCGTCTGTATTTCCTAAAACGTACAAAACATGCAAATAATAGCATGTATTCAATTCCTAGTGAAGAATATACTTTTGTAAAAATTAATACATTGGCTTAAAATATCCTTTTTCATTGAATTTCATATTTTCTACGATTTTCACACCAAAAATTCACAAGAACAAATATTGTCATTTATCATGTTATGTACGGTACCTACAATAATACTAGTTGTAATCACATACTTATCATTCAAAATGACTTATCACTTTCCAACATACAGTTTCCAATAATATCCACAAAAATGACTACTGATTTCCAAGTACTTTTATAACTGCTTTAAGTACTCAAGTACAGTACTGAAGCTTTGTGAGAACGTCGACAATCGTTTCTTGTTTGCCCATACAGGTGTCAATACTGGTTCAGAACCTGTTTACTAATCACAATCTGGCAGAATTTGACCGCTTCATTCCATGCACACGGTTCTGTTTGTGAACCACACATGCTGCATTTTGATTGGTCTATTCAAATTTGAGGCCACCGCTCGGATCCATCCAATGGTATAACTATGACCTCATACACTTTTGACACTGTGATAGCATCACCAACTAACATCCAACACAATTACATGTAATCTCCATTGACACCTTGTTGGTGAGTCGTGGCCTACTCAATAGAAAGTTTGTTCAGCAGACTCTGTCGGTAGTACCTGTGTTTAGTTTGGTTTGGTTCTTGACCCTTCCCAACGACCCACCCCCACTAGAAATATCGACATAGCGAGGTTTCACTGTATTCCCCCATACTGTCCTTGCTCTGCGAGAGCCGGGCAGAACCCAGCTCCTGATCGTCAACATCACTGGAATCACAGGAGAGCAGGCCAGGGCTGTCATCTCCTGAGGTGGACGAGTCACAGTACACACGACCTGCCTGAACATGACGGGACCTGCAATGGACATTGGTACCGTCACAGAATCTTGAAAAGAAGTTTCACAAATACTATGTCATATTTGGCATCATGCATCATAACAAATTACAGGCAGGTGCTGCAAAAATCTACAAACATTCATATAAATTAAGATTAAAATAATAACAATATTTTGTACACACCTTGCAATTAGCAGTGTTATCCATGTGTATATCCATTTCAATTGTGGTATGCTATCAAAAGGCATAAAGGCGAAGAAATTGTTTTGATGTTTTACTTTATTATCCATTTCTTTCATGATTCTCAAAATCATTTATCCAGCAGATGCTTGAAACTTATCCTTTGATAAAAGTTATTTTCTGCTCAGGACAAAATAATGTCTGCATCAGCATCAGCACCACCACCACCATGTTTTTCGACAGCATTCCAAGTTGATAGAAAGAACACTCATGGATAACATGCAAATGTTAGTTTAATTATTGTCTTTCATTGGTACTCTATGGCAACTTGCACCTCAGACATAGATTAGATGCAACTCACACCTGCCATTATTTCATTCCACATTTTATCACACATTGGATCGATCCGAGCTCCGTCCACAAATCTGTATTGATGGATGAATCAAAGCGTAGCATGTACGGCTCACGAACAGATGCACGTGTTGCGTGTCTGGTGGTGGTGAAATGAATAGAACTGAAGCAGTCACATTCATGAAATGTGATTATGCAACAGTCTGTGCTTTAATGGTGACATTTGCATGGATTTAAGAAAATTGTTTGTCTGATGTTCAGACAAAGTGTCAGTATTGTATTTAGTATTTAATGCATTTATAAAGTACCTTAAAATCCGTTGTCAATTTTATACATGTCATTGGAAACTGTGTGTTGGAAAGTGATAGTGCTGCTCTGCCATAACAGTCTCATGTAGACTCGGCAAACATCAGCTTTTTACGCTCCTTGTTGGTTCACTTACGAGTATTTCCGAATATAACACACAGTGCAGTACCATCACAATCCACGACCGGTGTAGGATAGTTGTGTAGTGAAAATGGCACCCCAAAAAGGAAATCAAGTAAAGATGATAAAGAAAACGGATAAGCAGGGCCATTGGGCAAAGGTTTTATCTTCTTTCCCAGGCATTTTTATATGATTACTAAGTAGCAAATTAACCACAAACTGCCTTCCAGCCAATGTGTATCCTCTGCAAACCTCACATTTGTAAGTGAGAATTAGTCTCCAATATTCATTATATATCCGTATTATTATGTTTATATCCTAACAGCAAGAGGATGCAATTAAAAAATCATTTACGGTCATTTACCCTTTTATACAAGAAACATGTTATCATTTATAATAATCTTAAGTATTTTAGCACAGAATCAGGAAAACAAAAACTGTGTGTGTGAGAATGTATGCATGCACTTGGATTTTTTTAACGTCAGACGTAAAATCTTGGATTGGTCCATATTGTCACGACCATTGAGAGAATAATGGTGGCAGCCATGAGTAGATGTCGGTGCAAATAATCGTGCTGTGTTAAATTTATTATATGGGCTACAAATTATTTTGTACTCTAGCATAATTCACATATTGCAGGCCACGCTCACTCAATCTGGTGCATATGGTATTTCTTGGTTACAGTGGTACATTTTTACATTACATTACTCGTATCATTGGAACACACACAGTCTTTACAGGATTTCCGGGCAGTGACAGGTGTGTTGGATTCATAAACTCTTGCAAATTACACATTTCAGCTCATCTTTGCCATCAAAATACTCTGTTTGAGCAGTCGTTATCTTAATATTCACAAATGCTACCCTACATGATAAAATGTTTTTAAAAAGGACGACGAGAAACAGTATTTTAGACAGCTTGCCCTCTAACATAATGTTATACCAAGTATTAAACAAGAAAATATCAATTTGAAATGGTATAGCCTCCTTCAACCCGGCTCTCTGAAAGTTAGGTGCAAATGGATAATTATAAAAAAGTATTCTCTATTTCTAATTAATTCTTATCTAATTCCATTTGCACATTCCCACTGGATTCACTTTAACCTTATTGTCAAGATATAGTCCAGGTCTCACTTGCAAGAAGTTTCTGTGTAAAATCTATATGTACATCGTACATGGATGTACAAGTACAATATAAATACTCTGTTGGAAATTATGAATGTCGCGGGGAAAAAAATGAAATAAAATACAAAATCTTATCATGAAATGAACATATTCAAGATAATGTGTGTACACAGAGCAACAAAAATATTGAAATATGTACCTTTTTGGTTTTACTGAATGTTCTGACTTTTTCTTCTTATACATTGGAGACCTGCATAAAACAAACGAGTCCTCATTATTACATTCCTTTCAAAGATTAAAAAAGTTCATCAAGACCATTGGCAAGAGTCCTATTGAACAGTCATAAGCGTAATGAGAATGATATACAATCAGGAAATGCACAAACATAAATTGAATATTTCCATGATTTCACCTGGCAGATAGATCAGAAACACAAACTGTAGGTTAGGTTTTGCTTTTACGTTTTTGCAACTTCAAGAAAATTTTAATAGTAAGTAGTCCTTGAAAAAAATTGCTTTTCCTTGATTTTTCAAATATATATACCTCTCATCATCAGAAGCCGTGAGGTCGACCACAGGACTGGCAGGCAGAGTGAGCCCGGTGGCCTCGGGAATGCGCGAGACGGGAGGGACGGGGGCGGGCGTCGTCAGGTCGACCAGCGACATGTCCAGAGCACCTGCTGCTGTCGTCTGCTCAAACATATGCAGATCTTATATAGCTGCACCCGTTTGAACTATCTATGATAATTAACGTTTGTAAAAGAGGAAATAACGATTAATTCGTAAATTAATGTTACATAAGCAGGTCTTATAAAGCTGCACTCGTTTGAACTATTTATGATAATTAACGTTTGTAAAAGAGGAAATGACGATTAATTAGTAAATTAACGCTTCCACAGCCATTTGAATCATTTGAGCGTTGATATCTAAAATATTTTTCCACCTTACTATTGGTATGATATATAATGTGCTAAAAACTGACAAAATCCTTGCGGAGCACGATTGGGGGACTTGAAAGGAATGGAACGATATCATGGCAAATGATGATTAATTGGCAAATTAAAGTTTGCACGACTATTGACTCAATTCTACTCAAGCAAACTTGGGAAAAATATATACAGTTATTCATAACTATTCATAGTTCGAGCCACGCCCCTTTTTACGTCAGCCAGCCAATCAGCGAGCGGCCTCATACAAACATGCGCAGGTGCACTATCATGGTCTCACAAGCGTTATCTCCTCCCATAGTAAACAGTGAGAAATTGTCATGTTTTGACACCAGATTTTTGAATGAAAATGTGCTAAACGTCTCAATTTTTCAGTTGGGATGTACTACCTTTCCTCTTTTCTACATTGTATCCAATGTATACCTATCAATTATCGATTTAGAAGAGTTATGTCGTTGTAGTAAAAACATTACCGCACACTGTCACTGGCATTTTGACAGTTTTACGTCGGAGATGATAACGTTCCTGGTTCCTCCATAAATACTTAATTTTTTACATAAATTGACCACATGTACTCAGAATATAGTATCACGGTTCTTATTTTCAATATCTAGTTGAATATGGTTTCATAAGTCTAGATTATCTTCCAAAAATGTAGATGGTGACACAGCCAGGTGTCGCCCTCGATTCAAAAAGACCGGTTCGAGGCACACTTTAGAAAGACAATTTCCTAAAAGTTCTCTTACTCGTAAAATAATATGACTAATGTGAGTCATCATAAAGGGTACATATGATGTGAAAATGAACATAAAACAGCTTACTTGGGTGAAAGACTCTCCAAATATATGTGCCGTGTGCGTACAGCCGTGTAAGCTGTCAAAATTCTTCATCGCCAACACACACGCACAAACCACTGTGATTTTCAAACAATGTTCTTGATTTGAGAAATATCCTTTCGTCCATGACTTCATAATCGGTTTAAAATTGATCCGACACATGACTTTTGATGGGTATGTTATTGTAAGATGATAATCCATTCCTTTCACAAATAATATCACTCTTTGGCGATTTAAAGGTGACGCCATTTGTATGTGTACAATAGCCTTTATCACACGCTGTAATTTGTCAACACCGGTCATAGCGCGATGCGATTAAGAGTAGCGGCTGAAATAACCCGTTATCACAGGACTTCATTTGGTAGTGGAAGCAAAAAGATGGAAAACTAAATGCTTCAGCAAATCGTTATTATCAATGATTTCTGAGAATGCTTCTGGTATGTTGTGCAACAGAGGTTACCAAATGTATCCCAAGTTAAGAGTAAGAAGATTAGCACAATTTTAATACAATATTCTTGGGTAGAAAGTCGGCAATTTCTCTCTGTTTACTACGGGGGATAGGAATGTTTGTGAGACCTACGTGGTAGCATTGACAAATCCAGAAAAGGGGGCGGGGCATCGGAACTATGAATTGAATCATTTGAGTGTTGATATCTAAAATATTTCTCGCATTATGGGTGCGATATATAATGTGCATATAAAATGTCAAACAAATCCAAATGACAGTAAAAGCCTGAAGTGGACAGTTGAAACATAGACTGCCATCCAGGCCACACCCTTAAATTGAGGGATAATTAGGGACTGTTCAAAAATAAACTGAGAAAATCATGGCGGAGCACAATCGGGGTAGACTTGAAGGCATGGAACTTATAAATCGAAATGGTATATGATAGATTTGTGAAGACAACGACGAGGAAACTGTGCATGATTTTGATCTCCACCATGGGACTAGAAACCCACCTTTTCTGAGGAGGTACGACTGCTGTCGGCCCCGACCACTTTCCACTGGCTTCCCTCGTCTAGCTCGAGTGCGCTTGCCGCGGGTGACGCCTCCAGAAGCCGAAACACTTCACTACAACGAGAGCTTGACAATGGTTGCGCAAGTCTATCATCTTCAATAAATACAGAGCCCCAGATAAGTTCTCGTCTACTAGTCAGACTAGTATTAAACCAACAGGACGGGTAAGAATTTGAGCTTACTTGGCCTCAAAACTACCGGCTTTTGGCAAAGTTGCAAGACGTAGAACATGTATGATGAGAAACATTTTTTTTGAGGATTAGTAACTTTTTTGCAACACTAGTGCTGTAGACTAGTCTGGTAAGAGTTATACCGGGCAATATTGTATAAGGATGTAAATCAAATGATTTTTTACATTGTCTATAGTTCTATAACAAACTCTGCTATTATTTTCCAACATTCTAACAAGTGAAATGTTGAATAAAAAAAGTTGGTTTAAGTTTTACACAAAAGAAAAATGCAGGCGGCTGTTTTACTGACCAGTCCATGTAGAGACTGAAGAACGAGATTTTGTCGTTACAGATGGGGCACTTCCACTTGGGCTTCTTCTCGTTCAGTTGGAGAAACATGACAGCATCGAAACACTGCAGATGGTTACAGGTTATCGCTCGACATGGCACAGTCATGCGCGACTTACCCAGCTAGAAAACAATGAAAGAAACACTGGAATGGTCAGAATATATCAAGATGAATTTGCTAAACATATTCAAAATCATTTTTCAAATAATGTCTGAGATATTTTTCATAATCTTATCCTTTTTTACATCAATTGAAGATTAACTAATGAATGTTCTCATTTGACAATGTATGTACTCACACCCAAGGTTCTGAGATATACAAGTAGTACGTTATTTCAACACAGAAAAAAATATGTTAAAAAATATGCCCTTCATTCTTCAATCTACAGCGTAAAATAGAAAATGTATAAATATGGTAACATTTTTTTAAAGAAAATATAAAAATGTAAGAAATTGTTTTCCATTTACTCATGTGAATTTCCGTCTCCCAGGTTGGTTGTGACTTGTAATCTAAGCTGCACTTACCGGGCAAAGGAGAGAGACCTTGATGCTCGTGGCTGCTACGTCACCATCCTTGCTCGGCGACAGCTTCTTCACTGTAATAAATCGTGACCAGTTACATTTCAGGCTGCCAACCTATTCAAGGTGATATCAATACTCAGTGTCTCAAATCTGCATTTTATGGGTCATCGTAATGGCATTATAAAGAGGCAATAATGAATAAGCCAACATACCATAGATACAAAAATCTATGGGACTCCTCATGAGCAAAAGCACACCCATAAATATGGGCCACATCCAAATCTGGACTAATGAAATTTCAATGTAAACATACATTTCTGTAAAAACTGAATGCCTAAATAGAAAATTTTCAACATAAAGCACATTGGCGTTTTGATTGTCACATACACTATTTGGAGTATGATTTTCATGGAATAGACAGTAACCACTTCTAAATTTAAGAATTTTCCATTAATAAATTTGTAAAGCCTAAATTAAAGCAATGCATTTTTTTTTTCAAAATCACAAAGTCATAATACATGTATGGTGAAAATGATAATGAAAATAAAAGAATGAATTCTCACCGAGACGTTTCGAATGCGCCACACGTTCCGTGTGTAAGCCTCGGTCCTTCACCATAGAGACTTGAGCTACATAACAACACGGAACTTTCTAACATATATACACAAACAATTATTGGTTTTAATCAACAAATATTAATATTTCACTTCATTCATTTCTTTAGTTTTGATACAATCCATGCTATACATTTTGTTGTAATGTCACAATCATATTAACTAAAGGTTTCAGCACAGTGAAATGTGACTTGAGTCATGTCCATGATGAAAGTTACAAGTCAATATTTCTATTTTGAAAAAAATATGCTTGTTCTCTCTAACACTTTTTTAAAAAGTTATTTTACCTTGGACACTCAGACCCTTCGTAGGATTTCCACTGTTATTTGTCTTTGCTGACTGTCGGGGTGCAGCCATTGCCACGGGGGCATTCTGGGGGGTTACCTGCTGCGGAGGGGCCGATGGGTTCCCTCTCGGCTGAGGATGTGAAGCTGCATTCCTGCCTCCTGCAATTGTTGAACTAACTTATACATTTGTAACACTATATATATATTTTTTTAAATCCTGGGAAACAAAACCCTTTAGTCATTTGACCTTCATACAGTAAAACATCTTTTATTCAGAGGGGGAGGGGGGTGGGGTGTTGAGGGGTCTTCAATAGGTTGGGTGGGTAGATAACCCAGCAGATAAGGTTATCTTTTCGTGCCCGTCCATCAGGGTTCTTATCGACATATGTCATGGACATATGTCATGGACATATGTTGACATTTATGACTTTTATTTTAGGAAAAAGTTGGGAGATTTTGACTTTTATGACATTTATTTTTCTCAAAATTTGCGAGTCATTTTGACTTTTATGACATTTATTTTTCTAAAAATTCACAAGTAGCTTGAAAACATTTATGATAAAAGTCAAAATGGCTCGCAAATCTTTAGAATAACAAATGTCATAAAAGTCCAAATGACTTGCGCATCTTCAGCAAATAAATGTTATAAATGTCAAAATGAAATCAGAAATATACCATGTACATTGTAATCCTCCAAATTTTAGTAAGTTTACAATTGTCATAACTGAAGATATTAGACTACACAAATCATTACACTTTCCAGTTTGAAGTTTAGCAAAAATCTGTCATTTAAAACAAACAATTTCATCAACAATACTGATATACTGAACCTCAACAAACAACAAGGGTAAATCATTAGATAACTAGAGTTATAAAAGTTTGTAAAAGTTCACCTTTGCCATTAAAACAAACATCTTTAACAATAGGTGAACCTGAGAAAATTTCTCTTCTGGCAAAGTAAAACTTAACCTTGGTCATTAAAAACCACCTCAACAAACAATACTTGGGTAAATACTAGGTTCAATCATTCAATAACTGCAGTTATAATTAACCTGATACTTTCCTGACATTTTTTGTAAAAGTTAACTTTTGCTATTAAAACAAATATCTTTAACAATAGGCAAACCTGACAAAATTTTTCTTGCATAGTAAAACTTAACCCTGGTCATTACAAGCTACCTCAACAAACAATGCTTGGGTAAATCCTAGGGTCAATTACTGCAGTTATAAGTAACCTGACACTTTCCCACATATAAGGTGATGATAGGCAAATATACTTAACAATAGGATACCTTCTCCTCATGCCAAAGTGCTTAACCAGTTAATGACTCTGCAAACAAATACCCTGGTGGTTAAGACATTTAATTACCTTACATTTACAAGTTCTTGCTTCTACTTGCATCCTATTTTGCAAGCATTAACATATATGAATTATTTTTCTCAAATTCTCCAAATATGTTACAAATATCGATACTTTTTTCACTTATGAAAATTGTAATTTGTAAACTTATTAACATTTGAAGGATTACATGGAATATTTCTGATTTCATTTTGACATTTATGATATTTATTTTTTTCCAGATTCGAGCCATTTGGACATTAATAACATTTATTTTTCTCAAGATTCGTGAGTCATTTTGACTTTTATGACATCTATTTTTCTCATTTCCCGAGTCATTTAGACATGTTATAATTGGCTTGTATGTCAACACGAAATCATAAATGTAAATGTAAAGCGCTAATATAATATGTAATGAATTTTCTGATAAAAGTATGTTTTACAATAGATATTTTATCAAAAAATGAAGAATACGTTCAAATATGTCAAATACGAATAGAATAAATGTCATAAAAGTCGATATATGTCATAAATGTCGACATATGTCATAAAAGTCGACTTTTATTGACTTTTATTATGAAAGTCATGACATATAACAACCCTGCCGTCCATTATACATGTACTTTTGGGTCATAATTTCCCAGTCCATTATATTTTTGGGTCATAATTTTTCAAATCTCTGTATATATTTGGGTGACATTTGACATTTACATCCAAATATTAACAGATCATTACATTATTAGGTAATAAAATTTTACATCATCCTTTAGTAACATTAAGACGGAGCATTATCAAAAAAACTGTGGCTTATGATATTATGTTTTTGGGTACTAGTTCAGAGCGTCTGGGTCTGATAACTTCGGCGGTCGCATCATGATATTTCTAGGTACTGACTTCCTACAGGTTACACTGATTGCACACGCGTAACATTATTTCGGGTAAGAACCCCAAACCACCACCACCACCCAGAGATAGAGATCCCCCTCAGAGTTGTACCATCCGCCAATATTGAACCACAAGGGTGAACAAATACAATCCATCCGGCATCATGGTGGGATTCCCTGGGGAATAACCTTTGTTTTGGTGGTTTCTCACTTTCTCCCACCCCGCTCTCTACATACTAGTATCCGGACACCTCAATTTTCCGAATGTCCGTTTAGTTTCGCGAGTCCGGTTAAAAGATGTTGCACGCTTTTATGATGAACAATATGTTTATTTTAGTGTGATACTTTTATACTACATGAAAATACTTACCTCGGGCATTTGCAAAGCGATGTTCATACGGGCAGCGAACATTCAGACATCTGAACACATCATTTTCAACTGGACAAAAATTGTTCCGTTGATAGTACTGGTTTGAATGCCACTGACCATACCTCTAAAAGAACACTTTCCCATGACTTAATACAGAAATGAATTATACATTTCTTTCTTTTTTTTTGACAGGGGATGAGGTACAAATATCTTTTACATGAAGAGTAAATTAACAACCGTCAACATTTGAAATAGATAAGTATGTGAACAGCATGTATAAAATGACTCTCAAGATTGTTTAAAAAAGTGTCTATCCTTTAGCTTAATTTCGCATCCTAGTAATGTGAAGAATTAAAGGAGCATTGTGAACACACATTTCAAGAACATCCGTTTTACAGTTTTTTTGTATATCAATCATTCTAAGCATGTTTTACACATTGCAATCACAATTAGTAATCTAATTAATCTAGTTACCTGTGCATATATCGAATGTAGGTATGTTGAAAACTGTTGTATCTATTTAATGCTTTGTAATATTGTTTCTATTAAAAAATACTATTACCCTCATTATATGATTTTATATAGGTGACTGATAAGCCTTGAAGAGCCGGGTCATAATAAATATTGAAATTGAATCATATGTAATGGTGTAATGGACTGTTATACCATGTCACATTAATAAATCAATCTAATTCAGAATTCAAAATACCGGAGCGTTTCTGTATTCGTGTCGTCGTGGACATTGTAGGTCTGTGCACTGTCCATACATATAAGCAGGACATGGCACATTAGTTCGTCTGGCTGCCTCACAATGACGATATGAGCACAAATTACCCTAAAAAGTACATAAAACTGTATATATCATTCAGTAAAATATAGATCTGCAGCTTATCTAATACATTAATTTCAGACTCAATAATCTCAAATCATATCTTACTGAAAACTATTATCGAAAAACAAACAAACCTTACCCTATAACAATATGATTGCAGAAAAAAGCGGCAATCTGTAGCGGACCCCATTTTACTACACTTTATGATGCGACGTCTGGATGGTTCTCAAATGTACTTCTAGCTGCAAGAATATAATAATTTACCGGTAGTTTATTTTGCAATTTTACAAATTCATACAATAAAACTTATAGTCCAGAATGCTTTTAATAATCGAAAAACACATGATTGTTTAATTTGGGAAGTACTTTCAAGAATGCAGTGTCGTCATACATCCACATTTTTAAGTTTTTATTTTCTAGACTTGCTATTTTCCCAAAGATGGAACAATGCCATTTATTCACGATAGTACACGTCATGCCCAAGTTGTCTCGGAGGATAAATAAATATCTAATTCTATTCTTCTTTCTTTGTTATACAATACAATTCATGTAGCGTAAATTCCACTAAATGTTCTTTACAAGACGCTCCTACCACTGTATAGACGTAGTAGAAGACAGGTTTTATAAGCCTAAGTAGCTTCCATTTCACTATACCGGTACATTGTACATGTATCAAGTGGTCCTGACAGCTATGACAATATAGTGGTAGGAGCGTGGTTGGTATAATGAACAGAGTGAGAAGCAAGCAAATTTGGAAAAAATGTATTAGAAATAAATATTTGTTTGGTGAATATCATTTCTAAAGAATTCTTTTAGAAACATTGTCTTCTAATATTCATGTGTAATTGGGATACAAAATCAAAATGAAACATTATAAGGAACAAAGTAAAGTTATAATATCAACCATTTGTCCAACTACATGTATCTGCACTGCTTTGTCATAGGGAGATTGTCCAGTACCCAACTGATATGTAGTGCCTTGATATTCTGTACTGAAAGATGACGAAAAATTTAAGGGGGAGGGGGGTTGTATCTAGCACTTCAGTGATGGTACTATTTGAAAATAAGAGTTGTAGTTATTTAACAGTATTTGAACTTACTTTCTGATATGTTATGTGTTATGTGTTATGTCCCAGAGGGGGGTGGGGGTGGCAGCTAGTGAAGCAAAGATGACGTCAGCATACCAGAAGGGGAGGGTGCTGCAAAGTTGACGAAAAGTGACAGGGGGGGTAAAAAAGCCAAAAATTAGGTGATCGACGTCACTTGTTAAAGATCCCCCATCAGCCAAAACAAATTGGATATGTTGAAAATGAATTCGCAAGCATTAATTGGGAAACACACGTAGAGTACTAGTACATGCATATTAGTTCTATATTCACCATAATAAATTAACAAGATAGCATGAAATAATCTTTAAGGTTCTTTAATCCAACATATGCAGCATTATGCTGTTGTGTATTAGGCTTCGTGTTTGGAGGTGGTACATGCCACAGGAGCAATTTATACAGAGATATGTTGCTGTTTGACTGATGCGGAGCCTAAACCTCGTAAGAGGTCTTACGAGGTTTAGGCTCCGCATCAGTCAATCAACATAGATATCTATGTAAATTGCTCCTGTGGTGCATGCAGGTGCCCGTACTTGAACGAAAATAGAGGAAATAGCAAAACTAGCACATGTTTTTAGTAAATATAGATCTAACACTTTCAGTGACATATGATATAAAACTGATTAAACAAAGCAGCAATCATGTGGCAACAATCATGCCCATTTATTTTGATCATTGATTCATAAACGCTTATTTATTTGTGATTTTTCTATAAAAATACCTCATCATTTTATTTTGAAAACAGTCGCCATGAAGTGTCCTAATTATTTTTACTTGATCGGCAATTTCCGTCAATGCCGAGAATTTCCATATATGGAGTCGAGGGCGCCCGTTGTAGGTCAGGTGCCCGCCCCGTAGATAAAAAAGGTATAAATACCGGCGAATTCTGCCGCTCAGCAGATGCCCAGCAAGGGCAAAATCTTGGACTTCGAAAGAGGAAGAAAACCTTGAATTCGAAGTTCCAAGTTCCCTGTGTATTCAGTTTACAAGTTTTCATTTTGACAGTTATCACTGGATATTCAGGAATCCCCTGAACACCATTTTTTGGAGTTACTCAACTGACTGCTGCTGTATTTTGGCATTAATTTGATCACACTTGCTGAAGCAAGATGGCGGCCATCACATCCGACTCAAAAGCGCCATTGAAAGAAGTTAAACGACTCCAGTTTGGCATTCTTGGTCCCGATGAATTAGTATGTTGATATACTATATATTAGTTGATACTCAAATATGCATTAAATTAGTAAAGTGACAGACCATAGTTTTATCGTTAAGTATATTATTTGTCCGACGTAGATTCCATGCTTAGAAGTACTCCGTTTTAAATGGTCACCCCGGCCTGAGCCATATATTCTTTTAAAATAGTAATTGGTAAACGACAAATTTAAAATACTGATTTGCAAATAAGATGCAATGCTTCAGAAACATTCCCAGCATCCATTTGTCATATCTATATGTCCTAAACTAAACAATGAATAAAAAGATAGGTCCCTTGTCTAAAACTTCTACATATGTTAGACTTCCATTCAATATAACACCTAGACCTGTCATAAGTTCCACATTTTACATTGACTGTATAAACTGCATATCACTTCCTAATGGTTTGGGCACATTACGCCGTGAGATCAGTCTACGGTCAAAAACTAGACTAACGATCAGTGAGTGTTTCGTGCGGCAAACTGTTTAGGCAGTCGTACGTTGGCCACAGAAGAAATCTAGCCAAACTTCTGCGTCAGCATTCGGCTGTCTGTAAGGAGCCAATGCGGCGACCTTACGCTAAATGTCGTGTACACAAATAATTTTCTCGCACATTGTCTGTACAGATACAGTACTTGGGTAGTGTGTTCCCTGTAGCATGATCGTACGAATGCCGTACTTTAGTAATTACACCCTGTGAAAACTTTAAACATGTTGACTTCACGGCCACCTCAATTGAATAATCCCCTCTGTAAACACACCCATAACGCACGAAGACGGTCCTGCAAGTGCCCCCCCAACCAACGTTTGTCACTGTATGTGGAAAACGCCATAGACACCACAGACCTAAAAAACTCCTTGCGGCCAACATGGCTGCAAGGTCAAATGTGCCCCTCACTTTATTCAGTCTGGTCTCATTACACCTTTGGTCCACACTCCATTAAAACTACACAGTTTCCAATCTGCTGTGAATCCGTCAAATGGAATATTCATGCAGATATTCTTGTGCCCATGCTCTTATGATTTTACCTTATGATTTTTGTATTTTGCTGACAATAAAATGTTTTTTAATCATTCATGTACTTGTACATAGTAACAGTTAGTATTAAATACTACGCTATTTTCCATCTATAAATTTGTCATTTACTGAGGATGTGTGTACGACATGAAATATGCCCAAGAAAAAAATGAATCGTTGACTCAAACTTTTTTCTATTTACTCTTATTTCTGTTATTCAATCTTGTACATTTTATAATTAAGTTATATTAAATTGTGTTAAAATTCAATCAGATACTTCTGGATCATGATAACCAATGAAATTACATGAAAAAGAATGATAAATAAAATTACTAGACGTTGACCGTAGCATTGACTACGGCTGTTACTTGGATTTGAGCTCAACCCTTATTTAACAATTTAAGCTAATTTCTTTCAGAGGCGCATGTCTGTCACAGAGGGGGGCATCAAATACCCTGAAACCATGGAAGGAGGACGTCCTAAACTTGGAGGTTACCTTTTTTCCTAATTTTGTGACTTTTTTTCCCCAACTTTTGTAAGTAACAGAAATGGAATTCTTCGATCTTCATCCATTCAAACATTAAGTTCTGCACACTGATCATAGGTTGTCAAGTCTGTTTATATTTCCATTCACATCATTTTGTAATATTTGTTAACTTTTTGAAAGCTGAAATCAATAAGAGATATTTTTTATATATATAAATTAACATCTTGTCTGACGTTTACTCCAGGTTTGATGGATCCTCGCCAGGGTGTAGTTGACCGTAACTCTCGCTGCCAGACATGTGCTGGCAACATGACCGAATGTCCAGGCCACTTCGGCCACATTGAGCTGGCCAAACCTTGCTTCCATATTGGCTTTCTCACAAAGACCATCAAGATCATGAGATGTGTTTGCTTCTTCTGCTCCAAGCTCCTCATTGATCCAGTAAGTGTGGACTTCACTAAATTAGTAGATAGGTATTGTACAAACGTTTTATGCTTTGAAAATTTGAAGATCTGAAAAAATTCTGATTAATGACAGAGTCCGTAAAGTGTTTGTAGATTGACACTACATCCTGTTGACCATTTCCATTACTGATAATAAATTCTTCACACCAATATTTTTTCAGTACAGATTTGGCTTTAAGTTGAAAGATTCATGCCATCATTATAGAGCGTAATTTTCTTCAGAATCATCCCAAAGTGAAGGAGGTGCTTGGAAAAACAAAAGGTCAACCCCGCAAACGGATGGCACATCTTTACGACCTAGTCAAAGGCAAGAACATTTGTGAAGGTGGTGATGAGATGGAAAAAGCCGGTCAGCAACAACAAGAGGGAGCTGAGGGAGGTGAAAAAAAGGTAAGTAATCACGGTTAGCTGGAGAATGAAAATATACTTGACACTATTATTTTTTTCCTTAAGTATATAGTTGAAAGATGTGCTGTATTTCAGAAAGTGTGATTTGATTTAATGAAAATATAAAATACAAGTTTGAATGTTTGACAGAAAATATGTGCTTTCAGCCTGTGCACAATGGGTGTGGGCGCTATCAGCCCATGATCAGACGCCAGGGTCTGGAGCTCACGGCCGAGTGGAAGCACGTCAACGAAGACTCGCAGGTCAGCACTCCATTATACTGCTGAATTTCCATGAACAGATTTGATTTGCTCCCAAGATTCCATATTTATTTGACTACAGAAATTGAGTTATTATGTTATTGTTAACATATTTTGTCCATGTGATGAATCTTAGTAATGAAAAGCCATGATTATATAATCAGACACTCTAATTTTTTACTGATGGACAAACTGTGCAAGTCATTAAACTCAAACTCGTAAACTATTTACTGGACTAACAGTGATTCTTTAAATCAACAAATAGCCAGTACACTCAAATTGTGGATCTATTTTTACATTTATTATATTTGGTTGAATAATATATATGGCAATAATATATATGATTCATGTATATAAATTAATATCTACATTTTGTGAAAGATTGATAGCATGAAGAAAATGTTCTTACCTCAGGAGCGCAAGATCTCACTGTCTGCTGAGCGTGTGCATGAGATCTTCAAGCGTATATCTGACGAGGAAGCGATCGTGCTAGGCATGGACCCAGAGCAGTGCCGTCCCGACTGGATGCTCTGCACCGTGATGCCGGTTCCCCCGCTGTGCGTCCGGCCAGCAGTCGTCATGTTTGGCTCAGCTAGAAATCAGGTGAGGCAGTAGCCAAACATCTAATGTAGAAGTCGATAGAAATTGCAGTCAAACGTATTTGTAGTAGGAGATATATAGGCTATCTTACAATGTTGTGGCTTATGTTCTGATGATGAATCTTAAGGAATGAAATTTGTTGATTATAAAATCAGACACTCTAATTTTTTACTGAAGAACATATAACCTACTTTTCAGACACCTTTTGTAGTGATCAGTTAATGCGAAGAAAGTTGTTAGTGTTCAAAAATCATTAAGTGTGGTGTTTGCTGTGACAGGATGATTTGACGCACAAGTTGGCAGACATTATCAAAGCAAACAACCAGCTGCGGCGCAATGAGGAGAATGGCGCTGCAGCGCACATCATCGCCGAGGACTGCAAGATGCTGCAGTACCACGTCACCACGCTGGTAGACAACGAAATCCCTGGCCTGCCCCGCGCCACACAGAAGTCAGGCCGACCTCTCAAATCTGTCAAACAGAGGCTTAAGGTGACAAGAACTTGGTGTCAGGCATCAAGGGCATTTTTGTCTAATGAAATATGCCAAAATATTTGATGCAAAATTTTTAAGTGATGTGCCAGCCAGGGTGAATGTAATCAAATAGAACAAGATGTCTATAGAACTAGAAAAGCTTTTTAAAGTTTTGATTGGCTCCCTTTTTTGACTACAGAAATTGAGTTATTGTTAACATATTTAGTCCATGTGATGAATCTTGCTAATGATAAGTCATGATTATATAATCAGACACTCTAATTTTTTACTGATGGACAAACTGTAAGTCACTCGAGTCACAAACTATTTACTGGATCAACAGAGATTCAAAATCTAGCTAGTTCACTCAAATTGAGGATTTATTTTTAAATCACTTTTCTTTGAATGATGTTTATAATGAATAATGTTAACCTTTGGAGTGATTTCTATCTTCATCACAGGGTAAGGAAGGCCGCGTGCGTGGTAACCTCATGGGTAAACGTGTGGATTTCTCTGCCCGTACAGTCATCACCCCCGATCCCAACCTTAGAATCAACCAGGTCGGAGTCCCCAGAACTATCGCACAGAATATGACCTTTCCTGAAATCGTCACCCCTTTCAACATTGACAGGTACTGACAGAATCTTGTTTCTTAGTCTTACCATAAATATTTGTGCAACCACGTCACTAGTCTTAGAAATATCTGTGCAAAGCTTGAAAGCACCCAGCAAAACTAGGGGCACATCACCTTAAAAGGTTTTTTCATTGGAGAATTATGGGAACAAGTTAGAATTCTTATATCTTTTGTGAGGGTTAAGAATGTTGCTTTGAACGTGGTGTGTTGCTTGTGTTTAGACTGAGTGAGCTTGTTCACCGCGGTGCAAATCAGTACCCGGGCGCCAAGTACATTATCCGTGACAACGGGGACCGCATCGACCTCCGTTACCATCCAAAGGCCTCCGACCTCCATCTGCAGATTGGATATAAGGTGATTTGTAATTCTTAATGTGTCCAACATGTAGTAATCTGAATAATTTGGTCATCATATAAGTGACTTATTTATTGGCATCTTGTGTTCTTTAAACATTAATAACTTCCAGCTCATTATGTATGCAATCCTCATGATGAATCTTTTTAATGACCGTCTGTGATTATATTATCAGACACTCTAATTTTTTACTGAAGGATATATATTATAGTATGTTGTGACATACTATGTTCACATATTAAATGAAGAATTCTTGAAAGTGATCGAACATCAAATGTACTAAATATGCATCTGTATTCAGGTGGAGCGACACATGCAGACAGATGACTTCATTGTGTTCAATCGGCAGCCCACTCTCCACAAAATGAGTATGATGTGTCATATGGTCAAGGTGTTGCCTTGGTCTACATTTAGGATGAACCTTAGGTGAGTGCGTTACATGGTGTTGCTATAAGTTCTGTATCTTTCTAGACTTGATTCAACCAATTTATTCATAGTACACAGAATTTTCTTACCATTATAATTTGTTTTTCTTATCTGCCATTCTAGCAATTGATAGTATTTAAACCAGTGGTTGGACCTTTGTTGAACAATGAAATATTTCGATGGCAAGTTTATTCACTATTAAATGGGATGTATATATGAAGTCACATGAGGACGTTACTTCAGTTTGTTCATTTAATGGGCGTATTTGTCTTGCAGTGTGACAACTCCATACAATGCTGACTTTGATGGAGATGAGATGAACTTGCATTTGGCCCAGTCGCTGGAAACCAGGGCGGAGATCTCACAGCTCTATCAGGTATTGCAATAATTCAGCTCGGTCATTTCTTTCTTTAGCTGTGTTGAGGTTTTGTCGATAATTTTTTGTTTTTACTATGTGCCCCAGTAACAAATGTATATACATTCATGGAAGAAAGAAAAATCAGGACAGTCACACAAACCAGGTAGTTTGCATTATGTACCTCAGTAACAAATGTATATGCATGGGAGAAAGATAAATCAGGACAGTCACACAAACCCAGATAGTTTGCATTATGTATCGATTTTGAATAATGGGAATTCTTCAGAAAATAACATTCATTACAGTAGATACTACAAAAATAGCTTTTAATTCACATAACAATATATTGTGCTCTATCAACAACACAATAAATTTTCTAAGTGATTATAAATTGACTTAAATAAACAGGCTACAAGAAACAAATTTATGACCAATTATCATATATTAATATTGTCAAGTACCAATTCAAGCATATCGCTCACCTGTGACGGCGAGACGAAAGGTGATCACAATAAATTGAATATTTCTTTTGGGCTTGTCTTTTCAAGCCTTACAATGTGTATGATAAAGAGAGGGTCTAACGGTAAACAAATGTACCTCAAACTGAATGGTCATAGATGCTCTTAAAGAGTGGTGGAATTTACATCAAACTCCTACATAAAATCCTTGTAACATTATTCCTTCAATCCATCTTACTGTACATTTCTAATTACCTTTACATTTATAATTCAAACTTGATTTAGTCAACTTTTTCCTCCCTTCAAGTTTGAGCTAAACAACATTTTAAACAGGCTAAAAATTAAATATCACGGCCATGTGTGACGTCATTCAGATGTCGATCCCCGGTTAGTTATGTTAGCAAGCATCGTATGTTGCTGTTGCTTACACTCAATGACAACTTAAGCTTTCACTGAATAAGTGTTTCATGTACATTTTGCTTAAAATGTGGACTGAAAATATGCTTGTGTGTAGGTGCCGAGAATGATCATCACGCCGCAGGCAAACAGGCCAGTAATGGGTATCGTGCAAGACACGCTGTGTGCTGTCCGTAAGATGACCAAGAGGGATGTCTTTCTTGAAAAGGTATGCTCAAAGCTTTTGGAGTGCAGTGTATTTAGCAAATAATCAAATTTTGAAAATTTTGTGGCTTGTGTTCTGATGATGAATCTATAAGAATGAAATTTGTTGATTATAAAATCAGACACTCTAATTTTTTACTGAAGAACAAAAAAAGTCGCTCGTTTTTCCAGAACCTACTGTTTCAGAATTTTTTAGTGATCAATTGATGGGTAATGTAAATAATTGTTGATAATTATGTAGCGGGTGAAGAATATTAATGTTAATTGTTATTATCAAATAAAACCTGGAAGCTTAATGCTTATTCATTGCTCTTGTAGGATCAGTTCATGACGCTGTTGATGTTTTTGCCCACATGGAATGGCACTTTGCCCCAGCCCGCTATTCTCAAGGTAACTTTAAGCGTTTCACCACATGTCTATACAATCGCTTTATATAGCTCATATGTTGATCTTTTAATAATGTTCATAATGATAATCAAGTAAATCCTCTTTCTTGACCAAAGGAAATATTGCTAATTTAAACTTAACCCAGGCATGGTATGCTAAATACATGAACGCTCATGATGCAATACCATGATGAAGAATGCAGTTCTCGTGGTGGACTCCAGAAGTGAGCCTTCTACGTTGTTCTTACTTTGCAGCCGAAGCCTTTGTGGACAGGGAAGCAGATTTTCTCGCTGATCATCCCTGGCCGAGTGAACTGTATCCGCTACCACTCAACCCACCCGGACGACGAGAACCGCGGGCCTTATAAGTGGATCAGTCCCGGCGACACCAAGGTAAGCCACAAATGGGCACTGCATCTGATGTGAGACCATATCAACACATTGTTTTGTATGCATTCTATATCCCATGTTCTGTACGCATGATACACATGTGAAACTCATGATTACTTGAATTCTTACCAGTGATTCCTAAGATTTCGTTATAATAGAAAATATACCATTGTAATTTTATTTTCAATATTACTGCCTTGATAGTTGTTAAAGAGAACACTTGAAGTCAGTCTTATGTATAAGCAGTCTATAACCAGGGTATGAAATTTTTGAAAATATGCTTCAGGACCATAAGGCCAGCAATTTTACAAAGTAGCAGTCCCTGGCAAAAAGTATCTAGTCCATAACCATATAAATATTGAGAACTCCCAAATAGCAGCCTACCCAGGCTAAAAACTAGTCCACATCAGTCTGTCAGGTTGTCCCTATTTGATAGCTGGCTATAGCCGTGGTTTGTACGTGGCCATGTTCTGGTGCAGGTGCTGGTGGAGGATGGTGAGCTCATCTCGGGCATCATCTGCAAGAAGACTGTGGGTGCGTCAGCCGGCTCCCTGCTGCATATCGTGTTCATGGAGCAGGGCTGGGAGGAGTGTGGCGCCTTCTACGGTAACATCCAGACTGTCGTCAACAACTGGCTGCTCATTGAGGGTCACACCATCGGTATCGGTGACACTATTGCCGATCCACAGACCTACCAGGAAATTCAGAACACTATCAAGAAGGCCAAAGTGAGTGCACATGGTTCTCATCCCACCGGAGATTTTGGTAATTAATTGTGATAGTTGATGGTAGTTTTAAAGCAGTCTGTGGCCTTAAGAGATGTTTGTTATCTCATATTTGGTCAAAAACAGTTTAATTATGCAAATGTAACCTAAAAGTGATCTAGCCTTTAGTTGTGCATGACAAGTTTTTTTTATTGAAAACGATCATGTCATTGTTTCAGATTGAGGTAATTGACGTTATTGAGAAGGCCCACAACGATGAGTTGGAGCCAACGCCCGGAAACACTCTGAGGCAGACGTTTGAGAACCAGGTGAGCAATATTAAAAAATATTTAGAGCAACATTGCTCTGCTTACTTTACATATAATTTTATCTAATACAAAAACATTTAATCTTAATAAATGACCATGGAAACCAATCGACTTGAAAGATGAACAATGAAGTATTAAATATTTTGATCGTTTATTCCTTATATGAGCTTTCTCATAAC
>CM032667.1:54517047-54543854 GCA_019095985.1 Streblospio benedicti
TCCACCACCACAGTCACACATATCACATGCAGCAAATCACAATGAAATTGCCTTGCAGGAATAGATTAACCTTTTCATAACACATTCTAAGTCTGCATAAATACGTTAACTTGCCTAGTGCTTCTATCTAAATACTTGTTAAAGCATTTTAACTTTTCATTAATGTGAATAACATAACCTATCCATGTGTCACAGTCAGATATTGCATTAGACACGTTAATTTATGTTTGTAATCATTTATTAAAACGGTTTTCAGATCCGTGCTGTGTGCGCGCAAAGTGATAGAAGATTACAGACTCTCAACGGAAGCCTTTGAATGGATGCTAGGAGAAATCGAAGCTAGATTCATTCAGGCCATTGTGAGTAGAATTTTTAGCTATTAAATTAAATATGAAAATGAACTTCATATGACAAAGATTTAATTTTCACAAATTCTTGTGGCAAGCAAAGCTTTCCCAATTACTTTATATTAGTACTGCTCTGTAATGTGAGTTGCTGTGGTGTTGCAGGCTCAGCCTGGTGAGATGGTGGGAGCATTGGCCGCCCAGTCTCTCGGTGAGCCGGCCACACAGATGACGCTCAACACTTTCCATTTCGCCGGTGTATCCGCCAAAAACGTCACCCTTGGTGTGCCCAGGCTTAAAGAGATCATTAACATTTCCAAGAAGCCCAAAACCCCATCCCTCACGGTCTTCCTGCTTGGCAAATGTGCCAAGGATGCAGAGAAAGCCAAGGTATGGTTTATTTATGCCGTTAGTTTTCATCACATAAATCATGTAAGATCATTCCATTTGGTTCACAGGACTAACTTAGTTGCATTGTACTGTGAATGATTTTGCTATTGTGCTTAAGTGCTGTTGTTTCTTAAAACATAAACATTAAAGATGACAGTAGAATATAAGCACAAGCTGTATGGTGATTTTGACGTGATTTGTTGTTCACCCTGACAGGATGTGCTGTGTCGTTTGGAGCACACAACCCTGCGTAAGGTGACAGCCAACACGGCCATCTATTACGACCCTGACCCCATGAACACTGTGATAGCGGAGGACCAGGACTGGGTCAGCATCTACTACGAGATGCCTGACTTCGATGTGAGTCGCATCTCTCCCTGGCTACTCCGCATTGAGCTCGACCGCAAGAGGATGACTGACAAGAAACTTACCATGGAAGCTATCTCAGAGAAAATCACCGCTGGTAAGCTTGTAATCATGAAGTAACATTTTTTGGGTTCACATTGTCTACAATCATGTACAGTTGAAATTAACCATTTTTAATGTAATCAATACTAG
Source organism: Streblospio benedicti (assembly GCA_019095985.1). Taxonomy (NCBI): domain Eukaryota; kingdom Metazoa; phylum Annelida; class Polychaeta; order Spionida; family Spionidae; genus Streblospio; species Streblospio benedicti. Next base: position 54,518,340 of record CM032667.1, read on the forward strand.
TTGCATACCATGTATTATTGGTGTATTCTGGGTTTAACAACTTTGTTCCATTTGAACAGGTTTTGGTGATGACTTGAACTGCATATTCAACGATGACAATGCCGAGAAGTTGGTGCTGCGAATCCGCATCATGAACGCTGACGACGGCAAGTTTGGCGGTGGTGGAGACGATGAGGAGCAGGTGGACAAGATGGAGGACGACGTCTTCCTGCGCTGCATCGAAGCCAACATGCTGACAGACATGTCGCTCCAGGGCATTGAACATGCTGACTGAAGCCTGATAAACTAAGAGGGGTGCTCCAGATAACTGATCTTATTGAAAGGAAAGTCAGTGTTGCTTGTAAAGGTGATTTGGAAGATCTGATGAAAGGCTATGATTCAGGGGTCTTATATGTCAGATAACTGATAATTCTTACTAGTATGCTGCGTTAGCGCAACCACACTGTTGACACCTGTCGCTATATTTACTAGTCCTTAATCAGACAAAAAACTTCGCTTGTTGGCATGTTATACAAACTTTAACTTTAGTATTGCCAAAAAGTTACTAGTCCTGCAAAAAATGTAGTTATACAAAATTTAACTTTGAGAAAAAGATGGTCGTCTGGAAGATGAGTAAATTATGATTCTCACTGGTTTAATACTAAGCTGGGAATGGCGAATGAGTACTCATCTGCGATCCAGTTATAGATTTAGCTGTTTTATTAGAAATAACCAAAACATCAGCCCAATACTCCACCCAGTGACATACACACTGGCTGTTGCAGGTTTACATGCACAAGCCGACGCAGGACGCCAAGAAGCGCATCGTGATCACGGAGGACGGCGAGTTCAAGGCGCTGGTTGAGTGGATCCTCGAGACTGACGGCACGGCGCTGATGCGCGTGCTCAGTGAGCGCGACGTCGACATGGTGCGCTCCACCAGCAACGACATCGTCGAAATCTTCTCCGTGAGTAGCTTGTATTTATATATATAGTTATCGCTTGTCTAATGAGCTAGGTGAAGGTTTTATTCGCAAGTTTGTTTTGGGGGAGTAATTTCGTTTTCAGAGGTTGCTTAGTTATTGTATTTCATGTATTGCTTACTTATTAAAGTGACAGTAAATCTTGATTTTTAAACTCTACTTGCAATACATAGTGTTTGTTTTTCCAGTGCCTGGGTATTGAGGCTGTGCGTAAAGGGATTGAGAATGAGATGTTCAACGTGATCTCTTTTGACGGCTCGTACGTCAACTATCGCCACCTGGCGCTACTGTGTGACGTGATGACTGCCAAGGGTCACTTGATGGCCATCACTCGCCACGGCATCAACCGGCAGGAGACTGGTGCCCTCGCGCGCTGCTCCTTCGAGGAAACCGTAAGTAACATTATTCATGCTCCTATTATTCTTGGAAGAACAGTTATTTACGCATCAGACACGCATTTTAGACGACTAAATTCCATGAGAATAATTCTATGAGAATAAACATATTTTGTTCTACATCTTACTCTGAAAAAATACGAAGTTATAAACACGGAGGGAAAAGTTTTAACTGTAAAAATGGCGATCTTAACCAAGGAAATAGCTTGGAAACGATGGGTGAAAATGGAGAAGCATCTTTGTAACAAGTATATCAAAATTTGGGTTTCTAATAGGGATTAAAATAATAGGCATGGTTAGATGCTCAAGAAAGCTGGTTCTTGCATGTGTTATGTGTGACCTTGCTGACTGGCGTTCTGTTTCAGGTGGACATTCTGATGGAGGCAGCTGCGCACGGCGAGTTTGACCCCATGAAGGGTGTGTCGAGAACATCATGCTGGGCCAGCTTGCCAAAGTGGGCACCGGTTACTTCGACCTGCTGCTGGACGCTGAGAAGTGCAAGCACGGCATGGAGATCCCCACAAACATTGGTGCGGGCGCCGGTGTCATGGGAGCTGGCGCCGCCGGAATGGGCATGTTCTTCGGTGCAGGCGCGTCACCAGCATCCTCTAGCACCATGGGCTCACCACAAATGACCCCGTGGGGTCAGGGCGCGACCCCAGCATACGGCGCGTGGTCGCCGGGCAGTGGCATGACCCCAGGCGCGGCTGGCTTCTCTCCCAGCGACAGCGGCTTCTCGCCGGGCTACTCCCCGGCCTGGTCGCCACAGCCCGGCTCCCCCGGCGGCGCCTCCCCCTCAGCCTCGCCTTACATCCCATCCCCTGCCCATGGAGGCCTATCACCCAGCTACTCGCCTGCCTCTCCCAGCTACATGCCCACGTCCCCGGTGATGACGCCGCAGTCTCCCGCGGGCTCCGGTGGCTACAGTCCAGCATCCCCCAGCTACTCCCCCACCAGCCCTGGATACAGTCCAACTTCACCCTCATACTCTCCTACTTCACCGTCTTATTCCCCAACTTCTCCCAGCTATTCTCCTACATCTCCGTCTTATTCTCCAACTTCTCCTTCCTACTCTCCCACCTCCCCCAGCTATTCCCCCACCTCCCCGTCTTACAGCCCCACTTCACCAAGCTACTCCCCGACTTCCCCAAGCTATTCTCCCACGTCTCCGTCTTACTCACCTACCTCTCCTTCCTATTCTCCCACCTCTCCCAGCTACTCTCCGACCAGCCCAAGCTACAGCCCAACTTCACCATCGTACTCTCCTACTTCACCATCTTATTCCCCAACTTCTCCCAGCTATTCTCCTACGTCTCCATCTTATTCTCCAACCTCTCCTTCCTATTCTCCCAGTTCTCCGAACTACACACCTTCGTCTCCTTCCTATAGCCCAACCTCCCCAAGTTATTCCCCGACATCTCCCTCCTATTCCCCCACTTCGCCGTCGTACTCTCCCACGTCCCCAAAGTATTCTCCTCAGAGCCCCAGCTACTCGCCCAGCTCTCCCTCATACAGCCCCAGTTCTCCCAACTACTCTCCAACCTCCCCATCTTACTCTCCTACGTCGCCCCAGTACACGCCCACATCCCCCAAGTATTCCCCCACCTCCCCATCATACTCCCCTTCATCCCCCAACTATTCCCCAAGCTCTCCGACCTACACTCCAACCAGCCCCCAATACTCCCCATCATCTCCGGAGTACTCGCCTTCATCACCACAGTACTCACCTTCATCTCCGCAGTACTCACCGAGTTCTCCACAGTACTCGCCAAGCTCTCCGCAGTACTCTCCCAGTTCTCCGCAGTACTCTCCAACGTCTCCAACCTACTCTCCAACTTCTCCCAAGTATTCCCCTACAAGTCCCACATACTCACCATCCTCCCCCAAGTACACCCCCACTTCCCCGACCTATTCGCCAACCTCACCCAACTACTCTCCCAGTTCTCCAACATATTCGCCGGCAACACCGACGTACACGCCCACGTCGCCGGCATACAGCCCGAGCAGCAGCGAGGAGGAGGACGACGACCAGTGATCTCACAAACAACAAACATTGCCAGATGCTACACGATAAAAAGACTGGTAGCAACAAAGTGCATGGACTCTGTGCAAATTCGAGCATAAGGGGAATATAAAGCATAAGGGGAATATAAGACTTGTGCTGGTTATTTTACCTTTTGTGTTGAGAAGATATCTTTGAATGAATGCTTCATTAATTTAATAATTAAGTTGAACCCATGGCTCAAGTGCTGAATGATTAGTTTGAAGCAAGAATCAAATAAGTAAATTGTAAATATTAAAAGTTGCAGTCAGGACCTGTGTAACACCATGGCTCTACTTTGATTCTTTTAAAAGGTTGTTAGATGTTGATTCAAAATTAATGCTGGATTGTATGTAAATCAAAGCTATTTATTTTATATCTAAGAGAAACATATAAATCATAATTCTATTTTATGAACTACATGCAATTAAAGTTTCAAAACATAATCAATATTTGATTTTAAAAGTTTTAATTTGAAAGAATGAAACTTAAATTGTTTTTGTTTTTTTATTATGTCGCAATGTTCATTTACTTGCATTTAGAAATATCATGAATGGTATGTAGAACAGGCTTTTTTTCACGATTGCTCATTTAATTCAAAAGGACTTCATTATGTTTTTAAAAACATTTACTAGGCCAATTATATGGCTTTTGTATCGATCTAGTAATCTTTATATAATGGTGTTGGCAGCCTAAAAAAAAACAGAAAAAAAACAAGCATGTAGAAGTTTGCACTATTCCGTGATGAATATAACAAAATTATTCTAATTCTATTATTTACTCTGCAAATATTCTCTGTAAAATGATTATATTGTCAGTTTTGAGTATCATGTAATTCTGGTTTAAGTACAAATTTATATATTTATATTTATATATTAAGTCCTGTTATTTGAGTCTTAAATTTGGAATGCTGATGGTTTGATGCAGTGTAATTTGTATGTTTTGTGAAAGATATGTGATATTAAAGGAGGATTTTCATAACCGTGAAATGTGAATATTAATTGGATGTAAATTTAAAATAAAGTGTACATAAAATTGCGGAGTTTTACTTGCACAGCAATCATTTCTCACAAGAAGCAGTTTTTTAGTTGCAAAAACTTCCAAAGATCTCTGCCCAACTAAATGTCAAATTATGAAGTATAGAAAACTTAGCTATCACCATCGTGTGGTGGTAGATGGGACCTATTTTGGTACAAAGCGGCTTACTATCACGGAAGTTTGTCCATTATTTAATATACTGTAAAACTAGAATATTTCATGGCGATTGAATTTTGCGATTTTCATTTATAAATATGAGTAATTTTGCTCATTTCCACCCTATACTCCTTTTCTGCACTATACTACAATTGCAATTTTGTCATTTTTCCACCCTGTACTACTATTCCGCATCAAAAGGAAGAAGCAATTTTTTTGGTCACAAAAGCTTTTTAACCAGAAGACGTCCACACTTCAAATTATGTATGTACAATCAGGACAATTTGGTGGTCTTTATAGTGTCTACATTTCAAACCAAATAGATTGGTTTTAATGATAAAAACGAGAAAAAAGAATCTTTTACAAAGGGGACACCGCAGTACATTGTCGGCGCCAAAAAGCAACGGTATCCTGCGACTTCTCCGAAGAAGTCGCAAGATACCGTTGAGGCCCACACCGTCTGCGAGGTTGGGGGTTCTATTGATTTCCTTTGATCTCACCGACACCGCTATACATCGCCAACGGCATAAATGCACCGTAGGCGGGGTCTCACTGACACCGCTGGACATCGCCGACGGCCCACCTCTAAACACCGCCGGCGGCCTTAAACACCATAGGCGGGGTCTCACTGACATCGCCGGCGGCCCACCTCTAGACATGGCCGGCGGCCTAACACTGTAGGCAGGGTTCAAAGCATCGCCGGCGACCTAAATGCACTGTTCGTCGGCGGCTTCAAAGAACCGTGGGCGGGGTCCGTCGGCGACTTCAAATACACCGTGGGGGACATCAGCACGGTATGACCCCCGCTAGGTTGGAAAACCCACTTTCAAAAAGCGCGGTATGGCGAAAAACAAGCGCGGTATGGCGAAAAACAAGTGCGGTGTCCCATGCCGGCGGCATCGATAGAATGGGGGGGGGGGTTAGAAACACTATTTTTACCAGAAAAAAATAGATAAAACACTTTTAAGGACCAATTTTGTAGTTTTATTGAAATGCAATTAGGGTTGTTATTTCATTTATTTGTTTCTAAATATTGTTCAGAGTGTCTGTCTTTCACAGTAATATTGTTTTTACTATTTATCTTTGGCCCAATAAGAATAAAAGTAATATTAATCACTATATAGCATTTCAATTACTGTTCCTTAAGTCGTAAAAAGTCAAAACTTAAATTTGCACAATTTTATTTTGATGACGTTTAATAGATGGCAGCACGAAAACCAGGCACAACAACGGAAACAGAAAGGACACAATGCTGTTTGCGTTATGATATCATGACAGTGAGGTTCGGCGATGTAAATTAAATTCCATGTTTTGATTTTTAATGTTTATATATTCATGTCATCTGTAAATTCCATTTCTGGTATCTTTATTTATGTCACAGACCTGTATTCTGACTGGACCTGGTGTAAGGAAGGAGTACAGAGAGAAGGATGGGGAGGGAGGTGGATTTGATGTGTTTCGGATCTCTTCTGTTTTCAGCTCGAAAAAGACCCACCTTTTTCACCACAAATTTGTATGTCATTTGGGTCTAGTTGTCATGTTGCACAGGTTTGTCAATATTTGCTTTTCAAAATGACATAGTACAGGGTGGAAAAGATAACGTATATTTTTGTATCAAATAACTTGAATATGATTTTAAGAAATTGAGAGATTTTGTTCAGGGAAATGTGGCCGGGAATAAACGGTTGTGGGTAAATATAGCAGAGATCGAGGCCAATGTCTAGTGAGAAATATACTCAGGGGAAAAAATGTAGAAATAAAATCTCGAAACCACCAAATTAATTATTACTGAGTGGTGTGTAAGTGGTATGATGATATTCTATGGAACAGAAACCAACTGAACAGCGCAAGATTAGCACATATGCCATGGTAGACATTCAAACAATCATCAGTGATGTTTTACGCCCGCAATATGCAAATAGCTGTACCAAAATACATTCTTCATTTCATTTCACAACATGATGGATCAAAAGTGCATAGAAGTTAAATTAATTAGAAGAAAGCAAACAATATAATATAGCAAATTTCATTTTTATGAGATAAAGCTTGGTGTCAAAAAAAAAAATAATTTTTTTAAGAAAGATATCATTTCACACGTCACAATAATTCCATTTTACTACCCAATTTGTTAATTGGTATTTAAAAAGTACGTCTGTTGTATATGTAGATCTATATCAAATCCTCACATTTCATCTGATATTGATATGGGTGATCCAAATAGATCGTACTGAGCTACAGGGCCGCCAGCCGGGCACATACGTACTCGGTGCTTTACCATAGAGACCCCCACCCCAAGGGGTCAGGACACACGTTGGTAAATGCTTAGCTGATCACGATTAACTTATTCCGACTGGCTATAATCATGATGATGATAATGGCCGGTTGTGGACGGTGATACTAATTTTTAACGTTATGCTGACGTTCGTACTGTAACGTCTGACGTTTATATAGCGTTACCGGAAGTAAATATCATACGATATTTCTAGAAAGAAAAATGATTGCTTGAAATTTGTTGATATTACTGCGTAACATAACAATATTGAGATTCAGATTCAGATATGTGTTAAGAATTCATCCTTTAGTCCGGCGAGTATGGAAGATGGTTACATATGTGATACCAGTCCTGCAAGACCAAAAGGTGGAAACAAAAGCAAAGTAAGTCATGAGTTGTTTGTTTACATTTTTATGTAGCTGTAGTAGGTATCACATCGATAATGACAGGAATAAATGATTTATTTTATTTATTCCTGATAATGACTATAATTACCATTAACACTAGTTATATAAAGTCACTCTCGCACTACATGTCCTTGGCCAACCGACGTACTCTAGTAAGGGAGAGAATCAGATATTTAGTATTTCACAATGGCCACATTGATAGAAATTTTGTCAGTAATATGCGACAAGAAACCCTTCCTAACATCTGTGAAAGTTTCATAAAGATAGGGCAAGTATTTATTATAGTTTCCAATATGTACTAAGATAGACTGAACGTCGCCTTAAATGTGTTGATCTAATGATTGGTCACAAACTCGTATATTTTATTAAACTTTTATTAATAAAAATGCCATCTTCAAGGACAAACTTATACTTCTGCAATAACCTCTAAAACATGTGCTCCATCATGTCCATTAGTATGTAGCACAGTACACTTTATTATAATCAATAACATTGCAAAATAGATCAATATCAAAATTGATCATGTTTCACAACAGCACTCCACATTTTTCATCACGCCACTAGTGCGGTATATTTTTTCAAATATTTTCTTTTTAGCAATGCAATGACTATACAGATCACCTTTTCTTTAGCGGATGGGGGTGTGGGGGGGGGGGGGGGGGGGTCACTCAACTTTTAAAAATGTTGATGGAGGGGGGTCAGTTAAAATGACGGATGGCGACAAGTTTGGGGCTAGAGCCTTATATATAGCACTGAGATCCCGGGACTGAGATATATAGCAAAATTAAATATGGCCGTGAATTGAGATATTTTCTACTATAGGTTTGTGTAAGATTTTCACACGGCACTCACAATGTCTTCTCGTTGTGTATGTTTCCGTGAGACTGAAGACTTCTACTACAGTCGCACAAGAGCCTCCCCCAGGCACCAAATTGACAGCTCCGGGTGGGACTTCGCACTGGTGCTGGGGCGACGGCTTTCAGACCTTGATTCAAGCTAAGTTGTGTCCTACCAATAGTAATACACCTACAGGAACGTGTCCGCAAAGAAATCCATACGTTGCTGTTTCTACAACCTCTAAACAACTGTTATGCTTGAGAATGGGACTTGTTCATACGATGACGCACGGACACGTAAACAAATGATATAATGGACGGTTGAAGATATAACGTAGGAGAAGCAAGTATACGATGTACCTAACCCTAAGTCTGGGCCAATTAGTGACTGGTTAATTGCCTGACTACTTATTGAGGCAGGTGCTCCAATCTGCCTGCCCAGACTGACTACACTAGCTTTGCTCGCACTTTAATATGAAACTATTAAAAAAAGAAAACTATTTGAAATATATATGTTTGATCTTAATGAACTTGTCACATATTTTAGGACCAAATTCTATAAATATATTGGCAATATTCTATTTCAATGCATTCAATACTTTTTCGCCCAGCAAAACCAGGGGCACATCACTTTAGTTCATTATATATTATATTGCCACAGAACTGGGGTGTACTTTTTGAGATAATCCTCTATTTCTGATTCTTTCCATTACCTGAAACAACAAAGGCTTGGGTTTGACATTTACGTGCACACACAAAGGTTCATAAAAAAACTTTGTCAAAATCATGGTACAATATACAATACTACAGTATATCTTCATGGATAATGGAATGGGCTATTATGATTATTATTATCATTATTGCACATACTGTAAAACCCTCAATGTTTAAGGACATACATGGATATGTTGTGGCGTGAATTTGGTAAATTCAAAAGGCCCATGAGGCTGCAAAACTACTCAGATAGCGAATTCCAATACTTACGATTGTGAATTTAAATGATTTTACAGTATTTTAAGCTGCATATCATTGAATGATTCTTTTAATCTTCATGTTATTAGATCTTACACTTTACAGCTAGGAAATCATGCCGATCAGAGCGCCTACAGCCTTTGAGCTGGATCAGAATCATTCAAGTTGGCCAATGGATCAAGAGCATGTCAACAAAATGAAAATATTAGATGGTAGGAACATATAGATGTCTATATATATATGGAAATCATTAAGCTAGTTTTTGCTAATTGTTTATTTTTAACTTTTTTTTCTGCATTGCACATTATTTTCTAAAATTACTAGTTTGCATTTAGATTTAAATATATAGAACGAAATATTTAGAAATAATGTGTACAATAAATATTGTTTATCTCAAAGTGCATGTGAAGAAAATTCAATTAAAGATGCACCCAAAGATGGCCAACATTTGTGTTTGTCACATGGAGATAAAGTACTTCATAATAAGCACAAACAACAGCGAGGTTTCACCGTATTTTACTGTCAACATTTTTTTCTTCCTTTTACAGATGCAGGTCTTGACCCATGTAATTATGCTTGTAATGCACCAGTTGGATGGGAGACAAGATCAAAATCGGACAAGAGAGTTCACCTGAGGATTCTCCATTATTTTGGTCTTGTTCCACCGGTATATGGTTACCCAGATGTTTACTGGTGTAAGAATCCTATAGATGTTGTATTATCTACCTACAAACCAGCAAAAAATGCTCCTCAATGGTGGGCTAATAGTCCAACACGCATGAGAGAAAAATATCTAAATGATCTTAAAAAAGAAAGACTCATACCAATATCCTACACACTCAATGATATATACTGCATGTCAGACCAGCAAGTGCCTCAGGTTGATTCGACACAAAGTCCCCGCTTAGTAGAATTACAGCGTCAATACTTGCTTACTGGTAGATTGCCATATCCTGCCAGACGAAATGGCTGTACAACACGTCAAAGATCAGCTCTCAATTCTCTGCTGCTGGGTCCTGCTGATCATATTGAAAGACACCCTATTGTGGTAGGCAGTGACAGTGCAGATGCTATAGTGGTTGCAGATGATAGCCATTCTAGCTTTGGAATTGAGTTAATTGACAGAGGCCCATGGACAGAGTTGCTAGCAGCTTTGAAGGAGAAAGGTCCAAAGGAGGAAGAGTTCACTTACAAGATAAGTTAGTACATGATTTCAGATTTTAAAGTACCTGACATTGTGCTTTCTACTGGAACATAGTAACATAAAGTATTTAATGCTGACAACATCATCTGTAACTACCGTCTATGACCGCCTATAGGTCGAGTTTTTAGTCCCTGTGAAGTGCAAACAAGCTACCTGCCGATAGCAGTTGGCGGCAGAGAATAAATGACTGCGTTGCAATTAGCCTAAGACTGAGTATTGTAGCAGAGGAAACAGTAAATAAATCTGGCAAATATTATCAATTTGAGATAAAGAGGCAGTTTCATTGTGGACTTTAATAATCACTGAACTTGAGGAGTTGAGAAGCTGCTATTCAATAGTCATGATCATGTGTCTGCTACAGACTAGTTTAGACTCTCACCAGTCACGGCACATCACAGGGGGGCCTATAGCCTATGGAGATAAACAGTTTGATTGTTTAACTTATTTGAATTTGTTTGGTCAAAGCAAACAAGATTTGAAAGTATTGACCAGCATAGACTAGTAGGGAAATGAAATATTTCCGATTTTACAGGCACGTTGGTTATCAATTTTGACTTGATCAAGTACAACTTCCCACACTACAAATATTCTTAAAGAAAAAAAAAACACAAAAAGATAATCAATTTTGATTTGATCAAGGGCAGAATGATCTTCAGATTTTCTTCAATTTTTCTTAAAATCCCCAATTTTGAGGCCAAAACAAATGATTCAACTTATATGAGTGTTCGACCTATAGGCGATCATAGACGGTAATATGCTGACGGCAAGTTCATGGAGTAACATTTTGTATCATAACTAAAAAATGGTACTGAACATCAAAATAAAAATTACATTGTAATTTTTATTATTCTGATTGGTTTATGAACACTTAAATGAAAATGGCATTTGTTCAGTCTTTGCCAGAGACTATTCAACATTCCTTCTTTGGGGATGAGGCCCCATGATTAGGAAAGCAATATTTTATGTTGGTTTAAACATATTTCATTTCAAAAATGAAAAAGGATTCGGCATGGCAACATGCGACTTGAGCCGTCTCCACGGCACATTTTATGTTGCATACACAAGTGATACAGTAACGTGTATGCAAATCAACAATGTAAACAAATTTACCTGTGACCTGACAGGTTTAATGTCATTATAGGAACCGTGCATTATGACTTGGACTAATACATTTGCATTTTTATTCCTGCAGTTGAGAAGCTATCAAGTATGGAGGCTGAAGGGGATGTGGCGACCACACAATTTACAGTGTCCCTCATCTGTCCAGTCAGTTCACATTCCGTAATTCCATGTTTTGAAGTCTAGGCTGAAATTGTTTTTAAAACAAGCTTAGAATAGTCTGTTATATGGAAACATGCAATGTATGAACATAGAATGTTGTGATTCGTGACTTTTTAGATGTTGGCGAATGTAAGCGTTAAAAAATCAAAGGAGTCAGACTCCTGAAAAGCCGAGCTTGCTGTTATAAGTCTCTCTTGAATGAAATGTGCGTGAAATTACTACAACATGCGATATATAATAATAACTCGGAGTTGTTGCATGCATGCCGGATAGACAGAAAAGAACAAACACACGAGCCACATGCGTGCATATGTACTGGCGCATTGATTTTGATCGGCTGCGGAGTTTGCCAAGCTCATTAACATCGGCGATTGTCGTTCCATTGATAAATCAAATTGGGCACTAATTTCAGCGCGTATGGATGTGCTTATAGTAAACGTAGTAGGCGGTGAAGAGGGAACACAATGAAACGCCTACGACGGCTATAAAGCTCGAGTCTTCTCGAAACTCGGCCTTTAAAAAAGAATTACTTTGACTACTGCGGAGGGTGAGGTTGGCGCTTATTGATTTGAAATTGTTTTAAACCCAGTGAGGGGAAGCTTTCAATTCGGGCATACATGTGCTAGGCTTCAAAACGTGGAAATACAATATATATATATATAGATATTGCAATTTATTTTGCACAACATTATTCTTAAAGTTATTACTATTCGTAAAAGATATAATCCCTATTTATATATTTTATCAACATATCTTGATATATTATATATAGTTTTTTGTCCTCTGTTTATAAAAAGTTTATTCTAATAATTACTTCTTGCACTATCCTCAAGCTGGGTAGATCACGCATGACCGTGCCATGTCGAGCTGTGAACTGTAACCACCTGCAGTGTTTTGATGCAGCCATATTTCTCCAACTGAACGAGAAGAAAATAAAATGGAAATGTCCTGTGTGTCATGACAGCATCATCGATAGTGACTCCCTCTATATTGATGGGTATGAACATGTTGTTCTTTTTGTTTTGTTTTTTAATTTTAATGTGAGATATAATGTAATATATGCACAGAAGCAATGTTTTTTATACATACAAGTGCATACCATGGGCAATTCCAATTCTCTTTTGAGCAATGTAACAATTTTCTTTCTTCTAGTTTGGTTAGTTCTTTGTTAGAGAAGAGTCCAGAGGCAAAAGCTATAGAATTTTCCCCAAATGGAGAGTGGAAAGCAGTTAATTCATACTCAAATGCTGACTTGCAGGTTAATAAAGTTCTAGCTTTCTGATTCAGTATCATGAGTACATTTAGTATGAAGCTTTTCTTTTTTCATACTACCTTTAATCAAGTGTTCAACATCAAAATTTTGTTGTTGTCGTTTAATCTTTCTCATTCAAAGTTGGGTGTATTATATTTGATCAGCTGATATTTTTATTTCTATTTTTTATTCTAATGAAACAAATTGTGAATGTTGTTTCAAAATCAGTGTGAATGTTTGCTGTGTGTTGCAGTCGGCCATTACTCTGGAAGAGACAGTGTCTGAAACGGCTACTGATGCATCACTAGTGTTTATCTCAGCACAATTCCCCAACAGAGCTGTAGGTGACAACCAATCACTGGTGGACCTCACTCTGTCAGACAGTGACGAAACATTGCAGCGCCGGATGCATGCGCAGTCCTACACTAAGACCACCTGGAAGCGGAGGGAGTCAGAGGAAAGCATGCCAAGTACAAGCACTAAAAGGTTCAAGCTCAAAAGGTTGGTCTAAGTTTCCTTGTCTCGCATTCAAGACATTTATGGTAACATTGATGAGACTGTTCAGAATAGTGAATATTTAGTTTATATTTTTCTACATGATTTTTATTAATAATGTTATGAGTAATTGCCTTAAATGATAGTGAATGATATACATATTAAACTATCATTTCAAAAAGAAGTAGTGTAATTTTCACAATTATCTTTTTGGAAACAAAATTTCTAAGTTGTTCCATATAGTTTACAAGAGACATAACAAGAGAATGAACAATAATAGATTAAACTTATGATAAGGAAAAACAGGAAACATTTGATTTTATGCCAAATTTAAACTTTCCATGTATGTTTGTTTTGTCATTCATGTCCATGTGTATTATTTGTGTTGGCAATATTGCAACTATTGTTCCAGACCTTGTTCCCAAGGATCTTTGACAAGTGAGCCGAGCATCATGTCAGAGCCTCCAGCTATTGGGATTAATCCCTTGCCTGATACTGCCACAGTAACACCCTCCTCTCCCAGTGCCGTATATAACTCTGTGGACAGGACACCATCTACCTCTGGACTGCCCAATACTCACAGTGATTCGGATTGTGTGCCAACAACTTCTCAACAGTTGCCTGCCACTAATGCTAACTTATGGCATACTTCCAGTTGTCCCAACTTTGAGGAAATGTCAATGTATCGTAGTTCGCCTACTGACTTTGATAAAGCAAAAAGGTTGGTCTAAGTCTGCTTGTCTCGCATTCAAGACATTTATGGTAACGTTGATGATACTGTTCAGAATAGTGAATATTTAGTTTATATTTTTGTACTTGATTTTTATTAATAATTTTATGAGTAATTGCATTAAATGAGAGTGAATGACATAGTCTACATATTAAACCATCATTTCAAAAAGAAGTAGTGTAATTTTCACAATTATCTTTTTGGAAACAAAATTTCTAAGCTATAGTGTACAAGAGACATTACAAGAGAATGAACAATAATAGATTAAACGTATGATAGGGAAAAACAGGAAACATTTGATTTTATGCCAAATTTAAACTTTCCATGTATATTTGTTTTGTCATTCATGTCCATGTGTATTATTTGTGTTGGCAATATTGCAACTATTGTTCCAGACCTTGTTCCCAAGGATGTTTGACAAGTGAGCCGAGCATCATGTCAGAGCCTCCAGCTATTGGGATTAATCCCTTGCCTGATACTGCCACAGTAACACCCTCCTCTCCCAGTGCCGTATATAACTCTGTGGACAGGACACCATCTACCTCTGGACTGCCCAATACTCACAGTGATTCGGATTGTGTGCCAACAACTTCTCAACAGTTGCCTGCCACTAATACTAACTTATGGCATAATTCCAGTTGTCCCAACTTTGAGGAAATGTCAATGGATCGTAGTTCGCCTACTGACTTTGATAAAGCGATCAACAACTTTGAAGAAACGTCAATGGATTGTAGTTCGCCTACTGAGTTTGATGAAGCAGCGATGAGAGTCTATAAAGAAGAAATGTTAACAGATTGCAGCTCAAGTAGTCACATGGGTTCTAATTCAAGGGAAAATCTGTTGATTTGTAATGAAGCTAGTGCTACTGGTGCTGTGCAAAATGCTGATCAATTGACTTGTATTGAGAATAATCAAAATAATATGGAATCGAATGATAAACAAACAGATGAACAGCATGAACGTGACTCCTCAAATACCAATGAATCGCCGGCTAGTTTACAATTGTTCAGAAAGTCTAGAAGAGAAATCAGAAAATCTGTTGATAACCCGAGGAGAGCAAATAAAATTACATCAAGTACAGGTATTTTACCTCAAAATGAGAGTAATAGTGACCAGTTGGCAAATGGGAATGATAGAATTGGTTCTGGAAGAGAACGAACGTCATTAAGATGCAAAGGTAAGTTTTGCGATGATAAGTGTGGACCAAACTGCAAGGATAAAAGTGATTCAAATATCAATAATAAACGAATATCTAGAAGAAATCATACAAAGTCAGTAAGAGAAGAAAATGACGTAAGAACTCCTTCAAAAAGCAATGATAGAATCGTATCAAAAAGCAGTGACAAAAATAAAAGTGACTCGAGAAATATTAATAATCCTATAATTTCTGAAAGTATTTTAAGACGCCATAATGACAGAGCAACTCAAATAAAAGTTGGATGTTCAAATAGTGTAGAAAGTGCCTCCAGAGGTCACAACAGTCCTGGCAGAGAAAGGAGAGGGAACAAAGATAGAGGTTCAACGCGAAATAGAATAGATTCAAGTAAAGGTAGACAAAGTTCGAGAATAGGTACAAGTATCTCAAACTGTGACAAAGGTGGTCCAGACACAGGAAGGTCAAATAAAAATAGAAGAGGAGACGAATATAGAAAAAAGTCAACTGTAGAACACAATGAGTTGCATACAGAAGGTGGGCCTCTAAGTAGAGAAATTTGTTTGACACGTAAAGATGGGAGAACAAACATTTTCACAAGTCATTCTAGATGTGACGATGATGACACAATTAATGACTCCCATGCAGTAAATGAAAATCATAGAAATATAATTCATGTTGAATATGAAAAATTAGATGCATGCAGGCAAGAATATCAGACTTCGATTAGCAAAGTTGGTAACAATGACGAAGGTATATCAGTAGATCCTAATGTTCACACAACCAATATCAAAGACACAAACAGGGAATTAATAAGACGTAGCAGTTGTCCAAATGCTGATAATACTGACCCAGGTCGAGACACTGCATGTTTTAATACAAACAGAAGTTGGTCATGTGGTAACTTAGGCAATACAAGTACTAGAGCCAAAGGTTCTGAATGTGGACTAAGTAAATGTCCAAATGATTTACAAACTATTTGTTCAGAAGATCAAGCATCAAACTCAATGAACACTAATAGATCAAATACGGACAAATCAAATACGGACAAATCAAATTTAGACAGAACACAATCTGAGTGTGAACCATCAAGCTCCAAAAGCCTTCAAGGTAGGACATGTAATGACAATAAAAGAATTTCTAGTTCAAATCAAAGTGTATCAACAGATCCAGAAAAGACTGATTCCATATATAATAACTTAACTGATATTGAAAAGTCACATCCTAATAGGAACAGGAGTAAAAGTAACAGAAGTAAATCGAGTGCAAATAGTACAATTAGAGATCCAAGTCACAGTGATTTGAAAAGAAGCCGACCAGCCGATCAGAGAGTCAGGTCAAAGGGAGAACTTAGTCGTGTCACCCTTGATACAAGTGTTGGAAACAAACGAAATGAAAGTGCAATGACTGTCCTGAATGTGAGAACAGAGGTATCAACAAGAACAAGACGTCAGCAAACGAGAGGAAAGGCGAAAGACCAATTTGAATAAAACTGGAATTGAAGACGAAATGGGAACTTGTGAACTGTATAAACAAGTGGTTGCACAACAAATAGTGCAACACAAAAAAAAATAAAAACATTAATTAAGTGGTGATAAAAGTGGAATATGTTCATGCAAAAGAACAATTTCTAATAGAAGTGTTAGTGTAGGTATTGCTGAAAAAAGCTGACACCCAAGCAGTAATGCAAAGCAATATGTGTGTTGATTAATTAATGTTAAAAAAAAATATGTATTGATAAAATTTTTAGAAAGGTCAAAATCTGATAGAAGTGATGGAAGGAAAAATTAGAAAGAATTAATGGGACAAAGACATAGGACATTACACACAAATATGAGAGTCTATCTTGACTAACAGCATTTTGGTAGCATTGACAATATTGGAAAATAATTATTGAATAATAAAATATGCACTCAGAGATTGTATTTCGTTTCATCTTGGGTTCCATTAGTGACCCATTATTCATGGTTGCACACCTCTATCGATGAAATTTCAGTACTTTGTCAAATAAAAATCAGTATTTTCATTCATATTGCTATTTTTTTGTGTATTTTCAAGTAAAAACCAGAATAAGCCAATTTACATTGTAATAATAACACAAAAATCATTACGTTTAGTTACTTTGATAATATTTCTACTTTGAAGGAAATCTGGTCAATATGTTTAATTTTCCAACCATACGTATACAACTATGAAAGTTTCGCAGCAGTTTACTATACAGGTAATAAGGGTAATGGTGTGTTTTAGTGTGGAGATAACACCTTGGGGGGAGGGGGCGGGGGGCGGGGAGCCTTAGTCAGAAAATGGGTCCGGACGTGCCAAAGACAGGTTGAAAACGGCAGCCACCAATATCCCTATTTTTGAGAAAAAGTGACCCACAATATACCAATATCTGAGAAAATGTGACCCACCCATATACCAATATCCAAGAAAAAGGTGAATATATCAAACTCAGATTCTAGTACATGTAGATATCAAGAATGAATATAATGAATATCAATGAATATCCTGATAAGTGTACTAAAAATGTGAAAAAGACACCCAGAATTTGCCAAAAATGTGAAAAAGACACCCAGCAATATACCAAAAGTATGAAAAAAGACCCAGTTTCGAGGCACGTCTGTACTAATCGCAATAGTCAGACACCCCCCCCCCCCCACCCCCTTCCGAGGATAACACTAGCCCACTCGCACGAGTGGTGTCTAAGCCTGCTCGAGTGAGCGTTAGCAAACGAGACCAGGCTAAGACACCACAAGTGCATAGCTAGTATTATCTCAACACTAAAACAGACCATTGCCTTTTTATCTCCCCAGTTTAACTTAATCGTGTTTATCGTTCTCACAGTAGGGTGATAACCTGATCTCCTACGGCTCTTAACACATCAGAATCGAGAATGAACTGCAAACTGGGGAGAAAGCAGAGTAGTACTACTAGTTTCTTACAACTCCATATAGTTGATATACAGACGAGCATTTTATATTTGTGTAACAAAACGAGTTTCGTGTAGTCTCCAGTGCGCTAGAATTGTCGCACGAACTCTATAAAATTTAGGCGAAAAAAAGATATTGCTGTACGAGAATACAATTTTCTAACGATTCGGCCCAACGATAATAATTGAATTCGGGCGAATTCATTCGGCGATACATACGAGAATACAGACCCAGGAAACCCGGGCTGTCACCAGCCACACTCCGTCCTCCGGACGTTAGACGGCTGTTCGCGGTAAACCTAATACACAACGAGAAGCGTACAAGGGTTCTGATCACATACGGTGCGTCCAACCTGGTACTAGACCAGTAGGGTGGGGTGTACAGGGCGTGTATACAGCCGCAGGGATGAGGGGTAGATTTTCCAAGGGCTCTAGGCCGGGAGATACTCGTACAGATCATCACCAGAGCCCTGGCAAGTTCTTCCACGTAGATCGTTCAGGGTTGTTCCACCAGTACAGAGGCAACTACAGTTTGGTGCCGTGACCAGGATATCACGTAGGTACACGCATTAACCGCAGTGTGGATGTCAAGATCCAGTCGTGATGTCCGGCACAGGGGTAGCGACGCCCTTGGCGCGAAAGACACAAGATCCAGCGTCAAGAGCTTCATCACAGGCGAGTAGCGCCTGCGTGACGGGCAATTGGCCGCGGACAAGGAAGGACATGACCAGACGGCGGTGAGCGAGATGCTCCATTGAGAGCATGGGACTCATGGACTCCGACCGTGAAGCGGGAACGCACACGCCGTGAGATGGGCAGGACGTGAATGACAACAGAGGAGCGAGACCAAAGAGGACCGACGTTCTACCAACGGACCAGGCCGTCCACTAAAGCCTCAAGTTGGACCAAGTTGCGGGCGGAGAACCGCCTCACCGAGAGACGCGCAGTCACCCCCACGGGACCTACTTCGGGCACGGTATGGCGGGAGGCATAGGGAGAGTTCCTTTGGACTCCAACACGACCCTCTCCCAACCAACCCAGGAGGCTCCGTGGAGAAAATCAACAGCTGTGGTGAATCCCGCAGGTGGAGCAACCAGCGAGTGGAATGAGCCACATATTTGTGTCCACAGTGTTACCCACAATGACCCTACAGAGGATCCCTGAACCAGGAAGTTCCGACGAAGACAAGGACCCTCAACCCGAACCGCAGAAAGGCGCAGAGAATGGAACCAGAGCTACGGTTGGCGACTCCACTGGGCAGCCGGCTCCCGCGAGGGAACCCCTCACAGAGAACAAGTCACCCAGTCTCTCCCACCTGCAAAGGCAGGACAGGCTTAACGTGGCGCCAAAGAACCAGGTGCCCCTCGACACCGCAGAGAAAGTACTGATGTTACGCCTCAGTGGTAGCCGAGAGACAGGTCGCATACAGATCAAGGAGAGAGGCCGCGAAGCCGCCGATGGGTTGCGCGAATCATGGGCCCAGTATCTGGAAGAAGTGCTGGTCGAGGGACAAGACATCGCAAAGGCAGAGTTGTTGAGCTGGACTTCAAGACTCCTCACTACGTGGGAAGTCGAGTTGCTGCCAGAGTTTGCTAAGCCCGAATCGTCGAGGGGAGAGTTAACAGACCATGAAACATTGGTAACAGCGCAACAAGAACGGGCGAGATTACAGAAGCGAGCTCACTCCAAGCGTCGCTCCGCGGCAAACAAAGAAGAGGAGGCTGCTTCCCCACCTCCTACCCTGCCGCAACGGGTTGTCGGGACACATAAACCCGACCCACCAAGCAAGGGGCCTGAGAAGGCACCCACACATGAACCATCACAGCAAGAAGTCTCCAAGCCACTCGCGACATTAAGGGTCGAAGTAGCGTGCTTGGAGGCGGAACAAGAAGTTCGTTGCCTAGTCACGCCTCGTGGAGCTGACTGCATACCCCCCAACTGGAACCGGGGACAGCCCGCGGAGCGAGGGAGCTGGTTACGCGCCACCCCGTCGATATCGATCCACTCAAATGCTGCATGCCGGGACTACACTCACCATAGTGACCTCGGAGCTAGTATGCCGGGAAGGGCGGGATGATCCGTCCAGGTTCCAGGCGAACATCGTTCAAGACAAGGAGCAGGACAACGCTAAGAAACAGCAACACCCGTCAGTGGAGGACACTGTTCACAAGGTGTTGGCAGTGCAAGCGGCTACTAAAGAACACAAGACAGCAGGAGAGGACACAGCAAAAGGTCGTTCCACCTTGCGTCGCAGGCACGGGGGCGGAACCAAGTCCAGGTCAGCTGAGAGTTGTAGAGGGGGGAGGGATTACTCCAGCATGCAGTGCTTTCACTGAAGACGGACACCCCAGTATGCAGTGCCCTTCCGCCTCTCAAGAAGACAAAGACAAGTGGCTAGAGATCGCAAGACTGAACAACAAGAGATGTGTGGGCGCAAACGAGGCATCCACCGCGAAGTCAAGTGCGAGTTCCGGCGAGCAGCAGGAAAACTAGCTGGCAGGGGGACAGAGTCGCGAGTCTCTGCCGCATTGTATACAAGCAACACAAGAGCACCATAGCCTAGCCTTAGTGATGGGGAATTATCACCCAATTCAACACCAGTGGGAGCAGGAGTGATGCATGGGCCAAGTACTGACTCCGCCGGGAAATCGGGGTTATGTGCCTCGTCAGTTCCCGACGAAGTCCCCTGAAGTGCCAAGCACAGAGACAAAAGCTAGCTCTGGTGGGCGCATTAAGGCGACACCGTCAGGGGGCGAGAAACCCGTTGTGTCCCGGCCAGCCCAGAGAGATCCCGAGGATGACAGCGGTCATTCCATGGCTCAAGTAACACTCACTAAACATCACGGCACAACAATGATAGGGGAGCATTGTAGTCGCACGCCCTCTCAGTTCGCCTCGGCGAGGCAACAACGGGAGACACGGCGAGGGGCGGTGTATCAATGTCACGAAGTGGATCAAGAAATCGTGAGAATCAGAACAAAAATGGCCTCACCGGAGACCGCCCCCGTGTGCAGGTGTAAGGTGGGACTCGCAGACTGATTTCATGCTTAGTACGAACACGTGCATGTTGAATGGGAGGCTTGGAAAAAATAACTATACAAGTATATCCACAAGAGGAAAGTCTGTTGTTGATTATGCTCTTGTACCATATGAACAATTCCAATATTTAGACAACTTTCAAATACGAACTATGACAGAATTGATAAATGAACACCACATTGATGTTCCTGTTCTAACTAAGGTACCCGACCACTCCATCCTAGTATGTAAAATGGATAAATCAGTCTGGCAGATTGATCACTCCGCTGGAAATAAAAAAAACTAAAGCATATGAGAATACAACAAAACGATACAAAGTGAAAGAACTGACAAATAGCTTCATGAACAATGAAAATATCAAATCTTTGATTGATGCAACAGTGGAGAGAATACAGAAAGCAATAAATGATGAGAATGATGTAAATAAGGCTGGAAAGGAACTAATGAATCTACTATACACTGAAATGCAAAATCAGCTTCATGAAATAAAACCAAACACAAGTAAGAAAAATATGAAACTTAATCAGAAGCCATGGTGGAATGACGAACTGCAGGATCTGTGGGATGAACAGTGCACAAATGAAAGAGCCTTCCCCTAAAAGCCACCTCTAAATCTCACCATAAACAACAACTTCGAAGTCAGTTCATCCAGTCAAGAAAATCTTTTGACAGAGCTTTTTACGCAGAGTGAAGCGACGCTACCAAAGGGCTCAACAGGAGAAACTAGGAGACTTATGTGACAATGATTCTGTGGGGTTCTGGAAGATGGTCAAAAAATATGTCAGTTGGGGGCAAACGAACTGCATCAATTCCACTATCTGTTGAAATAGAAAATGAAGTAACTTCAGATTTGGATGTGGTAATGCAGAAGTGGAAGTCTGACTTTGAGACTTTGTTCTCTCCCCCAAATTCCGCTGATGTTGATGCTAATCATTTACAAATAATTGAGAGGAGACTTCTTCATATACAGACACTGCAAGATGCTCTACCCATACTCGATGAACCAGTCCACACACTAAACAAGCCCCTTACTTTCCAGGAAGTGGACAAAGCTATTCGTAACTTAAAAAATGCTAACGTTTGTGGACTTGATGGAGTTTTTTTCTGAATGTCTTAAAAATAAACCTGTCACTGACTTAGTATTTCGTATTTACTGTTATTGTTTTGAACATGGTGTTGTACCAGACTCTTGGTTATTAAATGTTATAAATCCCATTTTCAAAGCTGGAAGCCTATATGACCCTTTAAATTATAGAGGAATAACTCTGGTGAATATTGTATGCAAATGTTATTCTTTCATCTTGAACACGAGACTATGTAAATGGGCTGAAGATAATGGAATTTTATCTGATGAGCAGAATGGTTTTCGGCATGCTAGAAGTTGTTTGGATCACATGTATGTTTTGTACACAATTGTTAAAAATAGAATAATGTTAAAACGCAGTACATATGCATGTTTTATAGATGCAAAAAAAGCGTTTGACCGAGTAAATCATGCTTGTCTGTGGGTCAAGTTGTATGACCTAGGTATTAAAGGTAAAATGCTGTCTGCTATTCAATCACTGTATGATAAAGATCGTTTATCCTGTAAAATACGTCTAAATAATCTTTTAACTGATTCATTCCCTGTACTTTGTGATGTAAAGCAGGGTGATCTTATGTCCCCAACTATCTTTGCTTTGTATGTTAATGACCTCATTGATGAGTTGAATATAATTGATAAAGGTGTACAATGTGGTAAGAAAAAAATGTGCTCATTGTTCTATGCTGATGACATTGTGATCCTGGCTGAGAATGCTGCTGATCTACAGATGCAACTGGATAAAGTAAATGCATGGTGTAGTTAATGGAGAATGGAATTAAATCAAGATAAAACTAAAATCATACATTTTAGACTAAAGACTGCAAAATTACTTCTTATAAATTTACATATGGCTCTATCGATCTCAATACTTGTTCCAAATATAAATACCTTGGAATGTATTTCAATGAAGTTATGGATGATTGTGAGATTGTAAAAGATGTTGCAAAAAGTGCTACTAGGGCACTTGGTGGTGTCATTTGCAAATTCAAAAATACAGGTGGTTTGCATTATGGAACATTTACCAAGTTATATGAATGTATTGTACAACCTGTTATGCTATATGGTGCTGGACTATGGGGTAACAAAGAATTTTCTAAATTAAATACAATTCAAAATCGAGCATGTAAGTATTTCCTTGGGTTACCTAAAACAGCTTCAAATGTGGCATGTGAAGGTGATATTGGTTGGTTGTCTGTATATTCAAAACAAAAACTGGAAATGTTAAGATTATGGTGTAGATTGAAAAAACATGGATAAAGAAAGATTAACAAGTTGTATCTTTAATTGGTCCTTATCTTTGTCAAAACGTAATATAAAGACATGGGAATATAATGTAAAGAAAAACCTAAAAGATGCCATTATGTCTTATTGTATTACCGATGGTGAAGTAAATTGTAAATTGCTGTGTATTTATACAAACAATACTTGAATAAGCATGATAATGATAAGTGGTCAACAAAGTTATGGGATGACAGAAATAATTTGCAAAATGGAAATAAGTTAAGATTGTATAGATGTTATAAGTCTAAAAATAATGGTTGAAACGTATGTAACAAACCTGATGTCATTTAGTGAAAGGCAGTGTTTAGCAAAACTTAGAAGTGGCAGTTTACCACTTGAAGTAGAGTTAGGTCGCAGAAGTGGGACTCCCATAGGAGAACGGACATGTAAATTATGTTCAGAAAATAAGATAGAAGATGAAGTTCATTTTTATTAGAATGTGAACTATATGACGATCTTAGAGAGGTTTTGATAACAGATTTAAATGAAAGTGATAGTGATTTAAATGCAAAGGATCAGTATTGTTTATTAATGAGTAATCCAGATATACAGGCTGATATAAGCAAATGTGTTTTTAAAATGTGGGAGAGGCGTAAACTTTTTTATCCAATATAATGTTGAAAAGTACATTTTACGGTTTGATATTATTTATGTAAATATTCATCTTTTAATATATTCTATTATGTGCTAACATTTTTATATATAACATGTCTTGTAGGTCGACCACTGGCAACTAAGCTATCATGTTTTAAAACTGTATTTTAACCTCTTTTAATGTTGCATGACATATATGGGAATAAACAAGTAAACTAACTCTACCAAGGACGTGGAGGATCTACCACCATGGACTTCAGACTTGGTGTTACGGGACTGGGGAGAGACGTACATGTGTACCATACCGACTGTGGTCCAGGTTGGGCGGTTAGAAGGGCTTGACTTTTTCCTCGGCATGGATTGGTTGGTAATCAACGGAGTGGAGATCGACTGCGGAAGGCGCACGATACGGGTTAGAGAGAAATCTGTATCGTTCAGAAGAATACTGACGGTGGGGAGCAAAGACCTGGTATGCATGGACAAGACCGTTCGCATAAGGCCACGAGGCGTGCAGCGGGTTTCTTGTCACGTGCGCGACCTCTCCAAAGCAGGGCGCAAGATGCTCGTAGAGGGAGTCATCCAGCTGGGCAATGAACTCCACGTAGTACCCTCGCTAGAGGTAGTTCGCGTCGATGGAAGCATACCGCTGACTTTGGAGAACCAGGGTATTACGTACAAAACAATTCAAGAGGGGCTGGTAGTGGCCAAGATCACAGATCTCTCAACTCAGCACCAAGACAAGACCTGCCTGTACGATGTCAACCAAGCTTTGGACGGGGGGAGACCCCCCTGGCGTCCGTATCTGGCACATTCCTGCCCACGTGGCGAACGTGAAGTACGGACCCGGCACGGAAGTGAGTGGACCACCAGGCAAGTGATTTCGGAAGGAGAGGGTCCTGAGCCCCCGCTGATCTTGGGTGGCTGCCAGTTGTACTTTGCAGATGGAAATCCGGCTCTGTTGCAGGCTGAGATGCTACCAGAGGAGGCTCCGCGAGAAATCCCAGAGCACCTCCGCTGCATGTTTCCGGCTGAATGAGTGTTGACGACAGACGAGGTCTCCAAGTTGGAGGCCTTGGTGACAGAATTCGCGGACCTGAGCATGGGACTAGATGATAGTTTGGGTTTCAGGGACAAGATTTGCCACAAGATCGCCACGGGAGATTCGAAACCCATCAAACAGAACTACTTTCGGTGCTCCCACAAAGAAAGCAAGTACGTCGACGCAGAACTAGACAAGATAATGGCGAGTGGAGTAATCAAGCCGTCTAGGTCCCCTTGGGGAGCCCCAGTGGTGTTGGTGCACAAGAAATCCGGAGATCTTTGTTTCTGCATTGATTTCCGCAGACTCATCGAGGTCACCAAGAAAGACGCATATCCACTTCCCAAGATCGATG
>CM032667.1:54552652-54593862 GCA_019095985.1 Streblospio benedicti
TCCCCAAAACCCCCCCCCAAATTGTGTTTTCTTTTAAAAACCCCGGATTCCCTTCCATGGCTCTCAATCCCAATTTTGGCCGGTATCCATTTAACCCTATTTTTTTTTGTTTTATTTTAAAAAATTCAAAATGGCCCAAAAAAAGGGCGTCCCCAAACACTTTTTTCCCTTTGCAGTAAATTCTTTTATTTTTTTGAATATTTATCCCTTTTTTTTGCATCTTTGCTTATTAGAATCCCTAAAATTCATTAATTTTAAAAATATTTCTTCTCAGTTTTACTTTCATATATACTGCTGACAGGTCGTGTTGGCAGGTGCAGGTGCGCATTACGGCTGGGCCAGAAATCTGAATCGCCGAGGCTATTGGTCGCGATAAGTGACAGCATGCACAAACTGGGCTTCGATAGAGACTATCGCTGTTACAGTTATTTAAATCGAAAGTGCATTTTTGTGCCGGTAAAAGCCAGGACGCCGCTTTTATTGTATTAGTGTGTTTTTTACTCGGTGTTTTTTTCGCTTGTAATATCGCTCAAAGCACTGCCGCTAAAACTATGTCACAGCCAAGATTTAAAATCAAGAAATACTTAGAAAATAATTGTGAAATTTATTTACAATTGATTGTTAATCATTCCCTAACCTATACCCACGGATTAAATTTATATGCAAATTTGTTGTCATCGTGTAATAAGTCTGATTACACAGGTGCTTACAATTTCCAGTCAACTCAAGATAAGAACATCATGGATGGAACTACAGAGATAGCCAACCCCAACAGATCCCTCTTAGTAGTCCCATCATGAAAATCAGTAGTTTGAACAATGAATCTGTAGTTTGTCAGAATCGCCATGTCTTACCCACCACCTTCCTTTGAAATATATTAGTATAAACTAACATATATTCAAAAAGCAAGACAAAATAATACCATACTAGATTTTTTTAAAAACTTATTAAACATCCAACTGTTGAATTATTCATTTAAAGAGGATAAAAATTAACGTATTTTTTTTTGCAGTCAAATACTGTCAATGCCATTAATACAGTGGCCTACACTAACCTGACTGAGATTTTATAATCATAAATTAAAGATTGACCATATTTGACTGCATTTGGCAATTGGAAAGTAAATTAATTACCTTAATATGTTTTTGATTATTTTTTTTATTACATTATTTTTTAAAGAAAACATGAAACAACTTATTATGGTTCTTGTCATTGGCAATATAATGACATAGCTAGTACAGTTTATACACACATGATTTGGATGCATTGATATTAGCCATATTATATATCTAATTTTTAAATAAATTATTTTTCTTGTTTTTGTAATCTAAAAAGAATATAAAAAAATATAAATAATAATCTAAACACTTATGTGGCTAATAAAGTGTTATGAGGTTTACTTTCATTTTCCCCGCTATCAACTTATTCATGTCAATATAAAACAGGCAAATGCAACATCCCGATCAATATTGGTGCTAGTCTAGTCTAAAAATAGCGCGCGGCTTATAAGATTTGCTGCCAGGCTGCTGGCTGCGGCTGTTTTCTTTAATATGGCTGCAGTGCGATCAATACTGTAGACTATTTAAATGACCAAATATTATTACTGATGAGGTGAAAAAATATGCGTGGAATGGCGCATATAAGTGTTATTGTGCATGGTTTACATTAATATCGCCAGCAATTTTCCCCAATTCTTATTAAGTGCCAAACTTTGGTGATTTGTATAATTTTGATTGTAAACTGTTAACTGGTCAAACAATTTGTAAAATGTTCATCAAAAACATTTGTTTGACCCATTTTAATCCGTGACACCGGCATGTCTAAACTACTATTATTTAGCTAATTCCCCCACATTGCCTGCCTACTAGGCTCCCTGGTTCATGAAAAAATATCATATGCTCCATCAAGATCACCTACTAATGATGAGCTCAGTCAGCATGCCTACACCTTGAACAGTGTTGTGGAGAGAAAAAAACACCGTGTGTATGGGATGGTCCCGGGGGATGGTCAGGCCAACATAGAGTGACTCAAAGTGTTGCTCAGAAAGGAGGATGGAAAATGCAAAGGCATATACTTCCAAAAAACTGTGATAAAAAATAGGAGAAAGTGGCCTAGCACTAAAGCACTTGGAGTTGAGTTTCAAACAAGGGGGTGTACTTTGAAATCTGTTCTCTGACCTGAATAGCATTGGCAAACAAAGGTGACAAAGTAATAAATGATTGCAGAAAATATTGCTGCCTATTTTTGAAAAACAAAATTTGCTGAAGTAAGTTTTTGACTTTTAGCAAATTATGTGAGGCTTTAAAGTTATATGGTGTACAGAGATTTTCTTGATTTGCATTGTATAATGGGCTAGTATTTCAAAATGGTATTCAGTGAAAAAGGAAGCTTCTTTGTAACAAATAACATTTCTATAAATTAACAATTGATCAACAAGTTTATAAATAAAAATGGCAAAAAAAATTAAATAGATATAAATTATGGGAATGCAAATGGGCTTCATTCTTAAGTTTGATATTTATGCACCATCTTTAGTCTGACATTTCTGTACAATTGCATTGATAAACAACTGATTAAGTGTATGCTAAATTGAATAATTTTTTTCCTGTGATTCCTTCCATTCATGTGTAAAATATATTAGAACTGTATTACATAAACATATGTACCATTAAGCATTTATTTTGACAGAAAATATCACCTTTGTAAATTTTCATGTTTTTTGGGGGTCAATATTGTAAATTTACACCAACGCATTAGTTGCTAGAACTTTTTAAAATAAATGTTGACCCCCAAGTTTTTTAATACCAATATGATCAGAGTATTTTGCTGTACAATATAGCACAATTTTGGAAAGTTGTCAATGTTAGAAAAATTTATATAGCCCATTTTTGCCAAAGATTAGGACTTTTTATCGGCAACCTTCAAAAATGGAATCATATTATTTCCATGTGTATTAAATACATATACTGGTTTATATCCATAAATGAATATGTTTTGATTGAGGGATCACTATTGAAGCTGTATAACAAGAAAAAATGTGAAAAGATTTTATGAAAATTCAAAATAAACATGTTGACAAGTATAGCATTCACTTTACATTCAAGTCCTCCCCGGTTCATAATATGTATATTTTTATATATGTAATATCTCTTAAGTTTGTACGTTGACCCCCACTTATTAAACTATTTTTTGCATTGTTGCCTCCTACTTAACAACCGTGAGAAATTTCAATGCATTGTCAATGATAGAAATATAAAGGAGCATGTGCCTTTAAAATATTAGGTCATTTCCCCAGAATTTCGGAATTTCTCGATTCCGGTCGGAATGATCGGAATTGACTTCATATTTCGGAATGATTCCGAAATTTCGGAATACTTGGCAACTCTGACTACATAAAAGTGTAATTAACTTGGTTTCAACATATTTGAATGAAATAAATACAAAAGTTTGGACGATGGTCATCCTACTTTTCGCGTAAAACATTCAAAGTAAGGAAAAATCAAAGACCAATGTACGTGATGTCTTTATATTGAACCATTTTATTTTAACTATGTTACATAGGATACCCCCCAAACCCCCTGCCGCTTGGGGGGGGGGTAGTGTCTATCGACATCCATAATGATAGTCATGCATGTCGAGTTGGAAGAGCACTCGGTATGTGCAAATGAACATTACCTTAGAAGGTCAGGCGTATACAACAATAATAATGCATTCTTTTGACTTCGGATGCTCCACAATGACAATGTCGTATCTACCATTATGTTTGATACTAAAATCATCCAATATCGGACGTGACGCATACTCTTTTTCTATGCAGTGATATCATTGTAATTTTTTAATACTCGTCCTTATACTTTTGCTACATTACGTTACTGGAGAGCACAAAAAATCATTTATTTTCAATAATTCTCATTAGTTTTACTTTCATATATCGTTGATAGGTCTTGACGTACAGGTGCGTACAGGTGCGTTGTGCATTATACAATCAGAATCTGTCAGTCTCAATCATCGTGGCTGACTACCACATAAATGATTACACGAAGAAACTGGGCTTCGCTGACCCAGACTATCGCTGTTACAACACGTCATTCAAATCGAGTGCATTTTTGTGCGCCGCTAAAAGCGTGTTTACACATGTGTGGTTGAATCGAGTACATTCGATAATGGCGGTGTCCATATGTGAGCAAAAACATTGGTATTTTAAGAAAAAAATACAAGTTTTTAAAATATTTGCCCTGAATTTCGGAATTTCTCAATTCCGATCTGAATGATCGGATTCGACTTCATATTTCGGAATGACTCCGAAATTTCGGAATACTTGGCAACTCTGAATATGTAATATAAAAATTGTTACATATAGCAATTTTTACACACCCAAACAGCATCTTTGCCCCTCATCTTCATTGCAAGCAGCAATGCTGCGGCTGCCATCTTACTGTCACGTTCCGTCACAAAATTGTAGTCCATTAGAGACATTTCAAGGATGAAGCGAGCCAGTGTTAATGTCTCTACAGAAGCTCGTGCACACTGAAATGGACAGTAACAAAACTAAGTTTCTCTTGAAATAACCGCAGTATACTTAGGGTACACGCCATGTTATTGCCACATAATTTGAAGCAATTGAGTATACTAGTCAATACCAAAAATTACTAAGGGTACGTATTTATTCACCTTTTCAGAAAAGAAACATATAGTTAAGAAATATCGTCGCAGGTCCCCATTTTGTCAGTGAGAACATGTTATTCTGTCAACGCACGTTAGATTTTCGTGTATGTTGTACTAATTTGCACCAACCATGTAGTGTAGGATTTGATGAGATTGGAGTCAATCGTGAAATTGAGCATGCTGACGTCTGATTTACCCTCACTTTGTTCGGGTAAATCAGACGTCAGCATGCTCAATTTCACAATTGACACTACAATCAAGTGGTCAAATACCATTCTATCATGACTAAAATCCACACTAAACGAGTGTATGATTCGTTTTTATTTTAAAATAAATCATATTATAATGTTCTCATTGCCATTTTGACCGTGCGACATCAGCGGCTGTTATTCAGTTAAAACCTTTGAATATTTAGCATAGTTTGAAATTATTCACTATAAAAACATTTGTGAATGATAAAGGACAAACATGTGATTGATTTGACATCAAGAAATAATTAATCCAACAACTATAATTTTGTAAAATATTAGTTGGAAGTCGGAAGATGTGTCAAAATGTTTACTCGTGCTGATTTGCG
Organism: Streblospio benedicti; assembly: GCA_019095985.1. Taxonomy (NCBI): domain Eukaryota; kingdom Metazoa; phylum Annelida; class Polychaeta; order Spionida; family Spionidae; genus Streblospio; species Streblospio benedicti. Next base: position 54,557,895 of record CM032667.1, read on the forward strand.
CATGTGTGTAACAGCCCGTAGCAGCGTGCATATCTTCCCTTAGCAACGTGCATATCGTGTTTTTAAGAACGCCGCTCAACCAATCAGCGTGGGTTATTGGCGGTGATTTTTGCACGGAATGATAGAATGAAGCATAGATTGTCATGAATGCTGATCAAAAGCAACGTCAAAAGCAACGTTTTTGTGCAGACGGTGGGCCATTTACAGACACTGGTGAGAGAAAATTTGAAATCAAATATGCCCCGAGGCACGTTTCATGGCGAATATGGCAGATTCCGTTGGATGGCTCAGAACCTGAGTCACCTGCAATCTGAAAGGTGTGAAACACTCCACTACCTACCTTTGCATAACGACGCACGAATCGGTAGGACAGGGGGTAACCTAGGTCAAACCCAACTGTCTTTAGGACATCCTTCTCCATTTCAAGAACTTGGAAACGTGTGTATGCATCATCACATACATACAAGAAGTCATCTAGGATTGGAGGCTGACGTTCCTATGAAAAAAGAATATTCTACAGTTGAGTCATGATTTGAATTTATAATGCATAATAGAAACAATCTATTGTTGAACAAATTCATTAGCTGTGTTGATTCATAGGAATTCTTAGAAAAGCTTCCTTGAATAGGACAGATGGTTACCAGTTACCAGATGTGTACTTCCCTTTACTGAGGAAGAAGGTTGAAAAAAAAGGGGGCTGGGGCACTGACACACTTGCAATCCTAGAGTCATAGTGTTTGCATTATAACTCTACACTCTTGAGAAAGACAAACAGACATTGTTGTCGAAATATTGAGTTACTGTATATATTTGTAAATTGTGATAGCGTTTGTTATGAAGAAAGTACTGTATTATAGAAACAATCTACTTTGTGAACAATATTTTTAAGTAAATAGAAAATTACTCAGCTATAATATATTGCTTACATCGAACTTTGCAGCAACAAACATTGATGTAGCCCCGAGAAGCTGTAACTTGTCGCGCAACAAATTTTTGTTCATCATGTAAACATCCATAAGTTTGACAGCAAGGTACAGCGTCTCATGGTTAAGCTCGAAGTTCTCCTGCACCTCAACCAGCCAATCGACGAGGATGGCGCGCATCTGGTGCGAGATGTCCGTCTGTTCCGACAGGTAGTCCCTGACAGCCATCTTCAGCTGTGACATAAGAATTTACTATTGATTTTGCATAGATTAATTAGCCATGATCATAGATTTTGTCTTAGGATATGTTGTCATTGTTTGAAATCTTAAGGTACCAAGTCTAAAGGGGGTAGAAAATAACATATTTCGAACAATAGAAACTATTGCAGAGATGGGAACCTATCACCGCATAAAATCTTAATCCGAACCTTGAAAAATCTTAATTTTCCAGCAAAAATCTTAATAAAAAATGAGAAAAATCTTAATAAAATCTTAATGTTTTACGGTTTATTTAGTACATACTTAAAATGACAATAAAAATATACGAAAATATTAATTTAAATACTATTTGTAGAGTGGGTATTAAAATTACTAAGTATTTGATGGTTTTATACTTACCCCATATATCTAGGATATGTCTGCGTGATGGTCGTCTTGACTACTCCTCTCATTTTACAAGGCTTAATTACAGGGTCAGGATTAGGTAGAAAAGTAGTACTCGTCAGCAGGACTAGTGACCCTTAAATATCTACTCCTGCAAAAAAAAGTACTGGTCCTCCTTGCACAAAGCTCTATATTTGCATACCATATTGACCAGAATTGCTACTCGTCAAAAGGACGAGTTTCTAAAACATTTTACTCGTCCTCCACAAGTTTTTACTAGTCAATACGAGCGGACGAGTGGCTAATTCTGACCCTGAATTATTCTCCCACTGTAACATCCATACACATCTATACTTACATGTACACCATGTAAACAAGCAAGACCTAACGATGTCTGGACCTGCGTCGCATGTAACAGGAATTCCTATGAATATGCACATCTACATATGAAGTTCTTGTTATAAACCAAGTTTCATTGCTCTATATTGAGTAGTTTAAGAGGAGTAGCAGAGACAAGCTATTAATATAGGAGGCAACAAATTCCTCAGTTCAAAGTCTGACAAAGAGGCATAACTGCTATAAAAATTGTAGAATATAATATCCCTGCTAATAAGAAGCACAAAATTTCTAAGTTCAAAGAGGCATAACTACCAGAGATAGATAAATGCATATGTTAGCTACTCACTGCTACTATATTGATATTAGAATTTATACATAATGTTCTCATGTTCAACAGGACAGTCATTCAGGAAGCACATTTAGTGTTTAAAATATAAGAAGACCACCTCTCTTTAGTTGATAGCAGTATCATAGGCAGGGGGACGTTATGACCAAATTTATTCTCAATGTTATTATGTGGAAGGTAACCCCCCAAACCCCGCGTTTTTTATTTCATAAGGCTGAGGGGCTACCCACCGGATTCTCAGTATTTTAACTTTCATATACCCTCAACTAAACCCAACTCCAGGGGGGGCAAAGCCCCCCAAACACCCCACCGGGAGTTACATGTTTGTTGGGTCGCCCAGGTTAGGAGTAGCAGAGACAAGCTTTTGGACAAGCTATTAGTATAAGATGCACACAATTTCTAATTTCAAAGAGGCATAACTCCCATAAAAATTTGAGAATCAAAATTCCCTGTCAATATGCACATCTACGTATGATGTTCTTGCTATATACCAAGTTTCATTGCTGTATGTTGTAGGAATTGACCACGAGATTGGAGTGTCAATCGCAAAATTGAGCATGCTAGACGTCAGCATGCTCAATTTTGCGATTGACACGACAATCGAGTGGTCAATCAACATTCTATCATGACTAAAATCCATTTTATTTTAAAATAAATCATATTATAACATTCTCATTGCCAGTCAATTTCGTTTGTTTTGAGGGCGCGGAGACTTTAGTCTAAACTGTTGCTCTCCGCTACACAATATACGCCTTGCATCGTCAGCCGCTGTATTGATATTGTGAGGAGTTTAGACTAGCGCCGTGGGTTTTTTTGGAGCGTGTTTTCCATCGCAAAATTGAGAACGCTGATTGACCAATCAGCGTGGGTTATTGGCGGTGATTTTTGCACGGAATGATAGAATGAGTCGTTTAGGAGGAGTAACGGAGACAAGCTTTTACTACGGACGGACGGAGTGAGGCGGTTCCTAGACCTGCTCTGCTGTTGGTGACCAGGTAACAACCCCAAACCCATCCCACTGGCACTGTGTCTGTACACTGAGTTCTGATTCAATATCTTTTTTGTGAAGAGCAGAAGACTTGGACACTGACACAGTTGGGCCATAACTGCCATCAAGTATTATAAATCACACGTCCGTGGTACAAATACATTTTATGACTGCTGATAATCGCTGTTTATCTTGTAAAATGAAATAATTTAAGTAAAAATTTGCTAAACTGTGAAACCAGTCGCCATTATTGAAAATGCAGTGATTGGCACCCAACTATAAACTTATTATCGCAACGCAAAAATAACAGCACGAAAACACGTTTTTCACGCACAGCATTAATTACTGGCGTGATCCAGCCAAAGCTACTTTCGTTTTTATGAAATCGAGGTCACATTGAACGGCAAAACTAGGTCAATGTCTGTGAAATTGGCCGCAGACTCGATATTTCAAGGAAAAGTGTATATTTTCTATGAAACTATTGGAATCCCATAACAAACCTATAGCCCGGACGTAATGATTTTTCAGAACTCAAAAAACGTAAAATTACGGGTATTTCCCGTAAGTTCACATCTCTGCTATTGACGGGGAAGCAATAGAAAATTTTACCTCTCTCTCTTTGTAGTAGGTAAAAATGAAAGGAGCATATAATGCTGCCTGGGTTGGGTCATTGAGCTGGTCATGATCAACATCAACCCAGTCGACTTCTTTGGATTCTGGATCTTTCTGGGATACTTTCAGGTTCACCATCTCATCAAGGTCATCAGATGGGCTTGATAACACACTGATAAAAGCAAAAAATAAAAAGGGATTAAAAAGATGATCCTTCCCCTCAAACCATCAGCATTATTTTGTGTTTTCGGCTGTCAAATGCTTAGTCATAAAAGTCATTTATTTAGGGTATAACAACGGTATCATTGTGATTAAAACTAGTTAACTGTATGTACAACTGTATAAGGATTCATTGTGCACAATTTATTTCAACGTTATTTTTCATTAATGTGGTCACCTCAGAGATGAGTTAAACAGTGGGATACAGAGGGAGGCTGGTTACGTGTGAATTTGGATTTCTTGGGTGGCCACCAAATCTCTGTTGTGCATCAGACTGCATTAGTTCAAATTAAATCGTGAAGAGTTAGTTGCCAAGCACATACCTTGGCTGAGAGCTGTTACTACTGTTTTGAGACAATGGCTGTGAAAGCTCTATTACTTCCCATGACAAGTCTCCCTTGTCCTGTTGACTATTTGTTAGTCCTTGGCTGGAATCTGTTTTGGGAATGACAAGAACAGCATTTCCCTTCTTGGTAACAGCCTTCTTCTGAACGCCCTTTTTGACACCATCTTGCAATTTGGCATTCTCCCGCTACAACAAAAAGGGTACTAAAACTCGAGTCAACCCAAGTACGTATTTATAAACATAAAGTAGTTTATGATGGAGAAATCATTTCATGTAAAATCAAGAGATCTAGAGAATTACAATAGCTTACATTTGTAATGTCACCAAATGCTGTCCTGGATTTTTTCTCCGCAGGCTTTGAGGGAGATTTGTTGTCAGGCCCATTTCTTTTCAATGAAATGGTGCCTTTCCGATTTGGGCCAGCATTCACTGCAGTCTTTGTTTTTGCCTAAATTATAAACAAAAGTTACATGTAACAATTGATTTATCTTAAGAAATTTTCAGACAAATATATCTATTGGCTTCAGCTGCGAGCAGGTTCCACAATTTTCCTTAAAATTATTGATCTTTCTTATGACAGACTCAGTCTTCTCTTTTTATGACATTCTCCACCACTTTGCCGTTCATTCTTGATTCTGATTGGTTAAGAGCTGCAAGATATTTTTATCACTACTTTGCTGAATAATTACTCAAGATTTATATTGATAGCGTGATGTTCGAGCACAAGATATTATTATTTTGTTGGTGGGTATGTACATATTCCTTAGTGTGAGGACAATACATACATTACACTTTGGAAATTAGAAATATCCTGTAAATAAGAAAAATATACAGATTTCTTAGGAACTATTTCTTCATTCTCACATTCAGCGTAGTAATATAGTTGATAATAAAACTTTCAATCACAAATTCATACTATAGCCCCTCCCATTTTTTACTGCGACCTAGAAGCCCACCCAACTACAATGCATCAGGGCCTTGTTGTCCACGTGAGCAAGCTACAGACATGATTAAAATCACGTCCACCAATTTTTATTTCTAGGAGTTTGGAGTCGAACGGGTAAAACGAGCTCTGCTCAGCGGTAGTTTCAGATTAAAAATCAAGCCAGTACTTTTTGAGATATAGGCAAAACATAGTCATTAAGCACAGTTCTCACAAATGTTGACCTTTGTAGGCGGGGCACGTATAATCCTGCAATCTCCTGCAGTGTGCCCACGAAAAGTTAATCCACGCAGCTCAATATTGTAATCCCTGTAATCCCGCGCGAACCAGTATCAGTAGACAAACAGTATGGTGCTTTTACTTATTGTATGAAATACATGTAGTCTCAGTTGAACGTGCTGACCCCACGATCTTTTTAATTTCTTAACGTATCTGGTCGACAAAAATATCATTGGAAAGGTCTTGAGACGCTCTTTTCAAAACTGCTTTCAAATATCTTTTTGATCCAATAGTTTTTGAGTTATGAGCAAAAACAAATAGCGTAAGTAAAGAAGCAAATGAGTATTAGCCAGAAACTACTAGAGTGCAACGCCTGGAATAATCTTGCTGCGATATTAAAATGCGGGGCTTAATTAAATTGAGCACCCGTTCGTCATCACTGTTACCTACTGCAGTAAACTGGTTATTTCAGTATCTGTTTTGCTGATTACATAAAACACCGCAGGAATATCATGGTTTTTTGTCATAAACAGAGACTATTAGTGTAGCACAATTAGAGGAATTGTGAAAGAAGTGCCCCGGATTATGTCCGGTGAGCTGGTAAGACGCAGCTATATATAAAGTGCTGTGCGCAGCTCCGTGTGTCTAGATGACTGCTTCATATTAGTCGGTGGTATAAGCAGGCTATGACTGATTAAGGCTGTGAGACTGGAAAGGCTAATAATAGTATCAAAGGCGGGAACGTGCATTGCATAAGATTGATACAGGTGCGAACTGAAGTATGTGCACTGTGTCTCGGGGGATTAGTGTAGTTGTTAGCACGTCCGCCCATGACATATGACTGGTCTGAATCATGGACGGAAGGCTGTGAGTTAGATTCCACTATCTTCCAAAAACACCTTTACATAGCCTTCCCAATTATTTCACACTTAGTGGAAGACAAGGACCCGGGTGCTTCGGTGAAGCCACCGGGTAGTTTCCCTGGTTAGAATTCCCCAGTAAAAGCCACGTTAAGGTAAAGGAAGGGAGCTATTGCCCGGGAATTCTAACTTAGAATGAGAAGCAGATTAGTATGTGTGGCACGTTCGCTGGTCAGTCAGTGAATTCTCACGGGTCCCTCGGTCACCGAAAGCGGACTATGGGACCATCCTCGACTACCGGGAAGAATTCCTGATTAGACTCGGCGGCGAGCTAATCGAGCCACGAAGGGTGGAACTCCCTCCCTCTCTCTGATGCCGAATGTAGTAAGCCAGAGATGGCCAGGTTAGTGCAAGATGTAGCAGGCGGTACTAGGGGCCCATGAGACCCGTGACGATCAATGCGTCCCCTGGTCGTTGAGGAGAGTTGGGAGTTGGGGGATTCTGTGAAAGCAGCTCCGTGTGTCTAGATGACTGCTTCGTAATAGTCGGTGGTATAAGCAGGCTATGACTGATTAAGGCTGCGAGGCTGGATAGGCTAATAATAGTATCAAACGCGGGAACGTGAATTGCATAAGATTGATACAGGTGCGAACCTAAGTATGTGTACTGTGTCTCGGGGGATTAGTGTAGTTGTTAGCACGTCCGCCCATGACATATGACTGGTCTGAATCATGGACGGAAGGCCGTGAGTTCGATTCCACGATCTTCCAAAAACACCTTTACATAGACTTCCCGATTATTTCACAGAATCTCAATACACATTCATAGGATTAACTACATCGTGATTTAGCATGACTCAAATAAGATAATAACAAGGAAACATCATAGTAAAGGTGTGTCTGAAAGATTAAGAAGTCTATGAAAAACATCATACAGCAGCCGTTATGATAAAGCAGGACACTCCACCAGAAATGCTTCGGTTAGACCTAAAGAGCCTTTAGATGTGGAAGAAATGTGTGGAGTGATATACATGTATCAAGTTGATTGTATGAATGCAAGAACATGTATATTGGGGAAACTGGATGATCTCTTAGTGAAAGAATAGAGGAACTTGAAAAATCAAGGCGGTCACTTGACACTTGACAATCTAAGGATTGTCATTCTTGAAGTCTTGAAGTTCTTGTGACAAGAACGAAAGCCTCGCCAAAATGTGAGTTTGCTGGTTCCTAGTGGTATCTTAAAATTCTTGTTTACATAATAAATGTAGGAACCTAGGATGAGAGTTTACATTCTGTGAATGGTAATGTTGAGATCAGTCTATCTATGCCTCTGAGATCTACAAACTTGTGGTATCTTTCCCAGCACTCATTCGCGGACATTCACTCGATCGTGCAGGGAAAGATATATCACTTGTGCAGATAGGCTGATCTCAACACTATTAATAGTTAAATACATACCATTATCCTAAGTCTCAACTTAGCTGTTTTTTTATTGTTGATATATTATAGTAAGACACAAAAACGTTGGTCAGGAGTTGCAGTTGGTTTATAAAGATCAAGTCAATAAACATTATGCAGAGCCTTTAACGATCTTTAACTAAACTCTCTAGAGGCAATACACACTGAGATCTAGTCTTTTTACATCTAAGTGTCAACTAAATCAATATACTCCTGGGGTTGGGGGTAGAAACAGGCGCACTGATGCCTAGAAGGTTAGATCACGATACCTGTCAAAATTGTCATTTTGTTTAAAAAATGGTTACTCACCTGCCGCAACGCAGGTCCTCCTCTCTTAGCTCTTTTATCCATTATGTATTGGTTGAATATTGGTTGAAACGGTTTTCTCTAGACTTTATATTTAATTTATCATCAAATGTGGGCGAGGAGGTGGGTCAGTACATTCTGATATACCTCCAATTATTTTCTGCATAAATAGAAAGTTAATGAATTACAATCAGTAAGAAGTTGGGATGGTTCTTTCATAAAAATATGACAACTTAAATTGCACATCTTTTTAATTATTCCATGTTTGGGAATATATATGTTTTAAAGAAAACCTACTTGCGTTTTCACTGCACACTCCACATTTGTTTTCAAATTTTCGCATTTAAATGATGATGAACGCTGATTGGTGGATAGAATATTGTTTAGAACCAATCAAAGAAAAGCATTTCGTGTTTTTAGGTCAAAATATTAAGAATCTGTAATCTAAATAAACGAAAATATAAAAATGTTTAATGCTTAGAATACCAATCAAATCAAATCTAGTCAGAGTAGAAACGAGTCTATGCATGATTTCATTATATTTAGGCCCAGTTTAGATTGTTTATCTCTGAATGTTGAGTAATAAATACCATATTGGTACTTTTTTTCAGTAGAGGATTTTATTTGCAGTTGCAGAGTAGTAATATTGTATAGGCATAACCATTTCCCAGAGCTGTAACAGTCTATGATGAGCCTCGCTCCTTGATATCCTCTCCAGACTCATGCTAGAATCAGGCGACGGCACTCTGAGTATCAGATGTCCTGAAGAGACCTCTGACACATAACTATTCTCATTAAAATTTCTGACCAATCACAGGCTGTTAATCTATAATCATCACAGGCCGGTGATGAATATAAATGAGGTTAAACGACCAATCACAGCTGAGTATCAGATGGGTGTGGCGGGTTCAACCAATCAGGTTGCAGTAGTCACATAAATTTTGTAAAATCACTCTTAGGCGAAACATTTTAGAGGTCAATTTGCTTGACATCTGATACTCAGAGTGGGTGACGATTATCCCGATGTGCATTTTACAACTGTTCATATATATATAGTAGTGCACCAAGACTTATCAGAATACACAAGAATATGTTTCTTACTTTCTATGACAGCTTGAACTGTCACTGAATAAACATTTAATGTATTCTTTCTTTTTGCATTAGTTTGACGAGAAAAAAAACAACTATTTATTTGAAATTTTGATTATAAATGGTTCCTCGACAGTACATGACCACAAGCATCCAATCATCATTCTATTCAACCACACATTGGCAGAAACAACTACTAGATATTACCATTTTTATGCGCACCCAGGCACATAGTGGGCTCTTGCCCTCATTTGAAAAAGATTTTGGATCAGAAGGGCCTGAAGATTTAGGTTAAGCGTTGAAAGTCGTCACATTTTAATTGGTGAAGAGAGCATTGTGTTAACTTATCTGCAGGGGACGTCATGATTTCTTTGTTGAATGTGTATCTTTAGTATGTATGTTTGATATGCAACCAGTATGTGGAATATCGGAAGCCTCGTTAAAAGGCGTGCTCCGTGTAGAGGAGAGCAACCCCTCTGCATGCAAAAGAACTCACCTAGTTTGAAAGCAATAGCTAGTGTGATACCTCCACCCTCGAGTCTCAGTTGGTTAATTAACCTGCCGCAGGAGGTCCATTAGGTACCAACACCACGTGACCTCCATCTGTACATATGCTAATAAAGCCCTGTAGATTAACACACGGATACAGATCTATGTAGCCCCACTTTGAAATAATGATTTTATGGTCAGTTAAGTTTTGAAAGTTCAGGTGTCTTTAATGTGTATAAAGTCAGTATCTATACACTCAAAATTAACAAAGAACAAGAGAATATCTTGTCTTTCCACAAAGGCTCACCCCATAGGCAGATCCAGGTTTTCGGAAAAGGGGGGGGTGCACTTAAGGAAAAGAGGGGGCGCACTTACGGGATTTCATGAAAAACGCTATGAAAATGAAATATTTTGGTGGGAAAAGGGGAAGCGTGCCCTCCCTGCGCCCCCCTGGATCTGCCTATGCACCCAGCATTTTGAGGGTGGTCCTCAACAGCTCAGTGGTTAGAGCGCACGACCTGAAAACATGATTTGCAAGTTCGCGCCTCGGTCATGGCAGACACAGTGTCGCCAAACCCGTTTCGTCGTGTGTCTGCGACTGAGTTGCTGATCTCCACCGAGCACGTCGCCACAGTACAATGTTACTACTAGACGGTGGCAACGCCAAGTGGTTTCGGAAGCCTCGTTAAAAGGTGTGTCCCGTGTAGAGGAGAGCAACCCCTCTGCATGCAAAAGAACTCACCTAGTTTGAAAGCAATAGCTAGTGTGATACCTCCACCCTCGAGTCTCAGTTGGTTAATTAACCTGCCGCAGGAGGTCCATTAGGTACCAACACCACGTGACCTCCATCTGTACATATGCTAATAAAGCCCTGTAGATTAACACACGGATACAGATCTATGTAGCCCCACTTTGAAATAATGATTTTATGGTCAGTTAAGTTTTGAAAGTTCAGGTGTCTTTAATGTGTATAAAGTCAGTATCTATACACTCAAAATTAACAAAGAACAAGAGAATATCTTGTCTTTCCACAAAGGCTCACCCCATAGGCAGATCCAGGTTTTCGGAAAAGGGGGGGGTGCACTTAAGGAAAGAGGGGGCGCACTTACGGGATTTCATGAAAAACCCTATGAAAATGAAATATTTTGGTGGGAAAAGGGGAAGCGTGCCCCCCCTGCGCCCCCCCTGATCTGCCTATGCACCCAGCATTTTGAGGGTGGTCCTCAACAGCTCAGTGGTTAGAGCGCACGACCTGAAAACATGATTTGCAAGTTCGCGCCTCGGTCATGGCAGACACAGAGTGTCGCCAAACCCGTTTCGTCGTGTGTCTGCGACTGAGTTGCTGATCTCCACCGAGCACGTCGCCACAGTACAATGTTACTACTAGACGGTGGCAACGCCAAGTGGTTTTGGAAGCCTCGTTAAAAGGTGTGTCCCGTGTAGAGGAGAGCCACCCCTCTACACATAAAAGAACTCACCTAGTTTGAAAACAATAGCTAGCGTGATCCGTCCAACACACCCTTGGCCCAGTTGGTTACCTAACCTGCCAAACAAACAAGGACCACATTGGATATAAGCATTACATATATATGTACGCTTTTATTTGGTATCCTAGGAACATTAGTTCCTGAAGAATATCAAATCAAATCAAATCAACGTGCTTTATTCAGTGTATATACTGTTGGATCAATTGTTATTATCAATGTAAGCTTAACTGGTGCATTGGTTATAAATCTAAGTGTAAAATCTTATGCTATGAGGTATCATTAGTAAAATGTATTAGTAGAAGTCATTAGCCATTAGCAATTGTTCATTTTAATTGGAGATCACTATTAAATTCACCACATTCAAAACAATTTAACAAAATTTGTCTCAATTCAATACAATTCAATCGATTAAGACTGATGGCGTGGATAAAGCTGTGAAGAATTCGCAAAGTACATGCAGTAAAAAACAAACAAGAAGAAAACAAAACATTTTGTTATACTTTGAAACTGTGGAGAGACAGCATAATACATTTCATATTTACACGATTTTAAAAATGCATGCTATTGATATTTACGTGACTTTTAATGTGTGTGTATTTTAAGAGTGTGCCCTCATAATTACAGCAGGAACACAGCCCTGTTGCACAGGAGCGATCGGAAATGAGGTCACAAGTGCTTACAGCAGGTGCATAGACCGAATCGCAAAAATCTAAATTATAGCGCCGTCATAATAAATATATTATAATTTAAATTTGCTTATATATACTAATCCTAGTAGCTGAAACAACATTGACTGCAGTATGTACACACAATGAATATCCAAGAAATGTAATAATTGTGGTTTTAGTACTTAAAATTAGGCACCGATTTCTTAGAACTATTTCGTGTAATAGACATTTTCCGCATTGGTGAAAGGGTTAGGTGATACTGTGTTGCACTTGCCAGGGTCCTTTTACATTGCGATCGCAACATTGAACATGTCTTACCGGGATGATGAAGAAAGAAGGTAAATATATATATGAAAATGCTGATCGGTATTGCTTTTAAAGCGAAGATTTCATAAAACTAATGCTTGGTGGTTGTTTCAATAAAATAATGTTGGAGATCTGTAGGATACTTTCCTTAATATTATCATATGAAGTTGAGCGGTATTTTGAAGGCGGTCACTTTTCTGGCACGTGCAAATGGCCATATGTGGTAAATGATATAGTCTGAAATCACTTGGAAAAGAGGGTCTGGATGGTAGCAATAGTATAAGAATGTATTCTAAAGTCTGATTTTCGAATAATCAGTCGAATCGTGTGTTCGGTAAAAGAATCAACCTGCGTTGCACCAGGCAACAATTCCATACAATAGTTCATCTATTGGCCTTCATGACGTCACTGTTGCTAATCGGAACTGATGATTTTAGATCTCTCAAAATGAATCATTTAGTTTTAAAAATCATTTTCTTAAGACTAGCTGTTGCACAGCAATGGATGTTGTCCGAGTTGACTAGGTATGAATACTAATTTTAATTTTTTTAAAACTTAACTCATTCCTTTGTCTTTGTAGGCCCCGCGATGGTGGGGACTTCGCTGAGGGTGGTCGGGACTTTGACCGCCGAGATGGTGGAGAGCGTGGTGAACGCGGAGAACGTGGTGAGCGCCCAGAACGTGGGGCCGATTATGATGGACCTCCAGGCATGAATCCAGAAGGAGAGATTGAGGTAAGACGCTGCATGGTTGTTTCGGAGGTATGATGTGAAAATGTTGATGTGATAATTAGTGAAACATGTACCAACTTATCTATTCTCGGATTTAAACGTTTTGTATTTATTGGATTGTCCCAAATAAGTAAAAAACAATCGGACATGAATAGACCAACATAACTTTATGGGTTATGTGGGACAATCCTAGTATTCCTTGTAAATATTTCATGTTTTTAAGATAATTGATATTTTCATAGTCTATTTTCATTTTATAGTCTAACTGGAATGAAGTCACGGACAACTTTGATGATATGGAGCTTCGGGAAGAGCTTCTGCGAGGCAATCTATGCTTATGGTTTTGAGAAGCCATCTGCCATTCAGCAGCGTGCTATTGTGCCTTGCATGAAGCAGCATGATGTTATTGCACAGGCTCAGTCAGGTGAGGATTAGATTGTAAATATATGAATTTGTCTTAAATCCCTGCTTGAACCTTTTGCTCTTTACATAATGTGGCAGTTTCATGTGCAGCATGCAAATAATTGGTTGATTGATTCATGTAGATGAGTACATATAATGGTTACCACCTTTGTTTTGTACAGGTACTGGTAAAACTGCCACGTTTGCCATCTCCATCTTGCAGCAAATTGAAGTTCCTCTTCGGGAGACTCAAGCTCTGGTTCTTGCTCCAACTCGCGAGTTAGCTCAGCAGGTATGTGTTATAGTTGCTAGATGAATATGTAACTATAGTGGAACCTCTTTTCCATCCAGGGGACAGGCCTCAAGTGGTCCTAATAGAGAGGTGGTCTCACTATAGAGGTATACCACATTTGACAGATCAATTTTCTCCTGCATGTAATAACAGTGTATGAAATGAAGTAAATGTTCAATCAGTTCAATCATGAAATACAACGAATTTAAACATTAATTAGTCATTCAAGAGTCATTGATTAAACCATATAGGAGGCATACAGGAAGTATTGTATAATTAGCACTTACAGTTACTGACCTTATAGCGGTACATTTGTATTCTGTAAAATTGTCAAAGATATTCCTATGGTCCCAATTCAGAGGTAATTATAACAATTTGGGACCACAAAAAGTGGTCTTAATTCAGAGGTGGTTTTAATAAAGGTTCACGTTGCTAATGTCGGGTATAAAATTCGGGACTGTAAAAAGTGGTCTTAATTGGAGGTTTGATAGTATGCAGCATAGGCTTACTTAAGACCTATCACTAATTCTGGAACTGTATTGGTCATCTTCCTAAAAGCACCACTCAGTAGTTTGTGACTTAAGTGGCCGTCAAACGGAAGAAGATGAATTTGCTTGTCCTAGGGTGAAGTAGGGCACACTGTGGCCTAACACTTCAATCAGGTTTGCTACAGTTTTCAGCGCCTATCAAATTTGACTGATTGCACTTGTCCATTTATAGTTCTGACGGGCCAATGAATCGTATATATTTTAGCTAATGAAGAAGCAAACGAAAATTTGCAGAAGATCCACATATATATACAGGTCAAATTGTATTTGCTTTTGTGTGTAATCTTAATACAACTAATTAACATGTATGGCACAACGATTGAACATTTGAACGTCTGTTAAATTCTGGTACACTTATTGCTTCAGATATCACAAACTAAAAAAGCATATTTAATACTCATTCAAGAATGCTTCTATAAATATTTCTTTAGTAAAAAGATTGTGACCCTTCGAAGCGCAGTCTTAATGTGTGTGTGTTGTTTCAATATGCTTACAGATCCAGAAGGTGGTGATAGCATTGGGTGATTACATGAATGCTCAATGCCACGCCTGTATTGGAGGCACCAATGTGCGTGAGGACATGCACAAGTTGCAGGGTGGCGTGCACGTGGTTGTCGGGACGCCGGGTCGTGTTTTTGATATGATCAACCGTGGCGCTCTTAGTAAGTGAAAACTTCAATAATCTGCAATTTTCAACATATTTAACTAGAGGTCAATTACATAAAAAATGGGTCTAGTAATTTAGCTTTGATGTTTTAGTACTGGTTACCTACATTTCTTATACGGTAGTTGAGAAATGTTAAAACAAATATTACATTTTTTCAACATTATTCAAATGAATGAAAATGTGGATTGTCAAATTTAACAATATCATTCTATGTTATAGACACACGCTACATCAAGCAGTTCGTACTTGACGAGGCTGATGAGATGTTGAGTCGAGGATTTAAGGATCAGATCTATGATGTGTTCAGGAAGCTTAATGAGAGCATTCAGGTTAGAATTTATTGTGGTTCACTTTTATGAAACCAAGATCTGCTAACCTTATAACAAGTTTAAGTCCTTGGATAAAATTTCAAACGTAAATGTAGGAGATTTCTGTTAATTTTCTTGTAGTTGTTCTCTCGGGGAATGAATGTAGTCATTATATTAGCAGAGATGTGAACTTTCGTTTTTTTTCCGTATTTTTACGATTTTTGACCCCTGAAAATTCAATAAGTCCGGGACATGGGTTTATTACAGGATTTTACTAGTGTCAGAGAAATATGGACAGTTACATTAAATACAGCTTGATTGGCGCCATTTAAGCGTTCATAACGTTCAACTGGTTCACAAAGGTAATTTATCTAGTGAGAGAAAACGTGTTTGCACACTGCTGTATTTGCGTTGTGATAAATGCATGTTGTGTAGGGAACTAGCATGTGCAGCAGGTGCACACTTGCCAATTATGGCTATTTCGGGGTAGGAATTAGATGTCAATCTGTTGAAACTTCTTTTCATATGCTTAAAATATTAAAGTAACAGTAAAATATATTATCTATTATCATTGCTAATAGGGTTTCACATAAAGTTATCTATTTTTAATCACGATGACACTGCTTCAAAATGCCATTTGATGGACTTATATGATGAAGCCTGTGACAGAGGGGTAAATGGCAAATCATGAAATGCTTGTTTAATCTAAATATTAACTACTTTTTCAATTCTTGTTGGATTTTGGTGATCTTTTTTTTTAATTGATTCCCGTGATATCTAGATTTTTTTCCAATTATCATTTATTTTTTTATTTCACCCAGAGTAGTTTACAATACTAGTAAATATAATAGTATTTCCCTTATTATTGTTTACTATAAGTAGAAGAACATTAAGATTTTATTAAGATTTTTTAAAATTTTATTAAGATTTTTGCTTGAAAATTAAGATTTTTCATGGCTGTGATTAAGATTTTCAACGCTGACAAGTTCACATCTCTGTATTAGTGATTATAGCATTAAAACCATTGGGTTTAGGATCATCAATTCTGGAACCGTGTTGGGTTATCTTCCTAAAAGCACCACTCAGTAGTTTGTGACTTGCGTGGCCGTCAAACGGAAGTAGATCAATTTGCTTGTCCTAGGGTGAAGTGGGGCACACTGTGGCCTAACACTTCAATCAGGTTTGCTACAGTTTTCAGCGCTTGTCAATTCATAGTTTTGACGGGCCAATGAATCCCATGTATATTAGCTAGAGAAGAAGAAGCAGAAGAAAATTTGTACAAGACCACAAACATTAAGATGAAACTCTTGATTGCATCTGAGAATCGACATGTGTCTCGTTTGATTCCAGGTGATCCTGTTGTCGGCTACCATGCCTGCTGATGTGCTCGAGGTGACCAAGCGCTTCATGCGCGACCCCATCAGGATCTTGGTCAAGAAGGAGGAGTTGACCCTTGAGGGTATTCGCCAGTTCTACATTGAGGTGAGTCAGATATTGGCTTTTTGTAGCACTCATATTTTTAGGAAGTAAGTTTCTTTTTTGTAGTTTTAATGACAGCTGATTGGTTAATAGTACTTGTTTTTTATGGGCTGATTTAACAAATTATGGTTCATTGTAGGTTGACCGTGAGGAATGGAAATTGGACACACTTTGTGACTTGTATGAGACTCTGACCATAACCCAGGCGGTCATCTTCTGCAACACCCGTAGGAAGGTCGAGTGGCTCACCGAAAAGATGCACCAGCGTGACTTCACTGTCTCCGCCATCGTGAGTTAATTGATTGATAGAAATTTATAGTGGGTGATTTCATTTGACTATTCAATTAAAGAGCATCGAGTGCTTATCTTCCTAAAAGCACCACTCAGTAGTTTGTGACTTGCGTGGCCGTCAAACGGAAGTAGATCAATTTGCTTGTCCTAGGGTGAAGTGGGGCACACTGTGGCCTAACACTTCAATCAGGTTTGCTACAAGTGAACTAGTATTGTAATATGCACTTAAAGTAAAGCTTGTGTTCACACTAAGGGTTTAATCATTGAGAACTTTTTTTCAGCACGGTGACATGGAACAAGGTCAACGTGATGTGATTATGCGCGAGTTCCGCTCTGGATCTAGCCGAGTCCTCATCACCACTGACTTGCTGGCTCGCGGTATTGATGTGCAGCAAGTCTCACTTGTTATCAACTATGATCTCCCCACCAACAGAGAAAATTACATCCATCGGTAAGTTTCTATTAGTTATTTAGTCTTCCTAAAAGCACCACTCGGTAGTTTGTGACTTGCGTGGCCGTCAAACGGAAGTAGATCAATTTGCTTGTCCTAGGGTGAAGTGGGGCACACTGTGGCCTAACACTTCAATCAGGTTTGCTACAAATAGCCATAAATAATCGGAAATGATGCTTATGATTCCTCTTTTATTGTGCATTAACTCTTTAATGTTCCTGCCACTTATATTACTTTGGTTTTTATTTTTGGAATTTGAATGAACGTTTATTAATGTTTCAGTATTGGCCGCGGTGGACGTTTTGGCCGTAAAGGCGTGGCCATCAACTTCGTCACCCAGGATGACCATCGTGCACTGCACGACATAGAAACATTCTACAATACTCAAATTGAGGAAATGCCCATGAATGTGGCAGATCTTATCTAATTGTACCTACACCACTACCCACTCTGCAGCAATATTACACAGCGATTATTAAGGACGACTATTGAGAAAGCGAATATTCAATGCGATTTACGGCTGCCGTTTTGGGGTACAGTTGGCTACGGTCACTTTTGGATAAGGTCTTGTCCTTTTCTAAGGCAAACCTTTTCTGAGGAATATTATAAACTTAGGTTATTGAACATTTTTTGAGAGCCTTTGTGCTTGGACTATTATTATTTTAAATATTTGTAATATAATTCTTATAAAATAGGATTGTGTATTTGTATATTAAGATATCAGTGATCAACAGAGAAAAAAGGTGATATTTTTCCCCTTTTTTCCCTTTTAAATCTATTTTGAATTTATTTAAATGTGAAATATTGGTGTTAGGGGGAAGCTTCCGTATTTGAAGCTTGCGGCTTCGGCCGTTCCCCACCAGGGGAACTCGTGTTCTCTCTCTTTGTTGTTTGTTGTCTAGAATGATGTATTATATAGAGCGGTGGGAAGTTGGCCTCTTTAGGGCGAGCTTTTTATTTTATGTTCAATGTATTGCATCGCAAGCAAAGCCCTTTGGGCTTTGGATAGTAAATATTGTAATGTTTACTAAAGGTATTAATAAATATCTAATATACTTTAAATCATGTCTGCGTATTGTACTATACAGCATTCATTTGGGATTTACATGCACAAGGCTGCCTATCCTAAGTTGTTACTTTCACTGAAAGTAAAATTCAGGGACAAATGATTTCAGTAGTGCTGATATTTCAGATGCGCACTTGACAAAAAAACACATTAACTGATAAAAAACAATTTATTTACAAGAACACTATTCATATTGAATATTCTTAATCTGTATAATTGGCCTACAGCACTAGGTCTCATTAAATCTCCCGGACGAAGTCCAGGGAGATTTCTAGCTTTAGTGCTGTCTGTATGTATGTCTGTCCGCCCACATGCTTAAAAGCTTATAACTTGAACACCATGAGAGCTATTGCTTTGAAAATTAAATATGTTTAGTTTGAGGACAATCGTATGTCTCAAAAAAAATTTTTTTGTACTTTTGGCCTACTTTTTTACCATAACTTATGACCTTTCAGTACAAATATCTTGTTACCACACTTTAGAGAGAAGTATTTGGCCGATTGTCGCCAAACTTCATATGTAAGCTCGATGTACAACTCTCCAGACCTGATTAGATTTTGGTGTACTTTTGGCCTACTTTTTGATGAAGTTACGATGTGTTTTAAAAAAAAATATTATTACGTAATTGTGTTTATCTGTCTCCTGGGAACAGTTTATGACTTATCACCAAACTTGACATTTGGTATGTCTATATCACTCTCCTCATATGATTTGATATTGGTGTACTTTGGCCTACTTTTTGAACTTACGAAAAGTATTTGAGCTACGTAATAAACCTTAACACTCTACAGGGAAAAGTATTTGAGCTATGGTCACCAAACTTCATATTTAGCTTCGTTGTACTAACTCTCCAGAGCTGATTAGATTTTGGTGTACTTTTGGCCTACTTTTGATGAAGTTAACGATGATTTAATTATTACGCAATTGTGTTTATCTGTCTCCTGGGAACAGTTTATGACTTATCATCACCAAACTTGACATTTGGTATGTCTATATCACTCTCCTCACGTGATTTGATATTGGTGTACTTTTGCCTACTTTTGAACTTACGAGCTGCGTTTACGTAATAAAACCTTGTTAACACTCTACAGGGAAAGGTATTTGAGCTATGGTCACCAAAAATTCATATTTAGCTTGGTCACCAAACTTCAGACTTGTACTACTCTCCAGAGCTGATTAGATTTTGGTGTACTTTTGGCCTACTTTTGATGAAGTTACGATGATTTAATTATTTTTAATTGTGTTTATCTGTCTCCTGGGAACAGTTTATGACTTATCATCACCAAACTTGACATTTGGTATGTCTATTACACGTGATTTGATATTGGTGTACTTTGGCCTACTTTTGAACTCATAAAACTTACAGGGAAAAAGTATTTGAGCGTGGTAAAACCTTGTTAGTCATGGTACTACTCTCCAGAGAAATTTTGGTGTACTTTGGCCTACTTTTTTTAGAAGCGATGATTTGATTATTACTTTGAATTTGTCTCCTGGGAACAGTTTATTCACTAGGGTAAATATGGACTCCTCACATGATTTGATTTGATTAGATTTTAATAAACCTGTAAAGGGAGAAGTTGGCCCAAACTATTGACCGCCTCTCTCCCAAGCTGATGAGATTTTGATCAATAAATTGTGTTTTTTTTACTCTCTGTCTGGGAAGACTTCAACATCATCACCAAAAACTTGTTTTGTATGACTAAGATGAAAAAAATGGCCTTGTTTTTAAAACTGTTTAATATTTTTGTATTAATGTTTCGAGCTCCTAAATAATCCTTTTCAAATTAAAACACCAAAAAAATGAAGTACTAGTATATTTTACAATTAACAATTTGTATTCTATAATATGAAAAGCGCCCCCGGTGAGGGTAAACCAGTGTTTAATACACTGGAATGCCACTGTCTATATATTGGCTGATTATTGATTTATAGCAGTATCATCTATTACCAAGAAGTGGATTCATTTTTATGAGCCAATGTGTTGAGTTTTGTGGTTATAGAATATTGATTTTAATGGTTTTTATTCAAATAGTAATAAAAATGTGATTCACTAGTAAATGGTCCAAATATGGACCGTTTGGGGCCCAAATGAAATAATTCTTGTATGTCACATGTTTCCAACCGACATGCCAAATTTGAGCATCCTAGCTCAAACGATGCAACCTGTGAGGGGTAACGAACCGGAAAAATGGGTAATTTTTATATGGTACAAGCCAGTGTATAAAAACACTGAATGAAAAAGGCCCGGTGAGGGCAAATGTGTTTAAAACACTGGAATGTCACTGTCTATATTTGGCTGATTATTGATTTATAGCAGTATCATCTATTACCAAGAAGTGGATGAAAGCATTTTTGGAGCCGATGTGTCTGAGTTTGTGGTTATAGAATATTGATTTTAATGGTGCATTCAAATAGTAATAAGAATGTGATTCACTAGTAAATGGACAGTAATGGGCCCAAATTCAAATATGGACCGTGGTGGGGCCCATATGAAATATTCAAATTCTTTAAATCACCATTTCCAACCGACATGCCAAATTTGAGCATCCTAGCTCAAACGATATGACCTGTGGTGAGGGGGCAATTTAACCTAGACGGACGGAATTAATGATACGGGTTACAAGGACGTGACAGTTAAACACTGAACAATGACATTTAATTGTTCAAGCCTGGTTTAAAACTAAAATGGGGATTATTGGGTTGGGGTCAGCCATTGATTATAAAAACACTGGAATAATGGACCGGTAGGGGATATACAGAGATGAAAAAGCCCCCCAGTGAGGGCAAACCAGTGTTCTGTGTTTTTACCTGGAAAACACTGGAATGCCACTGTCTACATATTGGTAAAAAAAATTCAAATCAGCAGCTAACAGCACCAGGCTAGACTAATGTTGCCTTAAATGATATTGATTTTTCCATATGCTGGCATTTGAGGATTAAAATACTATTTAATATTAATTTCATGGGCCCAACATGGGTAAACCAGTGTTTTATACCTGGAATAGCTTTCTGAATGCCACTGTCCATATATTGTCAAAAAATCAATATTCATATTTCAGCAGCGAACAGCACCAGGCTAGACTAATGTTGCTGCCTTATGATATTGATTTTTCCATATGCTGGCTAAAGCCATTGAATATTGAATACTGGACCTAAAATGGGCCCAAATATGGACTGTTTGGGCCCATGTGAAATAGGGTTCTTGTGGTCACCATTTCCAACCGACATGCCAAATTTGAGCATCCTAGCTCAAACGATGCGACCTGTAGAGGGGTAACGAACCGGATGGATTGATGGACGGACGGACGCAATTAATTGGGTACAAGCCAGTGTATAAAACACTGGAACACTGGTTCGTCCGTGTAGCCTTTTAAAAGCCCGCCGCTTGGGATGATGGTATCATTCTGGTCTCAACCTTAGGGCCGTGAGTTCGAGTCCCGTCTGGGCCACTTGATGTATAGTAAAATGGAAGATGTGTCTTCAACTATGTCAATATAGTGGGTAGGAGCTTGTTTGCCATTGAAGAGAGAGAAAGAGAGAGAGAGAGAGAGAGAGAGAGAATATAATATTCATCTACAGCTGTCTGTCTACAAAGTCTGTTATGATGAAAAAGTTTCTTTATCCAGATTTATTTGATGATTGGTCTCTTAAAATTTTCAGGGACATGAAACTCAAATCAGGGATTTCAGGCACACTAAAAAAAGACAATTTCAGGGACAATCCCTGATGGTCAGGGACAGTAGGTAGCCCTGCATGCAACCAACTCGTATAGCGTCATCCACATCTTTTCTCCCAACAAATTAAGTCCATTGTAACAAATGTTGTTAGGGTCTCCAGTGCGCGGGTTCATTGTAGAATGACCGCAGAGTATAAACAACCCCTGTAGTAAGTTGCACTGGACTAGGTGATCTCCCAGTTACACACACCTTGATAGACTTGTTGTTTACTATGGCCACTATTAGGGATTATGAAACAGTACTCACTCTCGAGTACTGTTGTAAGCCGATTAGCGGCAGTTCTCTCTTAGACGCTGGTACAGCAGCACGTAGGATTGGCAACCTACTACCTGAAAAGGAGTAGGTCCTTACTATTTGTCTCTACCGAGGTTTGGCCTGTGGCCTTCCTCCCTCACCGTCGTGGACTTGGTCTGCAGTGGTTGAAGCGAAGGGGACGCCCGTAGCTCAGCGTGTCAGCACCGGTGCGAAGTCCTCCCCGTGCGGAGGCCTCTCGTGAAACCCGGGCAATACACCCCACTACCTCGAGGCCGACCGGTGGCCTAGGTACGTGGTGCACGTGTAGTCTTGGAAAACACAACGAGGAGTAGTCAGCAGAGGAACGTCTGCGGCGCAGCTGGGGGTGTGCCGGGCCGCGAGGCCGCATGCACCCCGGGTGAGTGTCACTGCTACGGTGGGTTGACACACAGGTAATGTACTTTGTTTACACCATACCCAATAAATTTTTAAACAGTACAACGTAATTCTCATTCCTGTTTAAAATTTATGGACTGGTTATGGTTAAAAATACTGTATGATCGAGCTAAATTTCTTTATATCCACAATATTCAGTTGTGCTTATATATGTTCAAATGCCAATTATATGGGCTGAAATTTTATCACCTAGACCCCTTCGGGAATCAAATTCTAATTTAACTGGGTATGGTTCAAGTATAGGTATTTGTGATAACCTCCATAATTGCTATTAATTTGTAGATTTACCTAAGGTAACCAACTTCAGTTGATATGTTAACAAGGATTTCGACAGTTATTGGGTGTTCTTGGCTGCCTAATACTTGTGGCATGCCGCATACGAGATACTATAAAACTAGAATATATATAGATAATATAATGGCTATTCAGTTTTGTGATTTTGGTCATCCTAGACCTACTTAACATAGGCCATTAATGTTTGCTGACTATTTAAGTTTGCGTTTTTGCACCTACCCGCGAAATTCGCAAATTAAATCATGTGCAAAAATTTCTAGTTTTACAGTACTTAGTTTTTTAAAATAAAATTACGTAGTATCCCCATCCATAAACAAAATATTAGATACAGAATTGACAAGATGGCTAAAGGTTTAAAAATTATTCAATAAAATATTCATGTTAGAAAAGAATTGCCACGAGTGTGCACTTTTAAAGAACTTTATGCAATGTTACAGCAAAAATAACTGACATTCATTACATTTATTCACATTTACATGCCACAGCTTCGTGAATACAAAAGTTTCTGCAGGAGTAACATTAAAACACTAAAAATCTATCAGCTTATAAATTTAGGTTCATGCTCTATTAAATGTAATATAAAGTATCGAGTAAGACCAAACAGAAAAATGAAGTCTTACATACACACATGAATTAAGTGAGTGGAAATATGCCAAGTATTGCAATATCACAGATACAAAACATACAACAAACATTCATAACCATGTAAACCAAAAATATGCAACATTTACAATTCAATATAGATAAAAATAAATCTCAAATCTAACCACGAACATTTTCTAAAATCAAAGCATGATTACAAGGTCATCAGCAGTATTTCGATCAAAAATGATATCCATACTATATTTTGTAAAAACAACCTTCGGTTGTGTAAAACCTTGGCGTGTAAAATGTACGTCACATTTATTAACACACTCAAGCAAAAATCAGTTTCTCAGTGTAGATCATATAATCTCAGTTTAGCTTCCCTACAAACATTCTTTTAAATCAAAGCATGATTTCAACACCATCAGAATTTGATAAAAAAGGTATCCATAATAAATGTTTAAACTTTTGTGTTGATGGATGCAAAAAAGGTCACATATAACACACTCAAGCAGAAATCAGTTTCTCAGAAAATTATTAATTTCCTCACCATTAAAAGTATGCGTACAATGAGTGAAATAATACACTAAGTATAATCTTCGTGTCCTCATTGGTTTTAAAATCGTTTATGGCTAAATAACTGAAGTGAAATATTCCATAAAATACCTTGATTGATCAGAGGTGTAAGCATTATGTAACACAAAATGTGAAGTTACACAATAGCAAAATCTTCAAAACAAGATGCTTACATTTCCTGAAAAATTTCTACGTGAATACTTGTTAAAACATCTATATACATTTTGTCCTACTTAGTTAAAGTAAATCCACTAAAGAGCATACTCTTGCTCCAAAAATAGCGTTCTTATTGATTATATAAAAAATTAACAAAAGGATTTTATGACTGCTGAATATACATATTGATGCAATATCTTTGTAATGGTGAGTTAGCCTGTAAGGTTGGCCATCCTAGTATGTTAGACGTCTCATTCATATTATGAGCATCACTCAAATTATGGGCACATCCGTCGTAGGGTTGAAGATTACGTCTATCTCCATGACAACGAATGCGTTCGACGATAATCAAAACGTAAGTCGTAAATAACAAATAGGAGAATAACTGACCATTTGTTTAGCGAGTGCGACTGATGTGCCCATAATTTGAGTGATGCTCATAATATGAATGCGACGTCTACAGACAACCCTAGAAGTCAAATAAACTTCTCCAGCAGACGATGTGAATGCACCTTAAATATGTACATTATGAATTGTTGTTAGATTACTGTATAATTAGAATGATTATTCTTCAAACTAATGCTACATGCATTATTGATATTTCAATTCTTGTTATTTTGAGAACATGTTACAGATCACACATAACACTAATAATACTCAAAATCACAACATAAACGTCAAAACATGAACACACGAAAATTGACTCTCTCATAAGATATACAATGCTTCTCTAATTCATCCGTTTGGTACCTAGTGTGCTTCAGATACTTGATCCCAGGTTCCTATAATGTGCATGGCGTAAAAAGTAATACTGTACATTTTTAATCATCAGTAACGATACTTTTTATCATTAGTGAAACCTGATACAGGCCACATCAATGGTAGGCAAGTATATAGCTCCACGTACTACGAGCTCCACCTGCCCCAACACAAAAGTCACTCTGCAGTGAGTTAGTGTAGCCAGAATCGACGGTTCCCGTCTGGAAGAGCAGCAGAATGATGAAGAATGCTGCACCGAGGATGCCGGCCACGTAGGACGTGCGTATCGGCACCAAGAACAGCTTCGCCTGCAACACACAACCCATACAATAAATAACACACACACATAACACACACACGCATTTTGTTTACGCACGCACAGCACGAACAAAAGATTGCTGATGCCTCGCATCAGCACACAAACTTAAAGCACACACAAATGAAAAACAAATTAAATTGATTTGTTATTTATCCCTCCCTCCTGGTTGAGTCCCTTCAGACACTCCGACATTCCAAACTGAATCAACTATATATATATATATATATAAATAACATTGGACGTTTTTGCATCAACAGAAGGTCCAAAATTCTGATGGTGTTGAAATCATGCATTCATGTCCAGTTTGAATGTCACCTCACCTATATGCCTTGATTAAGGCTGAAGGTGTGTACATGCATCATGTCCATTGGTCTGTGTGAAGTATTCACCATGTATACTCTATAAACTAGTTCTATCCATTTTTATATTTTTATGTATTGTCTTATAAGAATCCTCAGACTTATGCTTCTGAGGAGGTTTTAAATATGTATTAAAATAGGATTATTTTAGTAACTAATAAGCTGCAAACACCCTGTAAAAGGTTCCTGCATCACTGGTAGGCTGCTGTATATGTTCAAAACAGTAGAGACGTAAACCAGACACAAGTGACATACCCGCAGGTTTAGTGAGGACGTGTAGAGCAGGAAGGAATCGAGGTCGGAGTCAGGCGTGTCTTGGTACGTGAAAGGCCGGCACCGCAGCTCATGCCCGATCTTTCGCAGCGAGTTGAGGATCCCCGACAAACGTGTCGCCTGCAGGATGCAATCAGTATGATGAATAATTTTCATTTTAATGCATGTTTTATTAGAACATCATTTTAATTGGATTGAAGACAGGTCCCTGGGACTCCTCAAACCAATTTCACCTTTCAAATGTAGGTCAAAGTTAGGATTTGGGTTGTATTAGGATTCTGACCTGCACTATGGGCATGGCGAGGATGGCGTACCAGCAGCAGACGGACAGAATGGTGGACGACAGCGACAACACGCTCAGGTCGTTGGTCGGCGTCATTACCATCACCGTGCCTACAGACAACAATACACCGCATCACCATGTTAATTCGGTAGATAAACAGACGCATGTTTCCAAACCGACAGCTATGTAATTTAGTGTCTAATGATAATAGATTTTTTGACTGAGCATTATCTTTAACATCTAGTGGTCATTGAGAGAAGCTGATAACTACTTGCTATACTGTCTTATTAGTCACAGAATGCAGCGTTCCGCCTCACCGAGAACGGCCATGGTGGCGAAGTTGAAGAGCACGACTGACTGAGCGAGTGCCGTGGTGTAGTTTAGCGAGCGCAGGTTATCGTCAATCTCAGCAATCTCCTGCAGCAAACGCACAAACACAGGTCACAACACTATTTCTACAGGTTTTATTCATGGTTGGAAAATGTCGAAAAATAAGTCATTAATATCAGCTCTTTATATAGTTTTTTTTACACCAGCAGTTCATTTCTGATATTGCTTTCCCGATTTAAGTTTATGATAACATATCACAAATCCTAGATGGCTGCCACTCAATGAGAAATCATAATTTTTTAAAACTATTTCAAATAGAATAGCAAGGTTTACACCAGCAGCTCATTTCTGATATTGCTTTACTGATTTGAGGTTATGATAACATGTCACAGATCTAAAATGGCCACCTAGATGGCCGCCGACCACCAAAATGGTGATGTCCTGCAATCTTGTATATTAAGTGGCTGTGTGAATTTTTTTATGTTTAATTCATATATAATTTTTATATATAGTCTTGAAATGTGTGAATAATTTGTTTTTAATTCATTTTATTTCAAATTGCTTATTTGTAATGACTTGTAACAGGCCTTAATGTCAAAATGGTGATGTCCAGCAATCTTGTTAATCAAGTGGCTGTGTGATTTTTTTTTGTTTAATTCATATATACAGTCTTGAAATATGTGAATAATGTTAAATTTTTATGTATTTAAAGTTTTATTACTATAAGGTGTTGTTAAATTTGTTTTTAATTCATCTTATTTCAAATTGTTTATTTGTAATGACTTGTAACAGGCATTGGGCCTAAACTACTAATAAACTATACTATACTATACCAATGAAAAATCGAAATTTTAACCTATTTCACTCAAAAAAAGAATATACCATATTGTGCAGAGAAATGCAAGATAACCCCTGACTACAAAAACAAACAAATCCCAAAAGCAATGGAAGCCTGGCTACATGGTTTGCGAAACTGAATCATTTTTAGAAGGAAGAATACAGGTATGTACAGACTACTTTATTGAAGGACCTGACCATTGCTACCTTGCTAGTGCAATAGTCATCCTGACCTGATTTCTTAGTACGGATCTTAGCGGAGGTTTTACTGACCTTGGCAGACTGGCGAAGGTCATACACTTTTTCTCTGATCTTCTGCTGCAGACTGCCGATGTAGACGATCAGCAGAGCACACTGCACGCAGTAGTTCACCGTCACCGCTGCAGCAGCCGCACAGGGAAGCAACAGGAGAAATTATATAAACTTCTGCTCAAGAAAAGTTAACAACTTGCTGTTTCATCTTATTTGATTTTCTTTCAGTTGTTCTTTATATTCTCCACATTTCTAAAGTTAATAATTTGCTTAGTTTATTTTGCATGCACCCTTCAAAATACAAATCTGTCCTAAAAATCAATGCAAAATATATTAAGAAACATTAAATAGGGACAAATCACAAAATTCACAGATCTTTAGCATTGATATCAATTGTGTAGTTCCCCAGAGAAAAACTCATCCACTCATCTGCCATTAGTATGAAACCAACAGGACGAATACGAGTTATAACTTTCTCGTCCTCCAGACGACCAACTTTTTCAAAACCATAAAGTATAACACATGTAAAATAAGTAACATTTTTGTAGGACTAGTAGCTATGTGAGATGAGTAACATTTTTGGAGGGCTAGTAACAGTTGTACGATGACAGAGATTTTTTGTAGGACTAGTAAATGAGTAGCATGTTTGGAGGACTAGTAACTGTTTTGCAATACTAGTCCTGTAGACTAGTATGTGTAGACTAGTATGTGGGGCACCTCTGTGGCAGAGACATGGTACTGACCTGCATAGACGATGTCCAGCATGACGAAGCTCACCCCGAAGCAGCACCAGGAGCACGATCCGCGGGAACTCACCCCTAGAAACACAACACTAACACAATAGAAAACAACAGTGTCATGCATCACTCCTCGCGATTAGTCTGGCTGGTTCTTGAACCTGTTTGTCAAGCTGCTTTATTAAAAAGTAATAATATAGGAGATATATGATAATACATTTACCATTTAACATTGTATCATTAATAGGTGTGTGCAGTTGAACACTTGAGAAGGTTAAAGATGCGCCTGACTAGATTTACTATAGATTTATGCTATAAAAATATACGAAAGTAACGAGCTAACTGGCCCCAATAAACACCACAAAATAGTAGATGTTACTGTCACAGGCATTCCAACACACATTTATAGATGGACAAGTACATAATTTATTAAAACCAAATTATAGTAGTAATGTGTATGGTATAAGGTTTGTAAATCATAGTAGTATACATATCACACACACCCTCCCATGATGCTAGTGTCCATGTTTTGTACAAGCACGTTTTGAGCTAACCTGGGTTCTAGGAAAGTGAAGTCGATGTTTTCGTACTCTCCAGCCATGTGCAGACAGGTAGCCACAGTCGACACCAGCACCCAGCCCATGCCAAGCAGCAGCAACGCCCTGACACAGCAACGATGCAATACTAGCTATTTGTGGGTGAACATGTTGAATTTAAGAAATATCTATTTCTTATAGAGCTTTTAGCCTACATAAACAGTCAAAAAAGAAATGAGATAAGTTTAATATTTTGAATTGACTAATCTTTAAAATACAAGCCAAAACTAGATTCCCTAGACGTGCTCAAGCCATTGGCAGTGCTCAATTTATTGGCAACATCCAAACATAGGTCTCTCTCAAGGTAACACACACATCTTACGTTATAACTGGACATAGTGGGCAAAACTGTCTTACAGAGTCAATAAATATTTGTTAGGTGAATGTTAAAAAGGTTTTTGGTGGTGCCAATAACTTGAGCATGACATCTACAGAGAATAATGTGGCCATTGGCTGGCTGGTGCTTACCTCATGGTGCGGATGAGTCGGCCCTGGGACTGGAAGCCCGCCAGCGTGGGCTGAGTCTGCAGGAACACCTGAAACAACCAATATCAATTTTTTCTCATCATTTGGTGATTACTGCCTCAAAATTTGAGTAAATAAATTTAGTAGAATAGTTTAATTTGATTATAAAAGCATCTAATATAGAAACACAGAAACAATTAATAGACTATACAACGCATTCAGGACAAACAGAATACATGTAGTAACTGAAATACCCAGCTCACAAAAAAATACAAAACATGGTGGCACAAAAATAGCTGTCATTATTGATGGCTATATGATGTGAGGCTGGTTGCTGACATCTGTCAGAAATTGTGGGCTGTATATATGAGTATTTTAAAGCTTCTTATGTTTAAGACATTTGGTCGAGCCGTTTAAAAGTTACAGCCACATGTGTATCAGTACTAATCAAAGAGAAATGCGGGATATGTTCACGGATGGGCGTCATTAACCCATTACCCCTCACGTTTTATAACATGACAGCCCTTGTATCCTTGTAAATATTTTCAGCGTAGCGCGTATAAAATCTTTCCATTTGTCAGAGCTGCGTTGCCAACTTTAAACTGCCATAATTTCCATAAAAATGCTCGTATTTCAATCATCTCTTCACCAAAATACAAAGCAGCCATTTTGGCTTACCCCACACCTAATTTCACTAATGTTTTGAAACAAGGCATCACATTTCCAATGGTAAAAGGGAGCCCTGTTCGGATGGATAAAGGACTGTGGTATTTGCAGCGTAGCTTTGTAGTAAATGCGTCACAGTAATTAAGAAAATAATCAAAAATATTTGTCGGTGTTTTTGGAACTGATTTATATATCATGATAAAGCTTAAACATGAATATGTATTTCTCATCAAGATTGAACCATTATAAGTATGTCTACAACACGATCAAACATTGTTGTTTTTGCATTTGGTGCGATATGGCAAACATGACGCCATTTGTAAGTGCATTTTAATGCTGACAATTGAAACTTCTTTATATTCTCTTAAAATAAAAGCTAAACATTAAAATAAATTGTGCACGACGGTTCCTTATACGGTTTTACATATATTTATCTAGTTTTCATCATGATGACACCGCTGCTATAGCCCAAACGAATGACTTGTATGACGAAGGTTTTGACACCCAAACACGTGAAATCAGCCGGCCGGTTTAGGCCGATTTTAGGGAGAGGGCCCAAGGCCGGTTTAGGCCGTTTTGAGGGGTAAAGGGTTAAAGAGCGCCTGCTGTAAAAAACAAAGATGGCTGAATGTGCTGTCATTTTTCAAGATAAATGGTCTGTATATTTTAACATGTTACGGGTAGGTCGTGGATTAATAATGATAAAGAATGAGAAATAACTTCCCAACAATAATCAATTTATTTGGATATGCAGTTCACTGACACAAATTAGTTATGAGCCGGGATTCCCTTCTGGTACACGATTTCACTAGCTAATGGCCCTTGAAGACGTGCAATGACAGCAAGAATAAAATAAAAGGATCATACAATATGCATAAAATGGAAATTTCTTTAAGGTTAGAGTAGCCGGAAAGAACAACAAAACTATAAATGAAACTATATATGCCACATACCAAATACATAGTTATATCTAGACCTCATTTTCGTCAATTTCTAGCTTAATCACTACATGAGTGGTCCTTACCCTCTCTGTAAGCACGTAGAGCTGCTCGGGCTGGGCCCAGCGATACAGGTACAGCGAGTAGAAGTAGGCGAGGGAGTGGATCATGTCTGGCACCACGTACTGGCTGATCAGGTACTTTGAGCATGAGGACGTCGTGTTTGTCACATTGGTGGCGCCCTCTGCTGGGGGTTGAGGCTGCAACAAATAAACAAAACCATCTCTTTACAATGCATTGCAGGGATGTTTTGGATAATCGTTGAGATAGTCTCTATCGTTTACTCTTGCTACGCCATCAGAGGGTCTGGTTGATCTAGACTAACAGGTTTGTAGCCACCTATTAGCGAAAATGATACTACAACATCTATCTATTTACATGTATTCAATGCATGAAATATGGTCTATATGCACCAGAAAATTTGCCAACTTTACAGAAAATAAAGTTATACTAAAAAACACCAGTAACAATGAGCTAGACCACTGTACCACATTGTGTTTAAACACTCTCATATTGGTTTCATAACCACGTTGTAACCATTACATAAATGGTCATTACAGTTAGGACTTGCCTCATTAAGTGGCACTGGAAGCAATCATCTAGTTGCGCATCTAGCATTGACCATTTACTGGCAGTGATAGTAGATTTTTTAGCTACAAGGTCAACTTTGAGCACTTTTTGTCAGAGGAGAAAACATGAACAGCAAGCAACAAAAAAGATAGAAGAAATAGTGTGTGTGTTGATTTAATAGGCCCCTACATGGCTCCTAAAATAAGAAAAGAATCCATGTGTTCAATTTTAAGGACATTCCAAAAAGTTCCAGTGTCACTAATACAATGTTCATATGAATTAAATGTACATAGATAAAGATTTTCAAATAAATGTGGCTCAAAAACGGCTGTGTCACTGTTATTTTTTAATTCCTCTTGGGTCCTCTGATTTTGTGTGCAGCTTTTTAGGGAACTAAAATAAGACCTTTTTAAGACATATTTAAGACCGTTCTAGATGCAAAACAAAATAAGACCTTATACTAAAATTAATCCACGCAACTCCAAGTGCTTGCATGTTGCCTCAAGTCAAGTCAAGTAATATTTATTTAAAAGTCGGTACATTATAACAAATAACATAAGCTCTACAGAGCTTTTAAAACCGATACAATACAGACACAGTGTTCAATCTAGGGTTGCGCCATTGCGCCTTTGGCCGCTTAACATACCAAATGGCGCAATCCCAATCGTATTCATGGGCTGTCGGGCGCACTATGAATATTTTGCCAAATTTTTGTAACATTTTTAATAAGATATTCGCCAAAGAAAACGAAGTTTCCGTCATGTCTGCATTAGTTTCATGGGCGCCGCCATATTTGTTTACATTCAGAGCGCCACCTACCGGCAATCCACTGAAATAATTTCAGCTAGTTCAGGCCGGTAGCATGGAAAAACGTGTCTGCGCTCTGCTGTATTTGCGTTGTGATGAATGCATCTTGCGTCGGGCACTAGTACCAAAATGGCTACCATAACATGATAAGGAAACAGATGTCAATAATGTGTTGAAATTTCTTGTTATATGCTCAAGATATTAAAGTAGCATTAAAATGAATTATGTACGATCATTCCTATTGAGGTTTTACATAAAGTTATCTACTTTTAATCCCGATGACACTGCTTCTAAATACCATTTGACGGACTTATATGATGATGAAACCTCGGAGGATGAAAACTGTGACAGGATCTAACATGGGTTAAATAAAAATGCTTGTCTACTCCAATTACCGTAAAACTTAAGCCTATTAGTCGAATATTTTATCCCCAAATATCTATTAAAAACCATATTAGTCGACTTATACCCAAGGGCTCAAATTTCTAAGTCCACAAAATCCAAAACTTGAGAGCACATGTCCACATGCATCATATAACACAAAGGGGCATCCATTCATTCTTTCTGTTTGTTTTTGATGTGTGCTCACTGTCAGTTATGGCGCCGTTTTTTGTTTCCACATGTGTGCATTGTGATATGTACAGGACAGTCATATGACTATTTTTTTATTACTACATTAGGTCAGTGTTCTGTGATTATTTGCTTAATATTACAGCTTTTAAGACGTTCTTGGTATCATTTAAAAGATAATTTTATGCCCATTCTACTTGGAACAACGGATTGGTCGTCACAATTAAAGCTAGCCTCCCACAAATCCCTTTAAAACTTAAACAAATATTTTGGGACATAGATCAATAATTGAGTGTTTTCGACTGTAAAATAAACATCATATTCCGGCCTAGAAATTTTCCACGTTAAAAGAGATGTATTACACCCAGAATCAGATGAAAAATAAGGGAGATATTAATTATTTTCCAAACGCAGGAAATACAAACGTCATTTTTATCGAATTTGGACAAGCATGTTGTCATTATTTTGAATCGATGGCTGCCAGAAAATTTGAACACTCATGCACATCTCACGCATTGGCACTCCACATTTCATGCACATCAGAGATCTTATCACAACAGCCCATTCCTCACGCAATCCTACTTGCCTCTCTATTTCTACCTAGAGCCAAGAAATCTAGACTAAGCTAAGAAAACTCCAAAATCAATGAACATCACAGAGATCACACAGAACAGCGTGCGTAGCAGTCATACGGTAACTGTAGTGCAGAAATCCGATACGTCGTGATACGCCTCAAGAACTTGCCCAATAAAATAATCAATGTTAACAACTCACCCGGTTTTGTCTATTTGTTACTGCGGTAAGATTACAATAGTATTATGGTTGAGAAGTATTTGCAGTATTCACTCAGTGTTGTCACATGAAGATAACACTGTGTTTTGCTATTTAGAATTATTAGTTCATATTATGATTAAACAATTTGGTTGTTTGAAATAAATTGTTTTCTAATGTGTTTTTCCAAAGTTTGCTTGTGGATACAATTATATTCTTCTTCTCTCTCTCTTCTATGGCAAGCAAGCTCCTACCCACTATATTGACATAGCTTGAAGACACATCTTCCATTTGACTATATCAAGTGGCCCAGACGGGACTCGAACTCACAACCCCAAGGTTTTGAGACCAGAATGATACCATCATCCCAAGCATGGGGCTGTTAAAAGGCTACTCGGACGAACCGATGTCTCTGTAGCCCCCAGCCTACATACTTGGTCAATTATCATCTCAACCCGGAGGTCGTGGGTTCGAATCCCACCTATGGACGGAAATTTTGGGAGTTCTAATTTCTTCGCATTTTACTGCTAGTGGAGTTTTCTAATGTGTTTTTCCCAAGTTTGCTTGTGGATACAATTATATTCTTCTCTCTCTCTCTTCTATGGCAAGCAAGCTTCTACCCACTATATTGACATAGCTTGAAGACACATCTTCCATTTGACTATATCAAGTGGCCCAGACGGGACTCGAACTCACGACCCCAAGGTTGTGAGACCAGAATGATACCATCATCCCAAGCAGGGGGCTGTTAAAAGGCTACTCGGACGAACCGATGTCTCTGTAGCCCCCAGCCTACATACTTGGTCAATTATCATCTCAACCCGGAGGTCGTGGGTTCGAATCCCACCTATGGACGGAAATGGAGGGTTTTTCTCCATTATCAGACATGATGAGCAGGGTAGGGCTTCAACTTGAAGGAACATTGACCAGTCTGGTTGCAGTCCAGCTTGCAAGGCCAGACACAAAGCAACAGCCCTGCTTTAAGTTCCAACCCCCAAAGAATGTTGTGAAAAGATCAAAGTCTGTAACATACGTATGAATATAATAAGGAACATAGTACCAAAAAGATGAGTGATATTGTGGTGTTGAAAAATGTTTTATTCTTAATGACTATACCTGGTGACCCATGATTATTGAGTGTTCATTTTAATGCAGGACGCAATTAGGAGGACCCACCCATTGGCCTACTAGGATATAGATTGGATGAATAAAATATTGATTGATGAAACCTATATTTTGTTGTCAATTGAAAACACTGAAAATGTTTCTGAAATCCACCACATTGCACCAAATTGAGGCAAATTCAAAAAAAAAAAATCTGGGGGTGGGCGCTCCGCCTTCGGCGTTAGCGCTTTTATAGGTTCTAACAAAGTCTCACTCATTTCAAATGTCAAAAGTTGACAGCCCTCGTTCCAAATTTTTGGCGCAGCATAGCGCAGTGAGTGCAAGCCATACTTCGTTGTTCTTATTCTTGGTACATCTAATAAATTCTTGTATCTAAAGTGTATTTTATGTTCTTAACATTGACCAAATCATGTAAATAAATAGGTGATTGTTTATTAATAATTTTAAAAACCTGTATGGCAAGATAACGCATCTTTCTAATTTAAGTGAAGGCATTTTTAGATTTTTTTCTAACAGTTTTTTTTCATAACTACTATTTTTTTTCTCCATATATAAAAAGCGAACTCTCTCTTGTATAGATTCAAGCTTTTTTTTGTATTGTTCTCACCACAAAATGCCAAACTAAAGAACAGTAATTTAAATTTGATAAAATAAAAGAGAGTAGTAAATAGTTATTTTTTACCAAGTCTATAGAAATGACCACCAATTCTTTTCAAGACATTTAACTGCATTGAAACTTATTTACAGATACTAGAAATGTGAAATTAAAATTTAACAT
>CM032667.1:54602680-54640481 GCA_019095985.1 Streblospio benedicti
TTAATCGTGAATTTATTGTATCAAACAATAACATTGCACTGATGGATTATGAAAAAAGAGATAGATTCATAGCACATGCAACTGCAATATATACCCCGATATAATGTACGCAGGTGTCATGTTAATATTATATGCGTTTTAGATTTACCCGATCAAACGTTCGATCCCACAATGCAGTAGATGACGTGGTGGATGCCATTTTTGTAGATTAAACACCCCAAAAAGTTTTTTATTTGATCATTTCTCGTATGTGAAAAGAATTATTGGATAAAAGTCGTCTGCATTGTTTTTAGCATGGTGTCGTCTAGACTTCAGCTATTGTTTGCAACGTGTTTTTGCGTTTTGACCAAGTTATGCAGTGGTTTCTATCTCCCTGGGTTGGCACCAGTCAACTATTGTCAAAACCCAACTGATGACAACACTTGCAAGGTAATATCTTGGGCGGCGCTACACATTCAGTTGTAATGTGGCGGTGTTTTCACACGCATAGTTAATATCTGAAAAAGATATAAAGATTTTCTGTATTGTGCTGTTAGTATGAGATGTACACTAATGTAACTATAATGAACCAGTCATGTAAAGTTGATTATTTTTGTCTTTGGTAGACATCATGCCAAGTTATTGGCAATGTAAACAATGAGTCCTTGGCCCAGGCACAGTGCATCTGATGGATTAGGAATAGTTGGCCAAAGGTACAGACAGGTGTCACAGGCGCGGTCAAGTGGCAAGTGCCGCCGCTCAGCGGGGTTCAGCAGAACTGATAATCCCTAGAGAGGTTATCATTAAGGGCTGTCTGTCTCCAATTATGGTATGGCACCAGGGCTGCCAAGTAGTACGGATGTGGCCGTATTCATACGAATTTGAGGGTCTGAATACGGGAGTACGGATCTATACCCTTAACAGTACGGATTTCAGTGGTTATGATGATAAATACACAACTAGAATGATTTTTTTTAAAATACAACACAGAAGCATGATCAAATGCGAATCTGAATAAAATGTAACCACGTTAATTATTTCGCCGATTTGTAAAAAATATGTGAGCGGTGCATTACGTTTACCCTTAACATAATGGATTTCAGTGGTTATGATGATAAATATACAACTAGAATGATTTTTTTTTCAAACGAACTTTGACAATTTGAATTACGTACAGACGAAATGTTTGACATGAACGGTGCACAGGCGCACCTGTTACTGCAGCTGACAGCAGCCAATGCTTATATCTATTATTGAAAAAATGCATATGCATGTCATGGCGGGTGATTGACAAAAACAAAATCCATTTAAACAGAATACATCTTAAAATCACCTGTTATCAGTGTTTAAATGGTCAAATACTAATACTGTTGAGGAGAGAAAAGGCTATACGTGGGAATGGCGCATTAGTATTACTGTGCATGCGGGATACTGCCCAATATAAGGTTAGATCAACAGTCACTGTCAAAAATAATTACTGACAAAATACTAGTTTGTCTAGTACTAGGTCAGTACTCGTCAAGATCGGGATGTCTTTGAATGATTTCCCAACACTGAATAAAATAAACCAAGTACATTAGTACGGTGGGGATCCCACCTTGGTGGAATGGGTGAGTTTTTCAAATTTTAATATCATAAGATTACTAGCTTATGCCCGTCGGGAAGATAAATCAGTAACAGGAATTATAGTCACATTATCATACCCTATTCCTGAAGTAAATACCACTCAACCACAACCCTTAACCACTAGGTCCACTACGCATCAACAATTATTGCATAGCATGGGTGTACACCCTCCGCACTGTCCTGTCACCCCACACCTCATCCTGACAGCGCCAGCCACTGTTACAACAACCTTCACCCTCTACACCATCACTGATCATGCTACCCTTACCAAGTTTATTTAACAAAAATACGTGCAACCTAGGTTTTTTGGGAGTTTTATATCCCTGGTCCAGCACTGCCACCCCACTCTGGACTCCGCGCTCAACACCAGCGGGACTTGAATAAAGTTGAATTACACTAATTATACATTTAAATTAATTCAGCCAATGTTTTCTAGATTTCATTGTACCTTATCTCCTGTTGCAAATAAAGTATATTGCTCGCGGAATACTAATTTGGAACCCTAAAATACTAATTTGTGATATCAGGAGTACAGAAATTGACGAGAGGGGGTTGGCAGCCCCGGTATGGTGACGTTTTTTCACATGTGGGGAAGTTGGTCCAATAGATAAGGGTGCCTGTCCATTCATATATGAATAGTCTGCAGTGCACAGGAGATCGCAAGTTCAATTCCACAGTCTTCCAAAGCTTTACGTACGTACCCTATTATATCACAGCAACATCCTACATGTGTTACATATAATGTGAATCTCGATGTTGCGCGGATATCAGATGTTTTAACGTGACATAGTCGGAAGAAACAATTAAAGAGATTAAGTGACCATCTCAGTCCATCTGTGAAGTTGATATTAGATAAAGTTTTAATATCTATATTTATTTCCACATGAACATAAGTGACCAGAATTTAGACAAAATTTTTTTTTATTGTTTATAAATGAAATTTTCATAAGAATAGTAAGGATCTCAAAAGCTGCCAATAGCTTGGGCATGACGTCTACCATTAAAAATGCTGCAGTAACAGATAATGATTACTCACCTTATAAGTTGAAATACTTAATCTATGGAAGTTATCATCTAGCGATCATGTTTAAGTCCTTTTTCATTGATCAACATTTTGATAAAGTAAAAAACGATTTTCATAGCAAATGGCATCTAATCTTGTTAATTTTCATCTTTTAGAATGCTATTCCTATGTATGTGAACCGGCTCAACTCAATTGAATCAGTCATTCCATATGAATATCACAGGTAAAAATCTTAGAAATGATGTAGTACTGTACTTACTTTCTAAATCCCTCTATATTTTATGAATTGTAAGTTATTAAAATAGATCTAGACATATATTTTTTAAGACCATACCTTGTTTGATACTAAATATGAAAAATGAGTATGTAATCAATTGCAGAAAATGAAGATTGAATGAAAACAGTCTAACGTGTAATTTTACTTCTTTGTAGTTTTGATTTCTGCACAGTTGATGATGAACGATCACATTCTCCTGTTGAAAATCTTGGCCAGGTTGTTTTTGGAGAGCGAATTCGACCATCACCGTACAATGTACGTAATTAGAATTCATGTAACAGCAGGGTATGAAATAGAGCCTACCCAACGGCCCAGTGCCGGCTGATTTTGACGCGGCCCGGCTGGTTTTAATAATTCACGGCCCAGTGGGTAGGCTACTTTTTGGGAGTTCTAAATATGAACATTATGAAGGGCCGTACACTTTTTGCCAGGGCCGGCTACTTTTTATAGTTGCCGGCCCTGTGGTCCGTAAGCAAATTTTGATGAGTTTCATACCCTGGTTAGTAACAGACACTATTGTTCTATCGAAGTTCATATTATACAGGCCTAAAGTAGTCTTCAATAATTGAATTTGAGAATATTCATTATCGAGGTGCCAAAATGCTAAGGGTACATTAGTATTACTTCTTTGCTATATACAAATAATTGCATACAAATAATGTGTATTTCTTTTAATTTGTTGTTTTTATAATTTATAGTTCACTTTCTTAAAAGAAGAAAACTGCAAGAAAGTTTGTACGAAAAACTATGACATGTCCAAGAAAGAAGACAAAGAACGTGTGGAGTTCGTGAAGAAAGGCATACAACTGAACTATCAGCACCATTGGTAAGTGATGTGAATGTACATAATAAACTACATGTGTTTTCCTTTTCCATTTTTGAGATGAATGTTCAGTTGACTAAACGTTGACACAATGTCATTGACATCATTGTCGCTATGGCAAATGATTTCTTGTGTGGTACGTTTTTGTGAAAAATCCATAAAACTCAAGTATTATACCTGTTCTCAATTTTTGATATTTGACTGCATTGTGCCTCTGCTTAGATTTATTCCACTTAACACCAAACATTTGAACATCACATGATCATTTCCTAGTAGAATGCACTCTAGAATTGTGACCTTTATCAACCTATTGTGTGGAATGTTGTAGGATTGTGGACAACATGCCCATCACTTGGTGCTATGACGTTGAGGGTGACCTGAAGTACTGCTCTCCGGGTTTCCCCATTGGTTGCTATGTGCGCTCCAACGGCAACCCCAAGGTATAGCACCATCTTTATCATTATTTTACGATTGCATTAAAATACTCATTTTTAGGCTAGTCTGTCAGAATTGTGGAGGAATCCATTCATTTTGCGCCATCAGGATGGGCTATAGTTTTGTGCATTGCTTTATGACAGTGTTTAAGTGATTTGTAACTGAAGTTTTTTTTTCTTTCATGTGAAGTTGTCTTGTAATGAAAAAATGACATACAACAAAAAACTGTTTTTAGGCAAACATTGGATATGCTCATGTCTTTTTCAAAGAACTCTTACTAGTTTTTAGACAAAATTATTCGTAACGAACTGGCAGCGACAATTGAACTACGACATGAAATGTGGTCTATTAGAATACCAGTTTTACAGGACACATATCTAAAGCTCTATGTGTGTGTGTGCTATCCCAGGATGCGTGTGTGACGAGCCCACTGTTCAACTCCCCGGACATGCACTACGTGTTCAACCATGTGGACATTGTGATCGAGTACCACTCAGCCGACGGTGCCGACTGGGGCGCCAACCTCCCCGCAGGCTCCGGCAGACTCATCTCAGCAAAACTCACACCAAAGAGGTAAACATTGTTCTCTAATCTACCACACTCC
This sequence comes from Streblospio benedicti, assembly GCA_019095985.1. NCBI lineage: Eukaryota > Metazoa > Annelida > Polychaeta > Spionida > Spionidae > Streblospio > Streblospio benedicti. The sequence goes on from CM032667.1 coordinate 54,607,449, forward strand.
TCTTCTGCTCAGTAACTTACTTCAATGAAAGTGGATTTTTAATAAAGTGATATTGTTTGTTGCAGAATTGGCAAAGGTAGTTTAATTCAAATCCTGGTGTAATATCCATGGTCACTGTATTTAACATAAGATAATCAAATTTGTGCATATTATTCAGTACTGTGAAGAGACTGCAGTACTGTTAAGAGACTGCAGTACTTAAGTGTTATACCGGTACGTTTTACGTATTGTATTGATGTAACTCAGGTTCATCATCTATTCTAAATGGGTCAAGGGGCATATTGTCACATACAATGTATATTTTGGCCCACAGAGTATAAGTTTACATGCTCTTGAAAACTGCTAATTTTAAAGTGTAAATAATAGAGACCAACTATAATGACACATCTCTCACAGCTCACTCAAATCAACTGTATTTCGATCCAGTCGTGTGTTTACCACAAATTTTGATCCTTAGTATTTTAAAACACTGTGTTGGAAAAACGTGAAATGAAGGCTCGACAACCAACAGTCCTCAGGATATATAAGATGCTGCTTGACCATAATCCAAAACTATAAAACGGAAACGATGGTTCAAATTAGTAGTTATTACTCTGCTCCTTTGCATTTAAGAAATATTGATCATTTGACTCCCTAAAGATTTTCAGCACTATATTTGTTCAATCAATCATTACTCATTCAAAGTAAGTAATTCTAAGAAGTAATCTAGCAATTTTAAATCGTCTTCGGCAGCAACACATGTAAGCAGTATTGATCTTTCTATTGGCAAAGTTACTGTCTGCGATATAAATAATAACCAACTGACAAGCTGTTGAGCATTGTAACGCAGTATAGATTTCTAGTAGCATGCTGTCATTTGATCATTTGATGATCACACATTGATGTACATAGTAATGAAACATCCACGTGGAAGTGAAATATAAGTTATACATGATAAGAAGGGGACAATGGGACATGGTATTGGGTTCCGTTGTAGCATTGGTGCTTTACTTTGAAACTGTTATTTTGTTGCATAAAATATATGAGAGATGGTTTTCCTGTTGTATTAACAATATTGTATGTATTAAGTAACTGTCAGTCGGCTGTGTATGATGTTTTAATGTCTTTCTTGCCACTGAATTTATAATCCCTAAACAATATTTTTTTATTTTTCTCTCAATTTCATTAGAATTTGAATACAAAAGAAAATCTAAAATTCCAAAACAATACAAGTGATCTTCTTAATTTGAATCGTGCTTTTTTAGTATTCAAGTATATTCAAAAATGTATAAACACTGATATTATAATGGAATTTGGTTTATCATTACAGATTTTCAGATAAAAAATGAAAAATTTTGTTTTTTTATTATAGAATAAAAATACATATTGTATTTTGAATTTTAAATTTTATGTATAAAGAAAGAACTTAAGGAGACTTGCTGGAGATAAAAGAATTTGGAGGAAAAAAAATTCTTAAAATGTTCTTGGTTTTTATTTTAGTATAAAAGTACATTCATTTCCCTTTTTAAAAATGTATAACACTGTAAAGGTTGCAGGAATGGAATTTGGTTTATGGACCATTCAAAGATCATACAAATACAATGAAAAGTCATTCAAAACGTCAATGACCCATTTTAAAATACGGAAGGCATTTTTATCTATTCCGACATTATATTTTAATCAGGAAAATGATGTTTTAATGTAGCCTTGCCACTCCATCCCTAAACAAAAATCTCCTACACCTCCATTAGAATTCTAAAAAGAAAATGGTAAAATTCCAAAAACTACATTCTTCTGTTGATTTTTTATAACAAATTGTTTTCATTTTGGACTTTGCCCAATTTAAATGTTGAAATTGATAAAAAAAAATGCCCCTTAGAAAATAAAAAAAAAAAATACATATTGTATAAAATTTTTTATTTTTTTTGAAAGTCTTTTGTATATTAAATTTGGGTTATATATTTCAATTTCTGTTGATTACTACATAACAGAGTGATTTTTTGACACAAATATATTATGGGTTTAAAAAATTTTCTTTTCTTTTACCATACATTTTTAGTTTAAAGTTGAAAAAACACAAAAAACATACCAATTCTTTTATTTTTATTTAAAAGAAAGCTTTTCATATCTAGAGAGACCTCAATTTCAATTAGAATTTACAAAACAAAGTCAAAAATTTCAAAACGATTTCTCTGGACAAAATGGTTAAAATAATGGAATGATTTTTACTTTCAGCATTGACAACAATCAGGATGGCAAGTGCGTGTCGGACCAGCCCAAGGGCATCAAGGGCAAGCTGGCGGACAGCGACAAATTCTCCATCTCCTACACCTACTCCATCCACTTCCAACCCAACAACAACATCAAGTGGTCATCGCGCTGGGACTACATTCTCGAGTCCATGCCCCACACTAACATCCAGTGGTTCAGGTACGTTCTGCCTGTAGCATAGGCGATAGCATTGCTTCATTTCATAAAAAAAAATGCCAAAGTTAATGCTATATATGTATGTATGTATGTATGTGTGTGTGTGTGTGTGTGTGTGTGCGTGCGTGCGTGCGTGCGTGCGTGCGTGCGTGCGTGCGTGGACAGTTTGATGAGGAATGAGTTGTTAATATTTGAATTTGCTATGGTGTTGCAGCATCATGAACTCCCTGGTGATTGTGCTGTTCCTCTCGGGTATGGTGGCCATGATCATGCTACGAACGCTCCACAAGGACATCGCTAGATACAACCAAATTGACAATTCTGTAAGTCATATGGTTTCTCTTGGCACTCCTAATGTAGCTATGGACCAACATGTAGACACCTCCCTTTGAAAGACACTTGTCTAAGTTATGTGGACGCTTCAGTTCTAAAGGTGTCGACAACTTCTAGTGTTGGAACGATTCACTTAAAACTCAATACTGATACCAGATATGCCAATTTGATTATTTTTTGTTTGATTCACTTTATTCTTTTTGCTAAGTACTTTGAACTTAACCTAATTGACTCGCATGACACTAAAAAGTGACCCAAAGTGACTGGTGCTGTGTTGTTGCAGGAAGAGGCGCAGGAGGAGTTTGGCTGGAAGCTGGTGCACGGCGACGTGTTCCGCCCGCCTCGCAAGGGCATGTTCCTGTCTGTGCTGCTTGGCAACGGCGTGCAGCTCTTCTTCATGTCGCTCATCACGCTCGGTGAGTTACTCACATTCTACAGCACCATAACCTCTAATTCGTTTATCTCTTATCCTAATGTTTGATTATTTGGATTTTTTTTGCAACTCCACACGCAGAGATTGCCCATAGACTCCAGTCTCTTTAAAAATATAACATGGCGCTAAAGATGCTGTTAGTAGTCGGCTTCATTAATTCTAACCTTGGTGTTAAACGAGGTCCTGACATTGTGGCTGTGTTGTGGTTGCAGTGTTCGCGTGCCTTGGCTTCCTGTCCCCGGCCAACCGCGGCTCCCTCATGACGTGCGCGCTCGTGCTCTACGTGTGCCTCGGCACGCCGTCCGGATACATCAGCGCACGCATCTACAAGAGTGAGTCACACCTCATGTTTGTTAGATTTGATTTGAGCTGTAGCAGGTCCGCTCATATTTATTTAAGAACAGTCAAAACAGACACTTATTTTTACCTAAATATTCCAAAATTGTTGCAAAGTATGTGTTTAACATTTCGACAATTGTCGAAATGTTAGAGACATACGTCAATGTCCTATTATTTGTGTGGCATCTACATTTGTAAATTTTGTAACATGATAAGAATTAACTTGCATAAATAGAAATTGAATTGTAATTGCCACTTCCTTTTTTGAATGTTAACTTTGTAGCAGCATTGTGTAAAACAGCTTTGAAAAGTAGTTCTGCAGGATATTGAAACAACTTACAGATGCATAATATCACAGCATTTTCACTTGCTTTTGTGCGTATTTGTCAAGCTTACCTTGAAAGTTTTCGAACCATGTATATGTATATTTAGATACAGGAGGTACAAAAAATGCCTTGGCGTTCTGTATGAAAGTGTAAACCATGATGGTGTTTCAGTGTTTGGTGGCGAGAAGTGGAAGAGTAACGTGCTGCTCACAGCCTTTTTCTGTCCTGGGTATGTAACAGATTATAACACAAACAAATTATCCAAGTTTTTTCATTCAAAATTCTTTCAGTTTTCACATTTTCTATAATTAGGTTATGAAAATATGACAGCTTGTAAAATAAAAGTTGTAAATATTTTATGCTGATGATAACCATTACATTACCATAATTAAATTGCTAGTATGTTTTTTTCCTTTTTTGTGTGTGTGTGCTAGCACTATTCAATTGCAGACAATTCTATTCATGGTTTTACTGCACTGTACTGGTTTGTGGTGATGTTTCAGCGTGATCTTCGCTATCTTCTTCCTGCTGAACCTGCTGCTGTGGATCAAGGGCTCGTCTGCGGCCGTCCCCTTCACCACCCTCCTTGCCCTGCTCGCACTCTGGTTCTGTATCTCCGTGCCTCTCACATTCGTTGGAGCGTACTTTGGATTCAAGAAAAGGGTCAGTATACAGCAGATTTTTTTGTGTTTTCTTTCGTTCAATGTTAGCTGGTGAGCAATGAAACAATGAAGGATGAAAAATGAATGATTGTGAATTTTTTTTGTACATTTCTTTGTATATTTTATAGTTTACAATATTGTTCAATGTAAACGTATTAGTGAATTTAAGTCTCTATTGTGCCTAAGAAACATATATTTTCTAATTCTTTGCATGGAAAAAGAAGGTAGGAGGAGATAGTTAGGGGCAGCTTGGAAAAAATACTGAAAGATTTATGGATTATTTCCTGCTTTTTTCTTTTGAGATATAAAACCGTAATCTAATTCCTTCGTTATTTTTTGTGAACTGTCCCGTTACATTGGCATTTAGATTGTGTGTTATTGAAAATTTGCTTCTGTTTATTTATGATTTGATCACATCCAGTGGAAAACCTTTGACTTCAATTTTTCTTTAAAAATGGCATTATATCGTGGGAAATTTCTACAGTTGCCATTTGAAATGCATTTTATTTAGCACCATGAAAAATTATTTATTAAAGAAGTTAAAAGAACACCTGTACATGTAATACCTGTTCATAATTTGCCTTTTTTAATATTGATGTCATTACAAAAAATTATGGCTAGTAAGCTGATATGAACCATCATCCAGTACAATCAAAGCAATGTTTGAATTAGCAAAACTATATTTTTGATGCCTATATAACTAAACTATGTTTTAAAGAAGTCCAACTTTGTAACAGCGTGTATGATTGGTTGAATGTGTTGTTTAGCCGATTGAGCACCCTGTGAGGACCAATCAGATCCCGCGTCAGATCCCGGAGCAGTCGTTCTACACCAAGCCACTGCCAGGCATTGTGATGGGCGGAGTTCTGCCCTTCGGCTGCATCTTCATCCAACTCTTCTTCATTCTCAACTCTATCTGGTAAGCTCTCAAGACTGACGGATGTTCTCAAATGTTATGGCAAACAAAATGGTAAACTTTTTCAAGCTTCTCTCGCTCACGCATCTTTTTAGCAAGCAAGCAAAATGCTAAAAATCTATTGAACTGATGGCAAAACACCGCTATTTTAATCTTTCTATTATTAATTGAATGTGTAGAGATTTTATGGCTGATTGTTTACAGGAATACGAGGTGATAAATTTATTAATGTGTAGAAATATATATCCATTTAATTTTTCTCCAGTAAAATATAACAATGTTTATGCCACATTTTTGTGGGCTTGGTGTATCACGTCCGCCTGTGTTGTAGGTCACACCAGATGTACTACATGTTTGGTTTCCTCTTCCTGGTATTCATCATCCTGATTGTGACATGCTCCGAGGCCACCATCCTGCTGTGCTACTTTCACCTGTGTGCTGAGGTAAACCACAGTTGTCTCAAAACAGACTAACTATATAGTGTGTGCTGTGGTAAACCACAGCTGTCTCAAACAAACTATATTGAATAGACTTTTTATATTGCGTTTTTTTGTTATTCAGTTGCATAGTTTGTTTTTAAGTTTTATTGAAGAAATGATTCTCATTACAAATTATTAATGGAAACTTACTACTACAAATTGAAGAGAGAAATCGCAAGTAAATAATACCCTGTAATAATATGTCGACGTGCTGGCTGTTGCAGGACTACCACTGGTGGTGGCGCTCGTTCCTCACCTCGGGCTTCACCGCTGTGTACTTCTTCATCTACTGCATCCACTACTACGTGTCCAAGCTGGAGATCGAGGTGCGCTGTCCACCTTCCTTTACTTTGGCTACACCTCCATCATGGTCTTCTTGTTCTTCCTCCTCACCGGTCAGTATCAGCCTCCGCCATCGGTGCTGCTTTGGCACATTTTAACTTGAACATTAGGTACCTTCAGCAATGATCAATCTAGATTATCTTTTATGTCCAAGACTCCTTATTTTTCAACAGGATGCAAAGAATTAGCAATTGTGCATCCCACAGGAGCCATAAAATATTTATAGTTTGTTATGGCTATGTATGCCAGGACTCCATGTATTGGCCCTCGGACCTATTGTTTCAAAATATGTGAGTTCTTAGGAACTCATTGTTTGCCAATTTCTAGATTGATCACTGACCTTGAAGCCATGATATCAGTACTGTATTTTATACCCCACTGCCAAGACAGAGATTTTGAATAAGTGATAAAGTGCATCCTTTAGATAGAAGAAGTAAATGCTCTGTGTTTGTTTTTCAGGTACGATTGGCTTTTTCTCCTGCTTTTGGTTTGTCACCAAAATTTATAGCGTTGTCAAAGTGGACTAACTCACTCAATGGATGGATATAGATCTCAGTGAAGAGGCCCAAGTAGTGGACTATGTTCTGAAGAGCTGAGAAGCGTATCTAGATATCATTCAGGAGTTTTTCAAACTTTGATAACGTATTATCCAGTAGGATAAAGAGCTTTCAAAGCATTTGAAAGATGCCTGAAAACCCACATCATTTGTGACATTTATGTTATTGCCTTATCAGTACGCCAGTCACTCGCCCGTGTAATGTTATATTTATTGAGCAGAGTAAATTGTTGTAGACTGAGCATTTAGAGATTCTCCGACATTCCAATCGTACATTGTCTGGCTCTTCTTTTTTACCCCCTCTGACTTAACCACTGTGATAACTACACCTTTTCTGCAGTAATTTAAACCATTTTAAATTTGAATGTTTTTCTATTGGAATATCAATGTTGATTAATACAAGTTTGTTTAGCACTAAAAATGTAGTCAATGCCACAGGTCGTTTAAGCTCTCTGCCATACAATTCACCCGTGGGATGTAAAAAGTTTTCGTAAGTAGACCAAGGTGACAAAGCTGATATGTTTTAAATGAAACTGTTACTAATGGCAGTAACTGTGATGATATTATGATTAATTAACCTGTCATTCATGTACTTATTTATGTGTGTTTGCAATACAGTATATAATGAGTCCACTGTTTTTGTGCTTACCCAGATTCTCACCAAAACTTCATGTCAAAGAGTGCTGGAGAGAAAAAAAACAATCTTTAAGATGGTCCATTCATATTAAAAGTGTCTTGTTCCTTGATAGCATACTCTAGAATTCCAACCTTGAATCATGGTCACAACAGTTTTTTAATTGTTAGACATTTGTCATGAAAGTCCCAGAAGTTTATGTTTCGTCGTTTGAAAGCTTTTTGCTCTGATCTGGTCAAAAATGTGCATACACAGTAAAGTTTGTGCATTATAAGTTGTTATCATCATCTTTGCTGGCCCAAATCACTTTTTTGTAAAGATCTGTTAGTCAGGAATCCAGCAATCTATATCTCTTAAAACTATTTTTGATCATTATGAACTTGTCAGAAAGAGTTTCTGAAGTGTATTAGTTGAATTTCATAGCTTTTACCCTTCAAATTGTTATTGTTGGATGTTTGGGTTATTGTTGTTATTTTAACAATTGTATATAAAGGGTGATATTTTATTGTTTAATAATATTTTGCTATAAACCATATTTAAATGTGGATTCTTGAGAGTGACAGTAAATGATCCTTTTCATAAGGTAGCATGAAATAGTGTATCAATATTTTGGTTAATCAACTTAAAACGACGGTATTTTATGCACGTATATTTATCACGAGTCCAAATAATTTCAGTGGGGGTATCTGAATTATCACTATACAAAAGAAATACAGTCAGATTGTATGAAAATGTATTTAGAGCTAATCATCATGTAACATTTTGTCTTTTTGTCATGTTTGTAATTTTGTACCACGTGCTAGCTTAGCACGCAATATATACAGTTTGTCCAATTTGAGATGCTTTATATTTGTTAGATGTGAATTTTATGTAACACAAGGGGTTAGTTAAAACTACATGGGTACTCCAGGGCCAATGAGTTGAAAATGGGTTTATTTTGTGTTCAATGTTTGGTTTCTGTCCAAGAGTACATCTCCAGTTTTTTTTCCATGAAATCATATATCGTGTGAAAGGTGTGATTATGTTGACTGTTGACAACGCTGTGGCCTCGTTGAGAATAATCATTGTATACTAATATAGTAATTTACTTATTTTAACTAACACTGCATGCTTAATCTTTATTGATTTTGAATTGAAATTGACATTAATTGCATAAGGCAGGAAGATATATTCGTAGAAATGTCTGTCAAGCACCTTGCAATCTCTTATTTTTATTAAAGTAATGTATTTTGAAGCTCAAAACTGGTATTTTCAATGTTTTATGCAGTTCTGAACTGAAACCTGAGGCTGAAAAGGCTCATACCATGATGTTGCGAGTTATCTACGATAGATATTGTTGTAACTTCTTGCTTTGACAAAAGCCAAAGATGATACTTTTTGCTGTTATTTTAAAGTTGTATCATTAGTATTCACTTGATCAAAGAGGTCGTGATTAATGCCCTGAGCCATGAACCTCAGGCACTGATACTGTCCGGTCATGATTCTTTGATGCTTAAATGTGGCAGGCTTTTGTAGCATGCAATAGCAGCATTTACAGCAGTTTGTAGATTTGTACATACAACACAGTGATCATGTTAAATTGCATGTGACCGGGATTCTATTTTTATGAATGCTTGTCTTTGTTTGGTGTGTGAGGGGTGGCTGGTCTTCTCATGGTAAGCCTCCAGCTGGCTATAGATACATCTGTTGGATTCTGGCAAGTAACGCTGATTTTGACACGGACTGTTGTTTGACACTGGTAGGTGGTGTTGAGGAGATGACAACATGACTGGGTGGGGGAGACCAGCTGGAAGAACTAGCAGGGGAAAATGACGCATATATTGTTTTATCTTTCTAATAAAATCAGCATAAAGCTAGAGAAATGTGTTTTTGTTATTATTTTAGCTATGACATTGATCTTTGTAGATGTTTGGAATACACGCAATCAGAATTTTCTCATGCTTATTACAGAATTCCTACACAACATTTTCTCCTAATTTCCACAGAATTTCACTTCAGTAATAAATTGCATGTGAAAAGGGCATTACCATTTATAATAATTTAATACCTATGCTACTGCCATTACCTACAATACTAGTGCGCTGCATCATATACCTCATACTATGAGTCAGTTATAAGCATCACATAACTTCCGTGTAATTTGTACAATCAAAGTTGTGAAAACAAAACCCCAAAAAACCCAACTACTGTAAAACTAGAAATGTTTTTGCAAGATTTATTTTGCGAATTTCTTGGGTAGGTGCAAAAACGCAAACTTAAATAGTCCGCAAACATTAATAGCCTGTGTTAAGTAGTTTCAGGATGGACCAAAATCGCAACATTAAATAGTCAAAATAATTTATGGATAAAAATCGCAAAATTTGATAGCCACGAAATATTCTAGTTTTACAGTAATTCATAGACAAAACAGGTTCTGATGAAAACTGAGTGATTAAAACAATTACAACAGCATTCTTGAAAGTGTTCGTTGTGTTGGTATATAATATCTAGGTCCATATTTCTTTTCTCGCAACATTATTTTTTTTTACCTTCAATGCTTGGCTTCAGAAGCTGAAGCAAAAGCCTTGTGTTTCGTTCGTTTGTATGAATCTATGTATGTTTGTCTCCGGACAAGCTAGAGCTTTTACGGTTAACCCAATTTCGTTCAAACTTTACACAACTATGAGATATGAGGGGACATCAAAGTGATTCGATTTTGGGCACTGCCAATTAAATTATGCTTTCTAGAAGGCCATTTATGACATTTTACCGGTATTCAATGCACTTAGCCAGCAAGAAAAAATCAATATTTAACCCAGCAGCAAAGTCTTTAGCCAACATAATAAAATCAATATATATACCTGCTGCAAATTAATAAAATCAATACAGCACACTCATGCACAATACAATCACTATAATATTATTTGTGGCTGATTACATTATTGTGTACTTTTAATCAAGATTTAAATAACATTTTAGTCAACTTTTAACAGTTGAACTTGATTAACAGTAAAGTATACATCGTTTCAGTATATATCTTAAATCCCTATATAAGTCAACGTTGTTCTACGCCGTGTTTTTAGAGCACTTCTGATCCAGTTGACAGTTTCGCCAAATGCTGTCAGCATCTTCAAAATGACTTCCCGCGCATGTCAGGAGGTCAAATCTGCCTATCTCCACTGAGAGAAAACAAATCAGGGTGGAGGTAACAGGTTTTTTGAAAAAGGCTCCCCCCCCCCAACCCCCAACCCCCCCCCCCAAAAAAAAAAACAACAACAACAAACAAACAAACAAAACACAACAACAAAAACAAAACAAAACAAACACTTCAAACATTTCCAAAGAAGAGAGACGTGCACCCGGGGGTGGGGGTGGGGGTGGGGGGACTCAGACTAGAAAAGTACGGTTGTGCTAGGGGAGCGCTCGGAAATCTGACCCAACCTGAGTGGTAAATCCCAAAATTCTAACCCAATCTGAGTGCTCGATGGATGATTTTGTACCCAAACCGAGTGCAAGATACAATAACTACATGAACATGCTTTCATTAAGACTAATGAGTCAGTCTACTTTTTTTTTATTAAGAATGATGCATTCATCTAATATGTTTTAAACTAGCAACATAGACATCAAGAATATTATATTAGTACATTACTGTTTTCCTAACATACCATCAATATCAAATGTATGCAAGGTATGCAGATTATTATATGTAGTGTAGAAATATTTCTAACCGGCAATGACTCGTATGAGAAACCAAAGAGTATTGATGGATATAGGTATTAAGTGATTGCAGTGGCGTAGGCAGGATTTTGCTGATGTGTATGCACAACTATATTTTGAAAAGCAGTGCCGAAGTCACTGCGGCGAAAGTGATGTAGGCACGTAGCCCATCAGGGGGGTCGGGGGATTCCACCCGGAAAATGTTGAAACTTGGAGTAAAAAAGGTTGCATTTTGGGCAATCTGTTGACAAAAATATCTATATAGTTTGCTATTGGTAGGTCTATATAGTTTGCTATAATGAAAACAACCACCATAAATATAGTCTTTTGGCTGTTATGTCAGTTACTATCCGTTCTATAGTTGTATAATTAGTATTGGTCAATCAGTGGTAATATGTGTTCCATCCATACATATTATTGTATACTGATTAATTTTTTCGGGTTATAAAAGCTGAATTTGACTGTGGTACACCTTGGAAAATAATGCAACAACATGGTGAAACTAAAATGCTTGTAATTCTTTACTATCTATTAAAATCTCATCTCCATTCAGTATGTTGTGGACAAGAATGTATGTATGTATGTATGTATGTATGTATGTATGTATGTATGTATGTATGTATGTATGGATGTAATGGATGGATGTATGTATGTATGTATGTATGTATGTATGTATGTATGTATGTATGTATGGATGTATGTATGTATGTATGTATGTATGTATGTATGTACAAGCTAGACATTTATGCTTTATGTATGTATTTTAATGTATGTATGTTCAAACTTTACACAACTATTTGGTATGACGCGACCAAAGTGGATGGATGGATGGATTTTTGGGCACTTTGCCAATTAAAGTGTGCTTTCTATAGTGCCATTTTGGGTCCATTTTCAACATTTTCTGCAATAGATTTGTTGATGCTTGTGAGAAAGTGTTCAAACCTTGCTTACATGTCTACTGAACATTGACTGTATTCAATTTTGGCACTTTGCCAATCAGAGTTTAACTTTCAAATGGCCATTTTAATTATTTTCTTTCTATTTTGCCACTATAGTTTCAATACTGTGCGAAAACATGACCATCAAATTGGGATAATGGTTATATTGGAATAAAAGTGCTCAGAGAGCACAGCATTACCATATTAATGTTGACTCATGGGCAATAGATATTTACTGTAGCCATGTTTAGAAAGCGCCTGCAATCCAAAGCCAATAACAGAGATGTAGGATGAGTCACACATCAAGTAAGACTTTTTTCTGCTTTGATTGCAAAGCAGACATCTTTATTGACCATGGGTCAATGTTGCTCTAGCGACGCTGTGCTCTCTGAGCACTTTTGATCTAGTTAGTTCTTGTTCATAAATAGGACGATTGATAGACTTTAAGCACATAAATAATTAATATTGTGTCAAAATACGACAAATTTCCCTTCATTAACATGAGACACACTTTAATTTACCTGTATCAGAAAGCACGTGGCCCTCGCATCCTCCATCATATGCTTTGTGAAGGCAAACGTACACACATATGACTCAAAGCTTTTAACTCAAGGCTGTTTATTGAAACTGTGTTAAGGTGTATCAAAATGGACAACTAATAACTTCAAATTTTCCACGCCAGTGGTAGTGATTACGCGAACCATGTATCATTTTAGGGTAGAAAATCAATAAATCAATGTGTACGCACTGAGTTGTGTGCGTTACAGTAGCTACGCGACTGGATTGTAACTTCTGGTAGTCCCTAAAAGTAATCTTATTCCGGATCTGTCATAGTCTTGATATATTGTGAAGAGATTTGAGATCAAGACATAATTTCCCTGGAAGTTATGAAAATAAGAAAAGGGGTAGAATTCTAGTTTTCAAATTAAAGTACCCTTTATCACACTATGTATTCATATCATAATGTTTACATGCCTAGATAATAGAAGCAAGAGACACACATGTAGTTGCATTATGTTTCACATTGGCTTATCAAAGGGATATCCATAGGTAAATTGTACATATTTGTGAACTGTGGCATTTGATGCAGTGTAATATTAAAATCAATCAGTCATTTTGAAAATTTGATACCAACCTGAGTGCATATTGATAAAAATCCGACCCAACCTGAGTGCAACATGACAACTAGACCCAAACTGAGTGCAAATTTGTGGTGAAAAAGGTGGGTCTTTTTCCCCTAGCACACCCGTCCGCGAAATGTATTGAGTGCCCCCCCACCCCCCGGGGACGTGCACTGTACGAGTTGAGAAAAGAAAAGGAAGGGGCCGTCAAGGAACTAATAATTCTACATGCAGACAAGGGGAAAGCGACTGTGATAATGAACGCTTCAATCTATGAGGAGAAGGTGAATACTATATTAAGTGACAAGAAAACATACTAACAATTAAAAAAAGACCCAACCCCAGTGTATAAACGGAAGGTTATTGCGATTTTGTCAAGATACAAGAGTGAAGGGAAGATCACTGCAACAGAATACAGGCATTTGTACCCTACATCTGAAAACATTGTATGTATTGTACTCCGAAAGTCCACAAAGGCAACCCTCTTCGACCAATAGTGGATTACACAGGATCGATCAATTACAATTGGTCCAGGGCCTTCGCAGATCTGTTAGAACCAATGGTAGGTCTTACTGAAGCCACATTAAGAACTCCAAATATTTGGCTGAAAAAAGTGAGATCATGATAGAAGATGAAATCTTCGCATCACATGACGTTGTCTCATTATTTGCAAACACTCCTATTGACACCCCCTCTAAATAATAAGGGATTATTTGAACAATGACAGAACTTTGAAGAAACGTACGTTACTGATTCCAGATGGCTTCATGGACCTCTGCTCTGTGAATTTATATTCACAACGATGTATTTTCAGTTCAGAGAATCAAACTACCAATAGAAGTTCGGCACAGCAATGGGGAGTCCAGTGTCACCCACAGTAGGCAACCTATACATGGAATGGTTAGAGACCCCAGCCATAGCGATGCCCCAGTCACTTGTAATCCACAACTATGGAAGCGGTATGTGGACGATGTGTTAGAGAAGATAAAAAGAAGATAGACCCAGAACCTCACAGACCATCTCCACACAGTAGATGAGACTGGTAGCATCAAGTTCGCGCATGAAGAAGAAAGAGACAGAGGCATCCCCTTTCCAGATACACTGAAAGTACGAAAACCAGTCAGGAGTGGGAAATTACTGGTGCACAGAAAGAAGACACACACTGACCAGTACCTACACTTCTCTCACCACCCTTTGTAACACAAGCTAGGTATTATACGCACCATATCAGATAGAGTGTTGACAGTGACTGAAGAAGTAGACAGGCAGACAGAGGAACAACACGTTGTTGGAGCTCTGATACGATGTGGCTACCCTGAATGGTATTTCTGACCAGTGAAACGCCAGATAAAAAAAAACAAACTAGTAAGGAAGAGTGAAAAGAACAAGAATCAATTCAATTCAGACTATTGCCCATCCTTTGTACATCTCTGATTTGCCACAGACTCTCGACACGACATGGGTTTCCCGACACGCTCGGGATTAGCAGGGAATAGCCGGGCAAGCAAGCCCTGCTAACCCCTACGCCACCACCACATCTAAACCTGGGTTGTCTCAGAAAAGGAGCTGAAAGATAAAAAGTCCAGATAATCCTACCATACGTGAAATGTGTTACAGAAAGGATCTCCAGAACCCTGAATAAACACTCAGTGTCTACAGGCGTGAAGCCAATTCAAACAATCAGGAACATTCTAGTACACCCAAAAGACAAAGTGGATAAGATGGATAAATGTGAAATTGTGTACAAGATTCCATGCAAGTCATGTGAAAAAGTGCACGTTAGAGAAACGGGCAGAAAGTCTGGTACCAGGCTGAAGTAGCATCAGAAAGAGGTTGTTAACCAGCCAACCAGAAGACACCAGCTCCACAAAGAAAGACTCTCTAACGAAACTGAATAAGAGTGCAATGACAGACCATGTGAACCAGCAGAACCATGAAATAGACTGGGAGGGAGCTAGTGTGATACAGGGAGAGCGAATGGAATACTAGAACCATCGAAGAATCAGTGCACATCCGCACTAACAGGCAGACCATGAACAGAGACAGGGGGTGCAAGTGTACGATTCGATTCTCGCGGGGGATCGGCAGATTTGACCTCCTGACATGCGCGGGAAGTCATTTTGAAGATGCCAACAGCAGTTGGCGAAACTGTCAATGAAGGTAAAAAAATAGTGTTGTGAGAAAAGAAATGTGAACTTAGAATTCCAACAGCATCGACAAATGAGTCACCACTGAATATGAAATTCATGTCTTGTGCGTTGTGGTCCATGACAGTGTTGTTCATCAATCATTGTAAAAGAGTTAATGCACGTTTTGATAAACTAGTCATTACTATTAGTAGAAGAATTTCATTGAATTTAATTAACAGCAGTGTCATTTGAAACACTGGCAGATCCAAATCTGGCAGGTACAAATAAGACACTATAATTGGCTAAAGATGATTTGAACTTTCTTTCCCATTCATATGCAGAAAAAAGCCCAGTTTCTGGATCTGGCTATACCACTATACACTAGTAATGTTTGAACATTTTCTCCCAAAGCAAGAATAAAAATTGCACATAGTTCAACATCTTTAAGTTAAGTATAGAACACAACAACGTGCTATACATAAACATAGAAAACACTAATAATAGAGAATTTTACAAAAAGGTCTAAAACAATCTCTTCTGTCCCATTATTATAGTAATCTCACTTTATCTTGAGCTAGTATTAATCCGTCACCAGCAAATGAGCTTAATTGTAGTTTACCTTATCAATAACTCTCTGCACTGTACATGTTCGGATTACACGAATTGTAGATACAGACTTCACATGCATTAAAATGTTATTAAAATGGGACAAACTGTATCTTGCATCAAAGAGAAAATGCACACAATTGCTTCTTAGTTTTTAATCATATATAGTATTATTTTATTTTTATTTTTTGCGTGCCCAATGTTATGATAGATAAACGAACAAGGTAGTAGTGAAGGCACATAGCATATTGACGTTACTAGGCAATACCGGCAGCAAAAAAAGCAACAAGATCCACGCGAAGCAGAGCCACGGCCCATCAGGCTGATAAGATTCCAAAATCACCGACGTCAGCTAAGAAATGAACCGCGTTCAATGGGCAAAATCGAGGTATTTGTTAAAGTTGCAGCATTTCTAAGATATACCAATATTTGAAGTTGTATCAACTAAAAACCTCAACAGTTTATACGCACATGCGTTGATCACTGAACATTTTGTTTGTGGCCTGCTACGTGTCATCATGCTGGACAGACGATACGCTGTTTGTGTTTCCATAGGTATATACTATTGTTTTTCATTTCTTTGTAAAGACAACATCTATTTCGTACATCGTGTGTATGGATATAACGTCGATGGTAATACTGTACGTATGATTCAATTTCATTTGTGTATAGTCAAGTGCTCAATGAATCCACGAAGCAGTACAGAATTTGAAATATAAACACATGTACATTTTAATACATCCGTGCTGTTGACTTTGACCCTGTCCACCCCCGCAGGCGCGCTGCTTCTGGTGGCGGGTGCTGCACGCGGGCAGCAAGCACCTGAGTGCTGGGCGCCGTGCGACAAGGTGTGCGGCCAGGGGCTGCGGAGCTGCACGCTGCCAGACGACAGGGTGTGGACCGTCAACTGCCACATGCACAGCTGTACGCCAGGTGGGTGCTGAGGGTGCTGGGCAGGAAGCTACACGGGGGAGTTTTAACGGGCAAGTAGTCGTGGACTAAGGCTTACACATGGGATGAAAGTGTCACGACGACAAAGCTGTTTTTGAGTCACGTTTACATGTAAGAGATGTAAAGGATTATAAAATGGAGCTTTGTGATTGGCTGATTGATTATATGGAATTGTGTTCTCTGATTGGCTGACGTCGTTGTCAGTATTCTGGAAATATGACTCTGCATATGATGATTCTCCTGATTCTCCTGCTGTGTCTATGAGTTGTGACGTCCGTTGTAGTGAGCCCGTGGCGCGCAGCCGACGTGGTGTACGTGCTCGACTCCGCGCCCGCCGCCGGAGAGTACGACTACTGGCGCCTCAAGCAGTTCACCATCGACGTAGTCAAGGTGAGAGATACAGATGCACTATGTGATCGAGGGCGAGTGTTCGGTTATTCAGCGACTTATACCATTTGCTCCTTGTAGGGGTTGCTGTTGGCTGAGGAAGCTGCTGCTGGTGGAAGTGACGATGAGGATGAGGACGGGTCACGGTTCTCTGCGGTCACGTACACCGCGGATGCACAGACACACTGGACACTGGACGATGCAGGTATCTACCAGGGAAATACTTATTTCATGAAAAAAGTTAATCTCTGGTTATCTGTTTTATACCAAATGGAAATGCAAGAATCTTCATGACCGTGGAAGACATGATGAAGTGATTAATAAATACAAAATATTAAATTCAGACACTATGTTAACTAGATCAAAAGTGCTCAGAGAGCACAGCGTCGCTTTAGCAACATTGACGCATGGGCAATAAAGATGTTTGCTTTGCAATCAAAGCAGCAGAAAAAAGTCTTACTTGATGCGTGACTCATCCTACATCTATGTTCTTTGCATTGGATTGCAGGTGCTTTCTAAACATGGCCAAAGTAAATATCTATTGCCCATGAGTCTACATTAATATGGTAACGCTGTGCTCTCTGAGCACTTTTATTCCAATATAACCACTATGCCAATTTGATGGTCATGTTTCAAATAGTATTAAAACTTTAGTGTAAAAATAGAAAGAAAAATAATTAAAATGGCCCTCTAAAAGGTAAACTCCAATTGGCAAAGTGCCAAAATTGAATACAATTAATGTTCAATAGGCATGTAAGCATTGTACAAAGTTTGAATGATTTCACAAGCACCAACAAAACTATCACAGAAAATGTTGAAAATGGACCCAAAATGGCTCTATGGGAAACACACTTTAATTGGCAAAGTGCCCAAAATCGAATCACTTTGGTGTCGTGTCATACCAAATAGTTTTGTAAAGTTTGAACGAAATAGGGCAAAGCATAAAAGCTCTAGCTTGTCCGGAGGCAAACATACATACATACATACGTAGATAGTTAGATACATACATAGTTACAAAGGAACGAAACACAAGGCTTTCGCTTCAGCACGCGATAAGATTCAATGACCATGTATTTGTGTGTTAGTGTCTGATGACGAGGCTGCGCTCGACGCAGGGCTGTGGTCACTCGCCTGGCCGGACAGCACGGACCGTAACACCGCCGCCGGACTGAGGCAAGCCTGGGACGTCATCAACAACACGGCCCGGCCGCATGTCAAGGTGAGCGGGTCACAGGAAGGTCACAGGAAGGTCACAGCAAGGTCAAGGCAAGGTCATTGTCATGACATACTTCAAGAGGACAGCATAGTAAGGTGATATGCTGCTAAATGGTCCTACACGTGACATTTAAGTGGCCGAATGCAAGGTTAAGGCAATGGTCAACCCAAGAGAGATCACAGCAAAGTCACATGACAATTTGATGTCACAGCAGGCTCACTGTCACATGTCAAGGCAAAGCCACAGCACGGTTACTGCTAGGTCTCACGTTAAGAGGAGGTCCCAACATGATCCCTTCCAGATTAATTGTCGAAGATCACTGTCATTCACAGTACTTTCAGTACTTATGTGCACTTTTAGATAAGATACCAATATCTTGAAGCCACTGAAGCCACAAAAAGGGGACTGCAGGATAGTACAAGTGAGATAATAAAACCTTGGAAATTCAAGGTGTAAAACCTTATCTATTGGTGCACAACCCTTGTCAACCCATCTCCTACTAGAGCATAAACATACTGACTGTTGATTTGCAGCATTTCGTTGTGCTGGTGATAGGCGGTGCCACCAACATTGACGCCGACCAGGTGCAAACGGTGGCGGACGCAATGAACAATGACGGCATCGAGGTAGGCGGCTGGGCCTCTCCAGGAGTACGCCAGTCATTACACCACCTTGATTGAATGCTTATTGAGTAGAATCAAAATATGATTTACCATATAATGTGTATCAATAGTTGGCCAAAAGTCTATGAAAATATGATTTTTTGCATGAAGAAGAAGATGGGAGTAGGTCAGACGTGCCTCTGCGCAACTCTAAATTTTCCTATGCACCATCAATACCTTGTAGTAGTAAATCATACGTATATCAAGCGACATTTGCGATTATTTTAGATTTTAGTCTATGGCTGGAATAACAGGCATGAATATCTTGCAAGCCACGAGCAGGCCCAGGCTTTTGAGAGGTCGTGGGTTTGGGGGGTGGGGGCGCACCTAACGGATCGACTGGGGTTCAGAAAAGGACATACCAAAAACACACGACGATGAAATATTTTGTTGGGAGTAAGGGGGTTGCGCTCTGCTTAATGGTAAAGCGCTGCTGGCCATTCATGGAGTGGGGCGTAGGCGGCACAAAACAATTACTTTGTTTGGCATGTCGAATGTTAAGTGCACCGCCATGCCACCCCTTTGCCCGAATAAACCTTGTTACCTCCACCCATGTCCCGCTGTAGCTGTTCGTGCTGTGCGTGGCCCAGGCCGACCAGAGCGAGTGCCGCGACATCGCCAGCGAACTCGACCGCGACCACTTGTGGAACGTGCCCGTCTATAACATGCTGGCGCAGGAAGTCCAGAATGTGGTGGAGAGCATGGCCGAGGCAGGTCAGAGAACATGACCCATCTATTTTGGTCAATAAATACCATTAAATTCACAAGCTCAAATTATTGAAAATAAGTAGATAAAGTAGATATTGTAAGACGGCTGATTCTCATAAACCGACGATGGTCAGACACTGCATTCCTGCTGCTGCTGCTGCTGCTGCTGCTGTTGTTGTTGTTGCTGCTGCTGCTGCTGCTGGCTGTTGTTGTTGTTGTTGCTGCTGCTGCTGTTGTTGTTGTTGTTGTTGTTGTTGTGTTACAGGGTATTGTAATTTTGACTTACTATAAAGCTGGTCACCTTGTATGTTTTGACGACTGGGCGGACTGGGGACGAGTCGTACATTTCTTCCTCTATCAGAAAGAGAAACCTTTTCTATGTGGTTCCAATGGAGATATTGTGGCGGCATCTTGGGATACACTCCACTGTCCTTGTGTGTTCAGCGCGCCTCAGGCCGGGGAGAGTGCGCGGCAGCGGTGGGAGGCTATGGCGGGGATGTGACCTCCAATCACATCCTCACTCTCTTAAAAGCCAGTCATATCTGAATATATCTGGCCATAACCCCCTTCCCCGAATTTCACTAGCTGTGATCATATCAATATACAAGGTTAAGAATTGTTATATTTTCATTGCCCTACCCTTCTCGGGATGTTATCTTGACCTAATTGTTTTCTAGTCTTGTAAGTCGAAGGCTAGTCGTGTCTTTTATCTTTTTAAAACGTCGCCATGGATCCACAAGACAAAACAGCTAAGTAGAAGTAGAGTCTATGCTTTTGTGTGTAGCTGTTCAAAGACAAAAAACAATAATTTTCATGGTCCTAACCTTGTCAAAACCATTGCCTCAGGTGAGTCGCGCGGGCAGCGGCAGGAGTGCGGCGGGCGCGGCGTGGAGCGGCGGCAGCGTACCTGCCACTTCTACAACTATGAGGGCGCCGACCCTGTGACCAGGTCACAGGTCGAGACGCGCGGCTGCGACCTCGACTGTAAGTACTTGAATATTTCAAAATAATCAGTAATAATATTTGAAAACAGCATATATTGGTCTTACATATTTGTGCTTAGTTGGCTTAAACATATTCTATTTAAAAATGAAAAAGTATTTGTGGGATGAGTGACGAATCATTGTTTGTAATCAATATTTCTGAATAGCTGCCGAATTAAGTTGATGTTATCATGAATATTGCAGTTTGGGACACAGTATGGGGTATTTCTATGTTCAAAATTGACCTCTATTCAAAATGGCAACTATGACATTGACCTCTGTTCCAGGTGACGACTGTGACCTTGACCCCTGTTCAAAGTGGCAACTGTGACTTGGAGACCTGTTCCAGGTGGTGGCTGTGACCTTGACATCTGTTCCAGATGATGATGGACCTTGACCTCTGTTCCAAGTGACAACTGTGACATTGACCTCTGTTTCAGGTGATGACTGTGACCTGTCCTGCGGTGATAACGTGTGTGACATTAAGCCAGACAACGATACGCAATGCGAGGCTTTTACCCGCTGTGTCGGATTTTGCGAGTGCACTATTGGTAACGAAGTCAGTAAGTACATGCCACTAGCACTTTTACACACCCTCACACCCTGATATGTGCGTGGACACCCTCTGTGTGTGTGTGTGTGTGTGTGTGTGTGTGTGTGTGTGTGTGTGTGTGTGTGTGTGTGTGTGTGTGTGTGTGTGTGTGTGTGTGTGTGTGTGTGTGTGTGTGTGCGTGCGTGCGTGCGTGCGTGCGTGCGTGTGTGTGTGTGTGAAGCACATACCTTGAACATGGGTAGGGACGTGCCTTTGGGACCTTCAAAACTTGACAAACCTCTCCAAGCCGAAAAGTATACTCTGTTCCAATATCCCCATACCTAAAAAGAGGGCGGTATATACAATTCAGTGAGAGTTGAGATTTGGGTTTTCAATTCATTAAGAATTGAGATTTAACCTTTAAAATCATTGAGATCAATTGATTAAGATTTGAGAAAAGGGCTTTTGCATTGAGATTTGTAACATTAATTTATTGTTATTTTGAGATCAAGGGGTGGTATATACCCCCTTTAAAAAGACAATGATCATATACCAATGTTTGTATGGTGACCTGGTGACGTATGATTATAACTTTATAAATCAATATAACCATGTCCACAACTTGTTGTGATAACCCTGTCATTAACTCAGGTCCATAAAACAGACGCTGTCAAAAACGGAGCTTGAATTCTTAGAAACACACTTTGCCACATGAAAATATACGCCAATATGCCATGCTGAAAAACAAAACAAAAAACAAAAACAAAACAAAAAACAGACCAGCCTGTCCACCGATATGCCCCGCCAAATTCAATTACATATGTTGCTTGTGCGTGTGCGTAAGCTGTGAAATCCTGTGCTTCTGCCCCCCACCCTTAAAAACCCAACCCTGAATCTGGCAGTGAATCCCCTCACCACTATCTTCGCACACTGATTTGATTTTAGTTTAACAAAAGTATTCAACTAGTGGGATGTTATGAAGCTTCTGCCCTGATAGTGAAACTGCACATCGTAAGCACTGACAGATCCAGGATTTTTGAAAAGGGTGGTGGGGGCGCACACATAGAATTTCATGGCTTTCATATGCACAAAAACTTACGGAGATGCCAAAAAGCCAATAAAAACGGGACGGGGTATGGATCTCCCAATGTCGACGTCTCAAGCAGAGACAGACCTAAGCGGGTGGGCCCACTTTCCCCACCAAAATATTTCATTTTCATTGTGTTCTAAAAATCTGGATCTGCCAGTGTCAAGTATCACTCCTGTGTCTGTGCCCCCGCAGCGTGCCGCCAGGACCCCTTCCTGCATGTGCCGTTCTCGGGCTCCACCCATGACGTGTCGTGCCGCTTGGCGCCTGGCCGCCAAGTGGGCGACGTCTTGTTGGAAGCGGGCGGTGCCGCCTTCACCGGACACAGCCACGTCCAGGTAAAGGTGCTATTTACAGTCGCAATCCACAGTTTGTCATGCTCTAGTGACTTAACATCTGCGAACTACACAACAATAATCACATCATTATTCTGTAGTTGATGTATGACGTCATCATGATGCTATGCAAAGTAGCGGCCGCATCACCTGACTGTGTATTCATACCTGCAGGTGCTGAGTCTGAGGAACCACTTCCGGGAGCAGCCCGCCAGCGCCGTCACGGTGAGCGTGTGGCTCAGGCCAGCCGCCAAGACAGGTAAATGTTGTGTTCTCACTTCATATTTTACAACACGTCATTGGCACACTTGTTGTTCATCAATTTGATCATTTCTCACATACTTGCTTGTACCAGCAGCACATTCAGCGCACAATGCTAATCACTCACACAAAACTCAGTCACTCTTTCAACCCAATGACCTGTAACTAATTAACGTGTAGGTGCCTCGGAGCTGTGTGCAGCTATTTAGGAATGAGTGTGGTTACAATCCGCTACCAAACCCAACCAGGATTCGTACCCACCACAGCCAGAAGATCACGAGCCCAGCTACCTATTTACTGCCGTCACATCACACGAAGGAGAACTTCCAATCGCCGCGCACTCTTATTCAGAGATGACCTCTCATTGTTCCAAGCCCTAATAAAAGTGCCAATATTGACCTAATTGACCTAATTGGGAAGTGTCAAGGCTCAAAAGCAAGTTTTGAGCAATAGAGTGAGCCCTTCATATTCACGTTGAATAATCTGAGCCCCAAATCTTTAATGTGCGCTCACACACTTGTTGATATTAGAATATTTATAATAATTTTATCAATAATGCACTCATCTCACGTAGATGACTCCGGAAGGGCGGCTGAGTACGCGGGTGTGCTGTGTCACGGCGGCTGTAGGGGTGACCGCGGCGGTGCCACCTTCAGCCTGGGCGTGCAGAGTGGCGCAGCCGTGGCTGAGATGACCACCGCATACGGCAGTGCCGAGCTGACCACTGCCAGGGCCGACAGCGAGGCCACGCAGGTAACGGAGCCACTATGCCAAGCCGTGCGTAATTACATTCCATAGTCATGCAGACACGGAAAAAAACGTACTAACAAAATGTCTGTACTGCGGCTGTGCTTTTTTAGGCTTAAGTATTCTATGTGATTACCACAGAAAACAGAAAAGGTGTATCCACTTGTCTTTTAGTAGGCATTAATATTAAAAAGTTTAAAAACAGAGTCATTTAAGTCGTTCTATTGGTTAACCCGTCGAACTATCTAAGTCCTGCCAAATCCACCAGCTTCATCCCACCTCCTCAACTCCAGCTTTTCTTGCTCGAGTGAAAGGATACCGCCCGTGGATCGGGTTTGACTGCTAAAATGTTGTACTCGTGACGACGCTACTTGGAGTCCCCTAAGTTTATGCTCTTAAATGTAGATATATAAGACCATGTCATGGTGATGACCTGTTTTATTTTGCGGACAGCAAGGGCTGGGAGAAGACAGGTGGACAATGTTGACCATGGTGTACACAGGCCTGGAGGCGAAGCTCTACAAAGATGGCGCCCTTGCAGACACCAAGCCGCTGACAGGTGAGTGACAGACAGTGACTTACTGACCAGGATTTCTGTGTTTTCTTTTGTTTATAGGGTGGGTGGTGTCATGATTGGCATGATTGCATGATTTTTGCTGATTATAAAGTGCTGTATTGGTATTATGTTATTGGTAATTGAGGTACTGTTTTTGGGATTGAAACCCGGGAAAAAGGTCATTAAAAAACTGGAAACTGATGTGAAAGGAAATAAAGTGGAGAAAAGAAATCAAGAGCGTTTATCTTCATTATATGGTAGCAGAGCGAGAAAAAAAACATGGCCTCTGCAACTCGTATGAAAATAGGCCCAGCAAAGAAGAGACTTGAGAATAGGAAGGTGGCAGCGGCGGAGGAATTAGAGAAAGGTGAAGTGGCGAGTACAACTGAAGAATTACAAAAACAGGTAGATAAGTTAGGGAGTATATCTACATCGCTAAAGAAAGCTATTGAAAAATTCAGTGAATTGTTAAATGAACTAACAGAATATGAAAATGATCTTGACAAGTTAAGGCCTGAGTTTGAGTCTGCAATTGCCGTCCAAGATGATGCAGAAGAGATTTTTTATTCTATTGAATCAAGACTAAATGCCCTTAGCAAACAATTCGAATATGAAATGGGGCTAAGTAAGGCTTTGGCATTAGAGAAAGTTAAGCATGAAAGTAGAAATAAAGATGAGGTAAATGATATTCATGTGAAGTTGCCGAAGTTGGAATTGCAAAAATTCAGTGGTGATATACTAACTTTTCAAGAATTTTGGGATTCCTTTGAAAGTAGCATAGATAATAATTCAAAGTTGAGAGAAGTGGATAAATTGAACTACCTTCGACTGAATGTGGAAGGTGAGGCGAAAACATTGATAGCTGGGTTGGAGCTAACAAACGCTAATTATGAAGTTGCAAAGCACTTATTATTTCAGAGATACAACAATAAAAGAAAGGTACTCAATGAACGTTACAGTTCAATTCTATCAACAAAGGTGGCAACTAATGATCCTCAGGTGATGAGAAGAGTTTTTGATGCAATCAACTTACAGCTTAGGGCATTAGAAGCGTTTGGTGTGTCCATTGACCATAGTTTTTTAGTTTTTGTAGTATGGTCCAAGTTACCACGAGAAGCAAGGATATATCTAGAGGAACGAAAGTTTGATTGGAAAATTGGAAGTTTAAGAGAGGAGGTGAACACTTATATTGATGCTAGATGCAGTAATGGGAGAGCCAGTGACTATAAAGGAAGCGAGGTGGAAGTACAGTCCAATAAGTACACAACAGAGGCATTGGTTGCAAGGGAACGAGTGTGGAAGAAAAAGTGTATATTTTGCAAGTCAGATTCTCACTGGAGTGATGAGTGCAAAGGTTTTTCAACCATAGAGTCAAGGAAATTACAGATTAAGGGAAGATGTTATAAATGTTTACAACCTAATCAAGGTGGTCATAGTTGTAAGTCATCTCGTTTATGTGTTTACTGTAACACTTCAAATCACCACAGAAGTTTGTGCCCATCTAAATTTCTAAGTGGTTCAACCGAAGAAAAAACGGAGTCTGAATTAGGGTTACTAGCATTAGGAGAACAAGTCATTATGCAAACTGCAGTGGTTCGAGTTAGAGATTCAAAGCAGGATGAAGTTGCTGTTGAAAGTCAAGTGACCACTCTCGAACACCAACTTGAAGAAGCCAGAAAAGTTGCTGCTACAACAGCAACAACCACAGCAGAATTTGAAGCACTCACTGCAGACGTGCAAAAACTCACAGAAGAGAAAAACAGAATTCAATCCGAATTACAAATCGCTCAATCTAAACTAAGTGCTATGGATGGCGATTTACAGACTTCTAATAAGGAACTTGAAAGTCAAAAGTCTCAACTTGAGGCCTCCAATGCCAGAATTACGGAGCAAGAAAAGCAGCTTGTTTCATTGCAAGACACTCTGGCAAACAATGCTCAAGAACTGAAACTCACGAAAGAAAGCTTGGAATCCAAAACCACAGAGCTTGGTGTTGTTTCCCAGCAACTTTGCAGTGCCAAAGAGGAAGCAAATGTTCAGGTCTCTGCATCAGAGGAGCCTGGTGTACGCCAACTGAGCGATAACGGCTCGGATGTTGATAAAGTAAACCTTCCAGAACAGATCGATAGCCTGAAAGAGGACATCACTGTGAAAGAAGATCGTATTCAGTCATTAACAAGGCAAATTGCTCAGTCTGAATGGTCCGAGAGTGAAAAGTTACTGAATGAATTAAATAGACTGAAAAAAGATCACGAAGATGAATCGTTGAGACTAAAGCAAATGCTTGAGGGACTAAAGCAAACGCTTGAGGAATTCTCTTTAAAAGAAAGCACACAATTGTTGGAAATCTCGTCATTGAAATTTCTCATAGATCAATATGAAACTGAACTTATGACCAAAAATGAGGAAGAAGAAGCACTTAAACGTAAATTAGGACAATTTCAAGAGGATTTGAAGGCGTTTGAACAGACCCAAAAAGATCATATCTCTTTGGTGAAAATGACTTCTGAATTGAAAGTGAATTACAACTGTCTTCAGGAAAAAAATAACTCAATTAGAAAGTGTAAATCTACAACTTCAAGAGGAAAAAAAAGGCAAAGCAAACATGTCACAAGAATTATCAAATATGAAAGAAAGAAATAGTCAATGGAGATCAATGATGGTGGTGTGCAACAGACTGGCAAAGCTCCTAAGCAGTGTGAGACAAGAAGTCGTCCTGTCCGCCAGGCTGCTCTAGATGCAATGAGCAGGATGCGAAACTCAAACTGTAGTGATAGTGAAGAGTAGATTGGTTATTTTGTGAGATAGGACAAATTTAACTTATATATAAACTTTGCATGTTTTTGTATATTATTTGTATTGTAGTAGTATATTCCATTTTGATTGGCATGATTGCATGATTTTCGTAATTAATGTCATTGTATATTATTTGTATTGTAGTAGTATATTTCATTTTGGTTTGCATAATTGCATGATTTTCGTAATTATTTTTATTGTAATATTATATTTTTATTTGTTGTTGGGAGTGTCATGATTGGCATGATTGCATGATTTTTGCTGATTATAAAGTGCTGTATTGGTATTACGTTATTGGTAATTGAGGTACTGTTTTTGGGATTGAAACCCGGGAAAAAGGTCATTAAAAACTGGAAACTGATGTGAAAGGAAATAAAGTGGAGAAAAGAAATCGTGTTTTTCACATATAAATTACTCTTCGGGTTTTCATGTTAAGTTTTGTAAAGAAACGATCTTAAAACCACTTTATTTCCAATTAAAAAACAACAGTTTACAGGAAAAGCACACACACAAATCAATACTTGAATTTTGAGTTTCACCATCCAACTATACACAAACGAGGAGTAGTTCAGATTTTTTTTGGTGAGAACACTCTTAGATAGAATTGACACAGCTGTAACAGAAGAGGATGATAAAGAGACCGAAGAACGCACGATCATTGGCAATTCAAGAAGTGAAACGAAAAGAAAAAGGAAGTCAGTACGAAGAAGTCTCAGAAAACGGCAGTAAAAGACTCCAAGGGATCGAGAGGTATAATTATGTTAAAGGTTTGTCTGAAAAAATGGCTAAGGTTCTGAAAGATCACAGTATCAGCCCAGCTTTTAAACGTTACAAGACACTACTAGTAGTTATTTAAAGGCAAAATTAAACAAGAGGATGTGTGTGCAAGTGTGTACAGTATTCGTTGCCAGAACTGTCCAAGTTTGTACATTGGTGAATCAGGTAGAAAATTCGGCACGCGACTCATACAAATACAAGGAGCACCAATGAAATGTGGAGAAACATGACCAGAGAAGCGTCCGCACCAGAGCCACTCATCCCAGTACTGTGGAAGTACATCAGCCAGCCATAACCGATCACATGAATAACCTCAACCATGTATCAGATTGAGATAGTTCAAAAGTTGTGTCCAAAGAGTATAACCTTTTGGACAGACAAAGCTATCCATAATTATCCGTAAGACTGTTGAGAACATAAACAGAGATGGAGGAGCTTACCAATTATCCCACGCGTATGACAACTTTCTGAGACCTAGGCCAGCTCAAGATGTGTGCCCCCCCCCGGCCCCCTCCCACAACAAACACTGACTGACTTCGTTTACTGTCACGTGCTGCTATCTGGTGACAGATAAAAAAGAATAAGAAGATGGACATTGAAAATGTCCGAAAATATTAAGACAGTGAATTTCCATGGTTTTTATCATGAATTCAATATTTTATTGATCGCTTTATTTTATTTTTTTAATTTATTTATTTATTTTAGAATTAAAATAAATTCCACGCATAGTTAACACAAAAAATAGAACAAATAATTATTAATGGTAGTCTAATTAGGTAAATAATTGTACAAGTGAAAACCGAAAACTTTTTGATTATTAGAATTGAAACTCTAAAAGGCACTATGTATAAATATTTCTACCTAATAAGTTATCACAGTCAGCAACACGTATTTAAAAGAGCCTAGAGCTTTAGTAAACAATACCATAAAAGAACGTTGAACTGCTTCTTTTGTAAATTGTTGTAAGAATTTTTGTAAAGTCAAAATTCTGATGGCTTTCAACGAAGCAATCCCCTTAGGAAAGTGCAGTACACTGTACTTATTACCAATAGCGTATCTTTCTTCAGCGTAGCACCACTTAGTAAGTGGCTTTAATCATGTTTTATACAATGTGCTAAAGTTTCTGGAACTCAAAGGCTGGTATCAGTGTTCACCTGGTACTCGGTGACGGCCGCCTCGTTTTCCCCCCTCTTCTTTCCTGGCCACGAGCTGGGTAGACAGCCCCGATAGTCAGCCCGCAGATGATAGCGGCACCAGGCGGACAGGGCTCCCTTCACACCAGGCGATAGTGCACTTTACCTTTAATCCACCACACACACCTTTTATCCCTATAACTTCCTTCAATAAAAATGGATTTCTATAAAAGTGACAGCGTTTGGTGCAGAATTGACAAAAGTAATTAGAAATCATGGCATAATGTGTTATGTCTCTGTCCATTGCGTTCGAAGTAAAACAATCTATGTGCGTATTATACATCAACAGTTGCAATGAGACAGGGGATCTATGAGACGGGGGACCAATGAGATGAGGGACCAATGAGATGTACCCCGAATTTCACTTGTCAAACAATTTTCCGATACATAAGATAAATGGTCAAAATAAACTATTTAGATTACACAATTACATAGACTTATATATATTGATGCAATCGCATATTACTACAGATTACTACATGTTACTACAGATTATTTCCATCATTTAAAAAAAATTAATTCGACAACTAATAAGTGAGATAATAACCATATATTTGTGTGGTGTGGCGAGTCCGCCATGATAAACATACAAGTATAGTTAGTCACTTCACATGTAAACCAGCCCCTGTAAACATATGGTAAACACGCCATTTTTACCAGTCTTCTTCACATTGATTTTGAGACACATTCGCACAGGTTTTCCTAAAATACGATACAAATGTTAGGATCGTGTCGCCATATGTTTTCACGTATATTTGACGGTGTACGTAAATTTCCAAGAAATTTGAGGATGAGAGGGTCATTTTGTCACAGAAAGTTATGAAGATCCCCCTCCCGCTTCTCATCAGTAATGAATGGCCCCTAATGTATTGCAGGTCGGCTGGCGGGCAGCGAGTGTCCTCTCACCATCGGCGCGTGCGGACAACACCATTTCCACGGCTACATCGATGATGTAAGTGACAAACAGAATTCTATTCTTATTTTTGACTTGTGCATGCGTGTGTTTGAGTTGGGGGTTGGTGGTGGGATGTAACATAATGGGTTAATAACAGCCATGTCCAAATTAGAGGTAGCGGTAGCTCTTGTGATTTCTTGTTTGCATTGAAGGTGGAATGGGAATACATCTGCTAATTCAGCCAGTTGTTCATCTTGACATACCCCGTTATATCGTAGAGCACCCCAAATTTCTTTAACGAGGCGTTCTGAAGCTAGTTTAGCTTTTGGCCACTAGACGGCACTCATTTTGCACTGTGTCTGTGGCAGGTGCGCGTGTACCGCCGGCAGCTGTACGCCGCCGACGTGGCGGCGCTCCACGCACGCGGCCGACAGTAGTGACGTCACCACCGCGGGCGACAGACGACCTTGTAGCTTCTTATGTAGAAGTTCATTAAATCGTTAAATTGTTTCTTTAATGTAATGTGCTGCCACCTAGTGACAAAAGGAGGTTCATTAAAATTGTGTATGCCATGGAATTTGTGTTATATTGTTTGACATTGTATGTGTGATTGATGGAATATTTTTCACTTAATTTGATATAAATACAATTTATAAAATACAATTTTACTTCATTTGAAATGTAACAAAAGATTGTTTGAAGTGATGAAGAATGAATTAGTGTTAATATCGCTAACTAAGTCTCTATAATACCTATTGTGATTTGTTTAGATAGAATTTGAAAGTACACAGAGAAGTCAAAATAAAATTAGTATATAGATTCTAAAGTATTGAATTTTAGTTGCTCAAATTTATTTTGAAACACACTGAGATACAAGCACAGAAAATCCCTTTCTAAAGAGACATAATGCCGTGGTACATGTAATATGTACCTCAAAATTTTGAGATCTCGGAAACCTGATTGTCACAAATAGCACCTAAAAATGCAGTCTGTTCCAATATCGCTCATGGGTTGCACCAACTCAACTTATCGTGTAATATCATAGAAGACATTCCCTTTACACACAAGCACATGTAATCATTGGAAAAAAAATAATAAAGTATATTATGTATGGTATTTTAATTGATAATACATTAATATACCACAAATCAAAACTGGCTGTGCATAAAAACATAATGCAAACAAACGTGAATCAGAACCTGTCATAAATAGTAGTCCATAAAATAGACCCAGTCATAAGAACCTAATATTTCATTACTGCAGCAGATCCAGATTTCGAGAATGGGCGTGGAGAGAACACTCTGAGTATCAGATGTCAAGCAAATTGACACCTGAAATGTTACGCCTCAGCGTGGATTGGCATAATTTATGACTTTATGTGACCTGCTGAAATACTGCAACCTGATTGGTTGAATCCCTCGGATTGATCCCTTGACCTCATTCCAATTCTAGGATTAAAAACCTGGGGTTGGCCACATTTTTAATGAGCAAAAGTTGTGCTTCAGAGGCCTGTTGACATCTGATACTCAGAGTGGGAGAGAAGGTTCAAGCAAGAATTTCAAGAGAGCCACACATACTCTGCAATGCTGCAACTCATGTTGCTTTTTAGGTGAAAGAGGGGTTTGTTAGGTGGCGGGGCTGGATCTGCTAGTGGCGTTAATGCATGGGTATCCAATGAGGATAGAAGTAGTCTGTTTTTGTGTACTCATAGCTCATCCGTGTGGATTGCCGTGGCCATTTGTCATAGTAAATAGTGGTTCCATTGGTTAGAAAGGCGACCCACCAACTAAAGGTACCGGTGGACATGATTGTGTGATTGCACATCGTCAGGATGGCCATGTCTAGTTCTGGCGACCCCCACCAGGAGTCTGAGGATGCAAATACAACATCCGCAGCTGGCAGGAGGTGCGCAGAGCACCACGCTACGTCATCAGTAGCCACAACAAACCGCACGCAGCCAAACCGGTCTCTGAAGTACTGCATCGCGTTGTTAAAGTACTGCTTATCCGCTACAGTATACCCCAACTTAAGGGTGCTATTCCTGACCATGTCCCCTCGTCTAACATGAACGGCCACATACTTGCATGAACCATTTGCAAGCTTTATGTGATCAGAGAAGAAATTGGCAGCTTTTGAGGAGATTTTCTCTCGAAATTTGAACTCCGTTTTTATTAATGCTTCTATGCGTCGAAAGTATTTCCAAGACTGGAAGAATCCCACGAGAAAAGTGTTTTTGTCTTGGAGGGTCTCCGTATGAACGTCATAGGTGCCACTTCTCACTTGGTGATATTTCACGTGCATTCCCAGAGTGTTCTCAAGCTGTGGACTGTGCACTGTGCGCGTCAACTGGAAGATGCTGAACAGCGGGAAATGAGCCTCAAGCACAGCAGTCATGTTGTTGGTCACACCTGAAGATAGATTTTTACAGATTTTTTTTCTTTGTGGAAAGGGGGGGGGGCGTGTTGGGAATCTTTGCTATTTAAGACTCGTTCATAAGAAGATGCTAGCAGGTGCTCTCTGGGGGTAAGGGGGGCATTTACCATCCTGTTCCAATATCACAATATTATAGCTACCTCAAAATACACTCTGTCCCAATATCAATCTTATAGATGGCACAGTTTCAATATATTGGCGTTTTAATTTTAAAAAGGAGCCATTAGGAGCTCAAAAACGTTTAAATCAATAAAGTCAAAATTTAAGTGAAAGGAAAATCTTTTTATCAAGAGAACAGCTGAAAAATAAAACTATACACTTACATAAGATATTGTGTAAAATAGCTAATATTCTCTGTCCGCGCAGTTTGCATCGGAAAACAATGCCTTTAAACATAAATCGACTGTGAATCACAAACATAATGTAAACAAACATAAAACAGAACAGTCATAAACAGTAGTCCATAAAACAGACACTCATATATAGCGGTCCTCACCTATCCCGAGCATGGATGCATAGTTGAACATCAGGTTGCCCAGTCTCCGGCCATCGTTCCATTTCGTGGTGATGTACGTCTTGGGGACTGCGTATTGGG
>CM032667.1:54640581-54657186 GCA_019095985.1 Streblospio benedicti
AGCAGGTGCTCTCTGGGGGTAAGGGGGGCATTTACCATCCTGTTTAATATCACAATATTATAGCTACCTCAAAATACACTCTGTCCCAATATCAATCTTATAGATGGCACAGTTTCAATATATTGGCGTTTTTAATTTTAAAAGGAGCCATTAGGAGCTCAAAAACGTTTAAATCAATAAAGTCAAATTTCTATGAAAGGAAAATCTTTTTATCAAGAGAACAGCTGAAAAATAAAACTATACACTTACATAAGATATTGTGTAAAATAGCTAATATTCTCTGTCCGCGCAGTTTGCATCGGAAAACAATGCCTTTTAAACATAAATCGACTGTGAATCACAAACATAATGTAAACAAACATAAAACAGAACAGTCATAAACAGTAGTCCATAAAACAGACACTCATATATAGCGGTCCTCACCTATCCCGAGCATGGATGCATAGTTGAACATCAGGTTGCCCAGTCTCCGGCCATCGTTCCATTTCGTGGTGATGTACGTCTTGGGGACTGCGTATTGGGGTATCAGTTGTACGGTATTGATCTCTGTAAGGGTCAAGTGTGATGCCACCATCAACAACAAAAATCTAATGCCATTACAAAGTTCATAGGGGAATTGTGAATCGACCATTCTTATTTGGAACGAAGGAAGGGCTACTTTGGGTTAAGACAGCCCAAGTCATACCGGTATTTAGAAATGCTAAATGATTTTTATTTTATTTTTTAAATAAAGATATGCATTGCTGTTTTCAGGTATTAGCGAGAATCAAAATTAAGGTATACCAATCTACAAAACGTATTTGAATGAAATCTCGATGGTAAGAAGCCCGCCCCAAAAATGTCCACGACCTGTTCCCACTATAATTCCTATAATGTTTTACAATACCCGACATGGATGCACTTGCCCACCCCAGATATGAAAGACAGACAGTTGAAACCCAGTGATACGGGAGCGTAGCCAAAGTTATCACCGTCCGAAACCATCATACCGTAAGTGTAACCAAAATAGCGGCCTTCACATTCTACTAAACATTGAGCAGCTTACATCAGTGAAACATGGCCACATAGATAATGTGATAAAGGATACTCGTAGGCCGTTACTTGACACCAGAGTAGGCCATTACGTGCCACATCTATGTGTTAAAAGAATGGCGATAACACATACGAGGGGATGAATCATTGTATATATGTATACAGTAGCACACAGACCACCATGTTTGATGTTAACAAGACAAGACACCACCACATTTGAATTGACGAGCAAAGTGGCAACTTATGTTATACGCAAAGGCCTGTATTTTAATTGGACGTAGAGGTCGGTTGCGGACGGTGGTTGTGATACTCACGTTGAAGGGCGTATAACCACGTGACGACGGCCGTCAGTAGTAGCCCTGCGGGGGCGGCCCTCCTCACCCAGGCGCCACACGCCATCCACAGTCACGGCGCTTCTTTCCCTCGTGCCTCAGTCAGCATAACACGCATATTAACAACTGTAGAAAAATATATTAGTGCCATTTTGGATATAGTATACGTCTGTTTATATATTCAATTCTAATACTTCGATAAAAATTATCATTTGAGAGTAAACTATATTTACCTATGTATTTAACGTGAAATATATAATATGTATGTGGCATATATTTACCTAATATGTGTTTCCCACGCTCACTACAAGTGCATTCAATGTTAATCCCGCCCCTCTCTCTCTCTCTTGCTAAAGAGAACTGAGAGAGAGGATTATAATACTATATTTGATAACTAAAACAACTACCGACAGTGTGATTTTAATACTTGGAGGTGTGTGTCTATCAGCGGTGTTTATGTTAGCTCCTAACCCTAAAGTAGGCCTATATCATATGGGATTCAAAAGATCAATAATGCATGATATAGATCAGTGCTGTCCGCACTTGATATATCAGGATTGGATCCAATTAGTGTCAGTCTGTCCACTACAGAAATCTTTTACACTGTTTATAAAAAGTCTTACATTATCTACCCGTGGGGTTAAGGAAGTATTTTCTCTGGAACTTTTATAAAACTGGGTCAGTGCCGATCAACACCAGCAAGAAAACGAACGAACAAACTTTCCCGGGTGCACAGTTAATTCTTGAAATAAATAGTTTAAGGTCTACTAAGACAACTTTATGATCACTAGTCCTGAAATTTTCATCTATTTTAATTTTGTCAATGATATTTGTATTTCTAGTTGAATAATAAGTACAAAACAGACCGTAGCAGCTTTTTTTTGTAAGGTCATTCATACAACCCAGAGGGTACACTCAGAAACTTCAGAAGCAACATGTGAGGACTGACTTACCAAATATTTCTACAAGAATCGTGTTATTGGGACTGTATTATTGACCCTTGGAATAGTCTAGACAAAGATACCATATCTGCGTCAAGCACCTCTCTATTCAAGGAGAGATTGAGATCCCTGCCTCAAGACCAAGAGGGATAATCTACCAAGTATCCAAGTAGGTATCTAAGTAAGTAAGTAAGTAAGTAAGTAAGTAAGTAAGTAAGTAAGTAAGTAAGTAAGTAAGTAAGTAACCAATCATAAGCTTGCAAAATCTACCGCTAAATGCAAGCATGTCACAAACCAGGGAAAGAAGGCTTCTTCCATCTCATAAAAAAGCAGAGAAAATCAAATGCGAGGTCTAGTAATATTGATTTTGGCAAGCACCATGATCCATCCTCTCAGGCAAACTCATGGGTAAACTATTTTGAAGAGCTGGCCACCCCAAAAGACGATCCGCATTATGACTAGCGGTACAAGCGCCACCTGCACATCATGCACATACTTCAATTTCTCACCAATACTGGCAACAACCTTGAGCCGGTCTCCAAGAAAGATGTTAAGCAGCATAAGCTAAAAGCCGTAAAGCCGCGTCCATATCCATGGCATATCGCCTGAGCATATCAAAATGGCATCACCCCTAATTATAAATGTCCTTCATTACCTCGTTACCACTGTCTTCAAAACAGGCAGGCTACCGGACAACTGCAAAATAGGAAGTGTAACACCAGTCATCAAGAAGTCCAAACCCCTTAAGAACCCCAACCATTACCGGCGCATCACCATTGCCTTAATTATTGGGAAGATCGTTGAGAAGCAAATGCTGAAACATACAAAACCAGTGCTGGATCCAGCTCAGAGTAGATTGCAATTTGGCTTCTTCGGTGGAATATCTCCTATCTACGCTGCTTTGGTGGTCACTGAGCTGATGGCCGAGGCAGCGAACTCCAAACAGGAGTTACTGCTGTCTTTCTTAGGCACCTTCAAGGCATTTGATGTCGTTGATCATGAGGGTATGCTGAATGCTCTGAATCAACAGGGTATCAGTGGCAACTTATGACAGCTGTATAACAGCATGTACTCTGGCATCACTTCAGTCGTCAAGTGCGACAGCAAGCTCTCGAGACCTCTTGTTGAGCAGCAGCGCATTCGTCAAGGTGGTGACTCCTACAAGGGTAGCAAGAATAAAGTCCTCCACACCCTGGATGCAGATCCATCCATGAGAATTGGCCATATACATACAGGGGCAGTTATGGTCGCTGATGACCTCACCCTTGCAGCCCATTCCTCCCATGAGATGCAGATTGCTCTCAACATAGCAAATCATGATGCTAATAGAGAAAGATATAAGTTTAACACTGAGAAGACCAAGACCATTGTCATTAATGCAAAGAAAGAACCAAAACTATCCATTAACAGTCAACCCCTCCAAAACCTCTCCAAAGAGTAATACCTTGGTATCTTGAGAAGTGCCAAAAATAGCAACCATGACACTGTCTAGAACAGGGTACAGTCAGCCCGTACTGCAGCCTTCAGCCTTATGGGTGCTGGACTACACGGGCTCAATGGCACGGGTCCTGACGTGGAAACTATACAGTACAACACACATGTTATCCCCACACTGCTGTATGGGCTAGAGGCACTGGTCCTAAGTGACTGAGGTTGAGGTACTTTCAGCCTATCACAGAAAGACCCTTTGCTACACCCAACATTTGCCACAATCCACTGCAACTCCAGCACTCTTCTTCTTGTTGAGTGTACTGCCAGTCGAAGCCTAGTTGGATGTCAAAGCCCTGACATTGTTCAGGAACGCTGTCGCTGCTGATGCAAGAACACTTCCTGCAATATACATGCAGTAGTGGCCGATTCGCCAGTTGGCAATGAAATATGAGGACTCTTCATCGTGGGCCAATCAAATCAAACGTCTCACTAGGAAGTATGATCTTCCTTCACCATATGAGATTACACCCAACCCTCCCTCCAAGCAATCCTGGAAGGTGCATGTTAAAGATGCTGCCATTTATAGATGGAATGAAGACCACCAGGAACAGGCCAGAGGAATGGAAATCGATGGAGTATCTCAATATTGACGGCTGCAGTCTAGCACATCCAGTATGGCAAGGTATCAGATCACCACTTGGCATCCTTAAGGCTACAGTAAAAGCCCAGATGCTTGTCAAGAGATATGCTCTATCTACCTCCTACACTGCTGGCGCTTTGCAGACAGTCTTCTGTCCTCTCTGCAAGGATGAGCCAGAGGATAATGTCCACCTTGTGGTCAAGTGCGGTTCCCTCATAGAGGTGAGGCGCCCCTACCTGAAACACACCCTATCCCCCCGTCGACAGTAGAGTCTATCAGTGGATCATGAGACACTCACGAGGGTCATCCTCGATACCCCTTACTACCCTACCATGACGATAGACATGATGAAGGGTGCCTTAATATGGTATTCAAGGTACGCACCGCGAGGCAGAGATATGTAGGGGGCGGTCTGGGTTATAAATTTGGCAGGGTACGGTAATTCAATGGTAAAGAAGTTTAAAATTACTTAAGAAATTTCTTATTTATATTATTATTTTTATATATTCAAAATGTCTTAACGCAATTCCATAAAATACCATTGAGGCGGGAACGTGTGTATAGCACTGAAGTGGGTATTAATGTACCACGGACGAGGGACCACACCTACTGCTGAGGCAGGGAACGTCTACATAGAAGAGGCGGCCGAAGCTGGAAGATACAAATACAAGCAAGCCGCAGTTCACGCGGCTTAACTGCGATGATTGACAGCTGAAGCAAAACATGCTGCTGACCTTTTTGCTATGTTTGTATGAGGTGTTATTTTCAATAACTGGCGGATTAAATAATAAGTTTGAAATAGATTAAACAAAATATTTGATGATAAGTGCGTACCATTTTTGCATCGTCGGTCTATGGGAATCTCCTTTACACTGTACATAATGCAGTGTAGATTGTGCGTTTGACAGGCTGAGCCTAAAATGTGCCGATATTTTCATTGGCTGAGGCTGTGAATAGTTTTCTATGAAAATTTGGTCTATGGTACGAGGTGTTAGTTTCAATGACTTGGGATTTGAATGATATATAATAACCACCAAATAGATGAAGATGCATTTTTGAAGACACCTAATTGCATCTCTTCAATTAAAGCTAAAGCATTTTGTGTGTTCAGTGTATATATAGCTATGTTGCTGTGGATCAGATGTCTTTGGGCACCTTAAAGCCTTTTTATGAGCTGGTTCTGTTGAATCTTTATACAGCTATTAAGTATGAGGTGATACCGCAGGGGTCCGATTGGTGGCACTTATTGCCAATTAAAGTGTGAGGCCAGAGTGATCACACCACGACCACGTAATGACAATGCGTTGTAGAAAGAAGGTCATGTGAAATGACGAAAGCTTCAGGTAAATTTTTTGCTAAAAATCAGGTCCAAAGTATTGGTTTAGAATACGCTTCTGTATACAGAGTTGTTGGAAATAATTAGTAACAGAGAACCTAATAAACATATGATGTGTTTTTAAACTAATAGGAAGTAAGCTGCCTAAAATGTTTTTATACATACACCTGTCTTAGCGACCACCTCTATTTAGCGACTCCCTGCCATCTGCGACCTTTTGAAATCCCCCCATGAACAATTCCATTGTATTGACCCTCTATTTAACGACCACCTGCTTTACGCGACTAACGACTAACTACTCCCGATAACGACTTTCCCCAGTTTAAGCAGTCGCCATTTTAACTGCTTTCATCCCGCCACGTGACCTCAAAAAGGTCATGGTTGTTACTATGTAAACACATCGCCAGTTAGCCGGTGGAGTTAAGAAATGGGTTTTATTTAACTCTTTTGTCCGTGACTGTTTACCTAGACATTTGCCTCCTGATACTTGTAAGATAATTAAGAGATAAATTAAGCAGGCTTTGTTTGCATTCACTTGTTAGTACTTGTACTAACTTCCCAGTATGAGGTGCTTCCATCCAGGGGCTTCCATCTACTCGGTTAAGTGAAACAAAGCAGGCTAATTACATAAAGTGGTGACAACTTTACAATGTGATTAACACTTAATGTGATGCCAGATTTTTATTCCATTCACATGTACATGTAATTACATTTGTACTTATATTATTTATATAATTGATGATGTAGATATAGTAAATAAAATATAAATCAAATTCATATAAATAGTGTTTTTTGTGTCATTAGCCTTATATTAAGCAATGCAAACTATAGCTTAAAGATGGTAAACAAGTCGGATTTTGAACCTGTATTAAGTGACCACCTGTAGTATGTGACTTTTTTGGCCATCCCAATGAGAGGTCACTTAAGACAGGTTTGACTGTATTTTATTGTATCAAATTTTGACAATTTATTACTCGTCTATTTCATTGGTATCCAGTGTGCATAAAAGAAGTCTGACTTAGTCACCATATACTCTAACACAGACACAGGCTTTGGCCAAAAGTCATAGTAAATGGTAGTTCCATTTGCTAGAAATGCACCCCACCAACCGAATGATCCTGTTGACATAATAGTATGATCACATAATGACAGAATAGCCAGATCTATAACATCACTTCCCGTCTCTGAAAACACTATATTATCACCCACTAAATTTTCTTTACACCATTCTATGCCATCACTGCAAACAATAAATTGCACATGTTGATATTTGCTGGTGAAATATTGCATAGCTTTCTCGAAGTACTCCTTCGTCGCAGTTGTGTATCCATAGCGTTCATAATAAGGATCCAGATAGTCGCCCCGCCTTACGTGAATACCCACCCGCACAAAGGGCTGGCCGCCATTCTGTCTATTGGACTTCTCTTGGATAAATGATTCTGCATGTTTGAGAACACTACTATGAAACTGGAATTCTTTGTGCACAAGTTTTTCTGATCCATTGAAATATTTCCATGACTGAAAGTATCCATGTAATCGTGTATTTGTTCTGCCAAGTTTTTTCACTTTCACGTCATAAGCACAGGCTCGACGACCATATTCTTCATACTCTATGTGTGTTCCAAGAGTGTTCTCCATGTTCAAAGTTTTCACAGCACTGATGTTGAAGATATTGAACAGTCTAAAGTCTGCGTTCATAACTGCTGTCATGTTTAATTTGGCACCTAGAAAACAACACATCCTTTTAATTGAAACAAAATATTTATTTAAAGTATAATGAATGATGAAATTAGTTAGATTAAAATACATAAATCAAGGGTGTTTTTCTAACTAATACAATGGATATCAAATCTCTGATAGATAAAAATTTGGTTTCTAAATTCACTTGAATGTACACAGTCCTAGTAGGCACGGAAATAATTTTTCAATTATTATGAATTTGAACAAATAGACTTGAATATAGCTTTATCAGCTAGTCCTAATAAATAGGAGCACCCACCGATTCCTACTAATGAAGCGTAGTTAAACATGAGATTTCCCAGCCGTCTACCGTCCGTACATTCTGAGGTGATGTAAGTCTTGATAGGAACATATGGTGGGGGTACAGAATCTAACTGAGGGCCTGTGTTAGAATAAGAAAAGAAACATACCAATAAGTTGCAACTGCCAAGAAAAATCAAAAAGAGACATTACAACTTCAATAACCCTTGCAGATCAATTTATGGGGTTTTTAATGTCTTAATTATCGTATCACTATTGACCTTTTCAATTTCAAGTTTTCTACATTGTTATAACATATGATTCCCCAACAGCTGGGGCAGAAGCCTCCAAATTTAAGTCTCTTACAAAAGTGTTGTCAGTTTTAAAATACTCCCATGACAAAAATGAACTGGATACATTTTAAAATATTGGTTTGAGTGTTTTTTTCTCACACAACTAACAAAATGAAAAAATACCTAATAAAATAATTGATAAAAATATATTTTTTAATAAAAAATTAACATTATTTAAAAAAAGAAGTACAAGATGATGCTAGTTACAGAACATTTCCAGCAGGACACACATAGCAAGTGTAACCAGCAGCAGGCAGCAGAACTGCTGGGTGGCTCGCAGCAGCTGGCGGTGCCGCGGGTGCTGCCACCTCATACCCACTGTAGCCACATGCACTAAATAAATCACAACAACAATATGAATCATATATATTCATTATTATTTAATAAAATCAGAGCTCACTTACGTTCACTTACATGCCTTTTTTAAATCTCTGATGGTCAGAGCCCCTGAAAACACGGAACACTATATCTACCATGAAAACACGGGACCAGAACGTCACGGGACGTCACGGAGCGTCCCGGCTAAGCTACGGGACCGACAATATAACTAATAATAGAAAACAATGGATATTGTCATTAATTAACTCACGGGACGCCCCGGGACATCACAGCACGCCACGGGACGCTATGTACCGTCCCGTGTTCCGTTCCGTCCTGTGTTTTAGCAGCGCCCTCGCTTGTACATGTTAGAAGAGGGCAATGTTTGCAAAAACCTGTCAACCCCCACCCCCTCATAGGAAGTCAGTTGTGGAATCACCACGTTCCGACCACCCCCAATGTACAGCAATATCTAGGACTGTCATTGACATTAGATTATTACATTATAAATGAAAGGAACATTTATCACCCCACACCTCAACACAGAATTCACGACCTCGTCTGCCCGTTAATGGTCAGCATTTTTATATATGGCCTTATATGGGCTGTACTATGATAATAACGTGCAGTATCAAAACTAATAGGGCTGATTCTTTGTTTATAATACTAGTTATTCGTGTAATTCTCATGGCAGTACATCTATAAAACCACGTACCACCATCATTTGCTACTGTCTTACCTTTTATCGCATATGAAATTTTATATTACTTGACCAAATACCACTTTGCTTCCATGATTTCCTCAAGCAGACGATTTACCACCACAGGTAACTAGGTCAGGTCATCAATACCTGAAACAAGTCACCTGAAATGTACGGTGGCTTTTAAACAGTTGATCGTTTAAAAAAATAACGGGGTGACGTTGCAGCCGATGGTTTTTCATTGGCGCATAGGCACCTACATTTAAAAGTGGTCTGAAAATATGTGCTGTGTCCTCGCGTTCATTATAAGACTTTCCAAAAAGTTCCTGTGTCGTTTTGATTTCAGTGTAAAAGAAATGTGCGTGTCTCGTGTCCATAGATGAGGATTTTCAAGTAAACGTTGCTCAAAAACGACTGTCGCTGTTATATGTCCAACTAATGTGAGTTTTATGGAGCACTTTGAAAAAGAAAAAGAAAAAGAAGTCAATTATCTTATTTTATGATTCCATTTATTAATCTAATTGAATTCGGTATCCACATACGTTTGGATTTCTAAGCCTAATTTAAAGTCTTTTTTCGATTGTATGGTGGGGGCCGTGTCCACGTGATCTGCCAGTGATCGGCCACAATTAGGCATTTCATATTGAGGCAGACATGCACAAGGATTGGCGCATTACCGCCAATGTGTTCACATACTATTTGATTTCACTTCTTTTCGTCATACGGCATCACTAACGGGGAGCTCCATACAGACGGGAAAGACACTGATCGCTACGAGTTGCTCCTGATGTAGCACTGTTTGCCCTCGTCTGCTAAGTCGATACTTTAACAATCAGTCTCCTACAAACTGGAAGCCAAATGTGCGGACAAAAGCTGGCCGTACACAGAGCAAGTGCCAAGCGCATTGTTGTTGTTTACGAAACTATCAATTTAGTACCGTACATATCCACATGATAGCTCTATGTGACGCACAGGGTTTGTAATGATGAGTGGAGAGCATTGAGCCCAGAGGGTTCGAGGGAGGGTGTATGTGTGAGCATGCGTGTGAGCATGCACCAATGGCAGATCCATGTTTTTGAAAAAGAGGCATTGGGGGTGGGAGTGAGTGGGAGCGCACTTCACGGATATAATGGGTTTTTCATAGTGGACATGTTAAAGCCCATAATTAGATGTTTGGTGATAGTGTGTGTGTGTGTGCGGGGGTGGGGGTGTTGGGGTGTGTGTGTGTGTGTGTGTGTGTGTGTGTGTGTGTAGGGGGTAGGAGTGGTGGTGAGCACATCCCTGCGTCCCCTGGATCTGCCTATGTATACTCACTCGCCAAGGTAACAGTACTAACACTCATTGTATTTTTGTGCAATTTGGGGTCCTTGTTCAGCCTAAACCCGGCGACTGTGGCCACGTGATTTGCAAACGATCTGGGGACACAATAAGAGGTGACCATTTTGAAAATGAAAAATGAAACTCAACTAAAATCTGACTACCTTTTTACACTTTTAAACTTGCATGCGAAACTGTCGGGTGGTTGAATACAGAGAGGTTCTATAACACGGGCATGGAGCGTCGAGAGAGCAATTTCCCGGAAGGCTTGTGTGTGTAGACTTTAG
This sequence comes from Streblospio benedicti, assembly GCA_019095985.1. Classification (NCBI taxonomy): domain Eukaryota; kingdom Metazoa; phylum Annelida; class Polychaeta; order Spionida; family Spionidae; genus Streblospio; species Streblospio benedicti. The sequence goes on from CM032667.1 coordinate 54,651,249, forward strand.
AAGAAGCTAATGTAAAAGTCATATAGATTCATATCTTCTGTTCATGGAAACTTAACCCCTTCCAGGATGATGTGACATAGTGATATAACATGTATAACTACCAGGTTAGTTTCCATTTTAATATTATAGAAGCACCCGGTTTTGTATTTTTTTGTGCCAATAACAACACATACAGTGTGATATGGCTCACATTAACACATACATAGTTATTGTTACATAACTATTATACATGATAAGCAGTATAAAGCGAATGTTATTTATCTTAGCCAGTCCATTGTAATGTGAGTTTGAACAATTGAACTTTACTTGAAGTTTGCTCAATTCGTGAAGACGTCATCAATCCATGGTCTAGCAATACGAAATACAGATACTTAATTGGATTTGGATTGCTGTTAATTAATCAAATAGAAACAACAAATGCAGGATTTGCCACAGGTTGTTTCAATCAATGCAATGGTAGACGTGGGGGTGGAGGTGGGGTATGGAACAAGACCTTCTTTCACTACTAATGTAATGTCTCGTGTGTGTGTGTGTGTGTGTGTGTGTGTGTGTGTGTGTGTGTGTGTGTGTGTGTGTGTGTGTGTGTGTGTGTGTGTGTGTGTGTGTGTGTGTGTGTGTGTGTGTGTGTGTGTGTGTGTGTGTGTGTGTGTGTGTGTGTGTGTGTGTGTGTGTGTGTGTGTGTGTGTGTGTGGGGGGGATGATACCCGAGAATATTCTCATATGATATGTACTTCTAGTAGACGGTAAACACCCCCCCCCCCACCCCAACCTCCCACTTAGCCACCGAAAATCTTTCTGTGCTAGTGCAGTGGTCAAATGGACGATATATGGACAAAAACAAACAAAGAATACGTATACTAAGTATATCTGGAGTTTCAACAGCTGACTGAATAGCCAGTGATAAATGTGTATACTTACAGTTCCAATTCACTGTCATCATGCTCTAGCGACTTGACATTTTCACCAGGTCATTGGCATTCTTGCCACAGTATATATTTATTAACTCTCTGGGGATCATACAGCAAATCGATCGCAACCATTTATATGCACGTCATTGAATTTCTGGTGGAAGGAAAGTGTGAGAGTCTATGTCAGCAGCACAGTGATTGTATCCATACAACGCTGTGCCACAGCAAAACGTGGTGGGGCAAAGCTAGTATTGTAATTTGAAATTCTGTATACTGAGTATTGATGAAAATGTAATGTATAATGAGTACTTTATGATGAATACTATATCTGGCTGGCAGTTTGAGAAGGGCGCACCCGGAGGACGTCTGCGAATCACGTTTGCACGTTCGCGGGAAGACCCGCCCGGACACCTTGGGGCTGTGCCAGAACCGCCATGTCGCCACCTCGGTGCCACGGCCAAGCTTACACCCAGGGTAAGAAGTTGTAAGAGCCTTCCTGCTGCATTTCATTGATTAAGATTTACGGTTTTCTGTTTCCATCAAAATATCAACGTCTGAAACCGACCTTTCCATCAACCAAAATAGCGGCCTCTACGGTGCAACAAAAGTGGTCATGTTGCTAGTCGATTAAAATGTTTTGTGTAGCTTGATTTTATCAATCAAGGTGTACTATATGCTACTGTAAAGCTGTGGTGATATATTTCACATGCTACATCAACGGGCTTGTTTCATTATTTATTGAAATCCCGTGTTATCTGTGTAATTCTTTTTCTACATTAATGTGGCACATAATGGACTGTGAATACATACCATATCCCCCCCCCTCATGTTTGTTGAATACTCCATTCTGGTTGGCTAAGAGCGGAACAATTACTTATAACTACAAAGTTTGAAACCTTAACATGATATGTAATTATTGGAAGATAATTAGATTATACCAGTGTGGGTGACAGATAATAAGCTCTCTTGTTTGGACTTTAACTGAACTGGTTCACTTCACTCATTTGTTCTGTTAAATTTCACACTTAGTGAGAGATTTTCTGATCTCTACCCCCACTCGTATAATAACCTATTTTTCTTAAATTCAATATGTTTCAAGTGCAATGTTTAAATCATCTAACTAAATTGTTATACGTCATTACATTGTCATTAAAGCCTATTCATTATTGGTTAATAGAGCAATGTCGTTTAGGGCGTTATCCTCACTGTTCCTCTGGTGAGTTGTTCCAGTAAGGCATGAGCTTTCGCGTGGTACACATGGACTACATCACTGTTTCCTTCAGGATGAGCATGCACGTATCAACAGTATTGTGTGTGTTATGTTGTGTTCAGCATATATTTTCTTTTGAATATTTGCAATCAAAGTTTTATTTTGCCGACACCCAATCACTTTTGTGGGTCTTATAAATGTGGACTAGAATACCACTTAGTTTCTTATATAATCATACAAGCAGACGATCTAATTTATAAATTGCTGAATGCCAATATCCGTGGAAAATTCTTTTCTATTACATAAACTGTTTAATAGCACTAATAGTCTTTTGTCAAAAGATTCACCATGAAAACGTGATCCATAACAATCAATTGAGGACAGATCTTTCTAAAGACCTACAGGCAAACAAACCACTTATCATTAGTACAAACAACTTATTATTAGTGCTTCGAACACATAATATTATTCACCTCAACGAAACCATATGAAATCTATATGTTTTATCTAAAGATTCTTGATTATTTGATTATATAATCTGTATTTGATAAGTCACATCTATGAAGTTTCCAGATATCATATCATGTATGCCATAATTATGTAAATGAGTATCTAAAGTAATTCACCTCAATTTTGTTATTTTTACAAAAAATCCTATGTATTTGGTACACAGCGCATGGTCTCATTTTGTTTTGGAATGTTCTTTTATGCTGTGTTAGTGTGTTAGTTAGTTCTAAATAAAAGTTCTAAATTAAACAATTGTGAACACTTCTAACACAGCATAAAAGAACATTCCAAAACAAAATGTTTGTTATTTTTCATTGTGCACTATTATACTGTTTAACAGAGATCTTTGAAAATCATCATTAGAAATGCAATCACACATTTTCACAATACACACAAGTTTTATCTGCAATGTTTGATTTAGTGTATATATCTTTGTTTTATATGTTGCACGCACAACACACGTGCCGGTATTTGTAGGAATTGAAATAATGCCACGTGAAGAACTTAATAATCTCTTGCAAAAAAGAGAAAGCTTTTCCAGAGTATACAGATTTACACATATTTTTAAAAATATCTATGAGTGGGCCTGCTGGAGTCCCAGTAAAACGGATCAATCAATGTGTTACTAGTATATGTTTAAAAGGACGGTATGACCAGTGAGAATTATAGATGTCGTAGATCACACTGGCAGATCCAGCTTTCGAAAAAGGGGTTCGGGGAAGTGCACATTGCAATTTCATAGGTTTCATACGCGCAGTCAATGGAGAGCACGCCAAAAAACACACATGAAAATGAAATACTTCGGCGGAAAAATGGGGAAGCACCCACCCACATCGCCCCTCCCCTGGATCTGCCTATGGATCAAGTGTGCATTAATAATTCTTCAGGTACTTTGACAGTACATCAAACTGTTATAAAATGACATGTATGTTGTAGAACCGAGTGAAGCTGAGTCCTCTGCCACAAGCACCGAGCGTCCAGGAGTCTACAGAAGCAGCGAGATCTTTGCAGGGATTATCGCTGTCCCAACTCTGTGGACACACGTCTCCATTCTCCAAAGCAAAAGGGCGTCATTCCACATGGAGAAAAAAGGCACCCACATTAGAAAAAACTTTGGGTCAAGATGACGAAAGCATAAATCGACAACTGCAAAAGAAAACGGGCAAGGAAAGACAAACGAATGTTTGGCAAAATCCAGGAATTTTGGTACCAAAATTTGACAGTGCGTTGCTGCATGGACACACCATTCCAAAACCAAACTTGGATCCGAAAAGGAAGAAATCAATGCATGGGAAAGGGAGAAGAAAGCAAGTAATGATTTTGCCACAAGTACAAGAATCATCAGAATGTTACAGTGATGTGGCTGATGGAATCAGGAGCACAAGTTTGAATCATTTGACTGTTCGGGAGAGGACACAGGCTACAGTCACCCCCGTGTCGCCCAATGATTGGTTTGGAGATTAGACTGAATGAGATGCAAGCACAATAGTGGCAGTGGATTTTACCGCTTTGACAAGCATATGTATATTAGTCTTACATGTTACCAAATGAAGAATAACCTAGGGATTTTCTCCTCTAATTTCTGTTATCTAAAATTGAATTTTAATCTGATTTTTGTGAAAAATGCACACAGCTTCGGTACATATATCAAAAGTTGGTGAACACATACATAAATAGAATGTCTTCATCTTTTGATACTTATTCATTACTCATCCCTGTTAATCTCAAAACTTGTTTTCTACAAACATTAAAAAAGTCATAAATCAATTTTGATTTTTGTCATGGTGGTATTACCAGACTAATGGCTAGGTCACATTCCACCGCAATGTGGGTCTACAGCCAGTCTACGACCAAAAACGCATGGAGATCGTAACGATCCGTGAGTGTGCAGTGCTGCAAACATAGGTTTTTTCAAGGCAATATGGTGGCCGCAGAAGTGCGACCACCCTATGTTATGGTTTGACCGTACGGAGGTAGGGTGGAGACCTTGCGGTAATCGTAGTATAAATACAGAGTACTTACCCGCACGTTGTCAGTACAGATACAGTGCCGGCGCAGTGCGTTCTCTGTACCATGAACGAACGAATGCCGCACTTTTGTAATCCCACAGTGCGTAGATCGTAAGTTATACGCGAGTACAACGCACGTTTGATGCATGTTGATCTCACGGTCACCTCAACAAGACCATTCCCAATGCCGACGTACTCCTAACGCACGGAGCCCGTGCGTATGTGCCCACACCTGTACTTTTGTCAATGCATGCGGAAAACCTCGTAGACGCCGCAGACCTCAACACGCGAAGACGCCCACAAGTGGAATGTGCCTCTTGCTTTAGCAACCTACACTCATCATACAAGTTTATCGAAATATTTTTCTAAACTGAAAAATCTAAAAGAGAGTTGACTATTTGAAATGATAAAATGTATATTGTCTCTAACTTTTTGTTTATGTACTTACAGCGTTATTCATCCTTTTATCAAACAAACACATTCAAATGCTTTTTGGTGAGTCCCAAATCTTGCATGAAAGTAGTTCAAAGGTTATTGTCTAATTTAATGTGGTTCATGCTGTTTATGTGAGAACACATTCACTGAGTTTCCCTCTGAATTGGACCTATATTTTCCATTTTGTCAATATACATGTACAATGCTGCAAACTTGGTGGGGGCACTGGCCATGGATATGGACAGTGACATGCCTACAAGACAAGGGAAATCTAACAATGTAACAATCTGTGCATTCCAATAATATCATACACTGTACGTTCACAACAATTTCCCATAATTTCAGTACAGTGTACTGTTACAGCGCACCTTTAACATAATGTTGCTTTATTTTCATTCAATTTTCAGCATAAAGAATAGATGATGTGCTGGTCCTCATAGAGACCTTATGAAAATGCTCGTAAAGAGGGGGGTCATATAACAAAAATGTGATTGGTGATTTGCCCTAAATCTTGAGCGTGAATTGTGAATTGCCTGTATTAAAGTACGTGAAATGTGCTGGAATCTATTATTGGTGACTGGTGATCTGCTCATTACAAAGGCTGTGATTGGTGATTTGCCAAAAACACACACACACAAAAACAACGAAAAACAAACAAACAAACAAACTTTAGGACAAAAACTTTCCATATTATTAATAATACAGCCGTAAAAAAGAAAGCAATACACTATTGACAATATTCAATTACAATTCCTAGGGATTGGTAAAAGACAATGAAACGCATTGGGCACTGGTGATTTAGGAAGCAAATGTTAGTGAATGGATTTTCATCAAGGCTCAGTAAAGACCTCCCAAACATTTCGTCCTCA
>CM032667.1:54657286-54754973 GCA_019095985.1 Streblospio benedicti
GAAATATTTATTAAGGCTGGCACAATGTAAATATTTACAGACAGGATTTTTGGGTACATTTCATAAATCCAGTTTGTAGTAATGATTATTGTGAAAGAAATGAAAAATTGCATATAGATAAAAATGTATACATTCAAATGGCTTAGCAAGTACTATTTATGTGGCATAAAGATTGATGTGATGTGGAATTCACCTGTGCATGTTTCTTTAAGCTGTGTCATAGACAGCTGTACCAACGGCATTGTGTACCAGTGACAGGAGCTTCAGCTCAAAGAGTTGACTGCAGCGTCACGGGTGAGGTAACATGAGCTCGGCAATCGGACAAAACAGCGAATAAAATCTGGCAATAGTGTGAAGCAAATGACAAAACACGACCTTAGCGGGTGTTGAACAATATTCGAATACTTGTAACTCCCTTGAGAAGCTAGTGATTAGGTACTTAGGAGACAAACCAACAGCATGATGATGTTAAGAGGATACGGATGGAATGCCATTGCAAGGTAGGACCATGTGGCCATCATTGCGGTGGGGAAAGGGGTAAATATTTTATATTTTCTATACAAACACTGTTCGGATAGAATTTGTGTTTTGTATGGTGAATAAAATATAAATACCCGCATCCTCCCTCACAAAGCTGCGTCCATGGCAGGAATGCTCAGAAAATTAGTGTCGTACTACGGTTAGCTCAACAAAAGTGCTGAAAAATCCTAGAAACTGTGCGTGAATCTGTCTGGTGGAACATAGGCTTAATGCAGAGTTTTGACAGTAAACTGCATGTGGCCTCATTGTAAATATATATATATCTTTCTTCTTACCACGCAATATTGATTTTTTCAAAATTTATTTATTTCAGAATTGAAAATTAATTCCATATATACACAATACAAAAAATAAAATAAATATGTTTAATTTGGTAAATAATTGTACAAGCGGAATCCTAAAACTTTTTGGTGACTAGAATTGAAACTATAAAAGATCCTTGAATAAATATTTTTGACTAATAACTTATCACAGTTAGTAACACATTTTCTAAATGAGCCTAGAGCTTTCCTAAATAATACAATGGAAGAATTCATACAATTGCTTACATAGAATTGGGACATACTACAATCTCTAGCAATAGATAGAAACAAGTTTCAGCAACAATATTTTTTCTTATAAAATTTAGGATTATTTATTCAATATTGCATGGTAATAGGAAAGATATATATATTTACAATGATTTTTATTGCAATATTCATTAATATCTCCTAAAACTGATTTCAACAACAATTTTTAAGTATTACCATGGCTATCAACTGCTACCGACATGAGATTATACATAATATTCTATCTTTAGTTTTTTACCAGCATTTTCTTCATTATTGCATAACACATTTTGTTGAATTACCTTTCTAAAAATGGTGTAAATCAATTTTTGTTAAATATACATTTGCTTTGTTGTTAACGTATGGTAAATTTTCAGTTGCAATGTTAGTACACATCTGACTGCCTCAAATGTGGATATTAAATCATAGAATAAATTTAGAATAAACCCCGTTGTAAAATTCCATTTTAATATACTAATCAGGACGACATCCTCCAAACAATCCCTGGATTGTCTGAGGATAAACCCTATAATCTTTTCTAGCTGAAATATGATATTCATTTACATGATTTTGTAAGAAATTTTGCATGGCTAAAATAGCCTAGAATTGGTAATAATATCAAAGATTATTCCATTCTCACAACCATGGTTTTTATATGGGTTTGTGGAGGTTTTGCTGATGTCTCATCAGTGTTAACAGTGCTACTGGTGGTTGAAACTCAGTTGGTGTGACCATGTAGGTCCGGTGATACAAGTGAGACAGAAGGCTCTCCTTTTATAATACATTCTCCAAGATGTTTGGTTTGTTACATGCAATAACAATAGTTAGCCTTATCGGTTAAAAAAGCGGTCCATCATGAAAACAAAAACACAAATTAATATCGCTTTAATGAGTTATTTATTCTTGAAAAATATATATCATTATTAATGCAAATACAAATAAAAATCTGAGAAAGAACTTATTTCATTTTTATAAGACTAACCTATATTACTTTTTCAAGCACCTAAATTACCCATATGAATGACTAGCTTTAACTTCACAAGGTATTTTCTACCTTTACACAGAAACAAGTTCGAATTAAAACTTCATGAGTTTATTATGCAAGGCATTTGATGCTTTTCACATAATCCACCTAAATGTTAGCTGAGCAGCCTGCTTATTTATTGAGACAGTCTACAGTCTATAGTCCATAGAGCTGTATCACACTACCACTGTGGCACCCATTCACCAAGCACTTAAGACGGGCGCATTATGTTATTTATGTTATGAATCATGAATCCGTTGCCTCTCTCCGAAATGATATGTATCTATCTGAGTAATTTGTATTTCACAAATATACTGGTGCACCACTAGTACATGTACATACAACATATCTAATGTGATATAATACTTGTGTTTGGCACTATTTGTTAGCATTATTGCTTAACCTTATCTTGCATTTACATGAACCACCATCAGAGACTAACAATACCAAAACTTGTTTTATAAATGTTTTCATATGAAAATACATTGTTGAGTAAATTCTCCAAGTTCCATGCTATCCTACATGGACCAGCCTGTACCTGTGAGTTCTCTCCTGAATGAGCGCTCAGGCACCACTGATATGTCTCGTCTAACAGCTTTTCACAAACACAGTTTATGATTTCACCTCTGGAGGTGACCATCTTTCTCCGTCCACCCCTATTAGTAAGCATTATCTAAAGCAACTTATGCAGTAAACATTTTGAGCACATTTCAAAGTGAACAGAATTACGCTTGTTCCTCCTCCTCATCGGTTTCACCGCTGATGCGGTTTTATAATTTTCACAGCCTTTAGAGTCGATATTCATTATCAAGTTAATTACTGTGTATATAGCCTTAAGATATGAAGATAGTTCCTCATGCGTTTGTTATCTTTTCAAACATTGCACAATGTTCAAAATGGAGGTGGTCCATTATTGTACTTGAGCATCACTGAGAGAGTTCTTTCTAGGTTATTATGCACACTGCAGTCATCTTCAGACATTGGAAGAAAGCACGCCATTCCTAGAAGAAGAAACAAAACAATCAAAGATTATATAATATTCTGTAGCAAAATTGTCATAGACATTCTCTTATAATGACCCTACAATATTATAAATTTCACTGTTATTAGTCATGAAATAATATAATACCATCAATCAAACATTCTTTGGATTAGGGTATTCCGGTCAATTTTCGATGCCTGTTGTTTAAATGAAACACATCATCACCATATAAAATTTCATCAATTCATGGCTAGATCTAGTCAATCATCAAAATCTGGTTTGAGACACAGCCGCCTGCTGCCTGCCCCGAGACTAAATATTCAGATGTACTTCAATCAATTCATGAATATATTCCCTGAGGACAGTTCTAATGCCATAAGGCAAATGCTTTGGAAAAATTTCCCACTTCCATATATATTTTCAATATCAAAACTTCTATAAATCGACATACGGTAGAAAATCGTTTTCTAAAATCTTTAGGGATAACAGTAAAATGCTGGACATCGTCAATATTTGAGATAATCAACTGATACATGTTCATCATGTGATTGAGAGGGAAATGAAATTAACATCTAGTTACTTGAGATACACAATATCAAGATAACAAGGATCTATTGTCGATATAAAAGGAAGAGGAAATAACACCCTAATTATCAAGGGCTCACTCCATTGCTCAAAACTTGCTTTTGAGCCCTTGACATCTCTATTAGGTTAAAATATGCACAACGCATTAGATGATATTGACAGTTCAATAGTTTCTCCCTAGCAGCGAGAGCTTTGCCCAAATTGGCTAGTTTTTTAGGTTACACTTGGGAAGAACATAGAGATATTATATAGAGTGGGAAAAAATTACCTAGTAGTAAAAGAAGAAGCAGCTGAAGTGGCAGTGCACATCTGCATGCTCTGGCCAACAAAGATTCTTCTTTACTGAGGATAACTGGAACAACAAGCCCATTTTCATCTTCACTTTCTTGCCCCCTAATTTCTTCTCTTCTACCTGCAAAGTTAAATAATAATGAAAAATCAGTGTAAAGAGTTTTTAAATTTGAAAAGGAGGCTTCAGTCCTGAAGAAAACAGTTTATAAATAAAAGAAATTATATAGGATTTGATAAATCTTAGTAATTTGATGATGTTTAAGATGCAGAAAGAATACCAAAACTGTCAATAAAAGCAGTGTGATCTATGTAAATACAGTAAGTCTCCGCAAGGTTCAGACTGCATTTGCTAAGCACATTACTTGTGATGCCTAATTTCTGTAAACATTTATGAGCAGATATCATCATTATATTCATTAGGTTTACAATGACATCTATCAAAGATGAATATTGATATTTGACATATATTAACAGTGGCTGCCAAGTAATACAGATTTCAGACTCAGAATACTAATTATGCCTTCAAAATACAGATTTCACCATTTTGTATTGTAATGTTCTTTAGAAAACCAAGCGACCTATTGCAGTTTTTCTGCCACAAAATAGATTTTGACTCATAAGATACCAATTTTGGGCATCCTGAACACAGAAAACACACACCATGGTGCCGTGTTATGGGAACCCGAAGTCAGTCCAACGGCGTGCGGCCAAACTAGCCAACAAGGCCTAGCAGAGTCTAGCTAGGGAACAAAGCAATAACCAACACCTCCACGTAGTCTTATAACGCGGTACATACCTGCATAGAGCCCTGCTCCAGCCTCTTCCTCTCCTGCATATGCGGCCTCACCCTGCACGGCTTCAGAGGCTGACAGCCCCCCACTCACAGACTGCTGCCACCTGTAAGCAAACACATTTGTCAACAACATTTGTTACCAAGTTCTTCTGTGGGTAAATGTATACTGAACTTGTGACCAAAGGGTCGTGAGTTTGGTTCCTGGTCAGGGTCTGGTGGTGAGTGTTGAGCAAACTCATTTCTATTGTCCTGACACCAATTTTATTCCACTACCTTTTGGCCTGTAATAATTTCATTTTCTTAGACACTTATTCTGTAAATTATTGGAAATGATTCACTAAAATGTGGCACCCACATGAGAACTTTTGTTTCCACAAAGCTTTGAAAGATGCTCACATTTGCATAAAATTTCAAGATTTTCAGACTTTGTAAAGTAGCCATTTTATTGAGAGACATATAGACAATGATTGGAACAGCTGTGTTTATATGCTTTTGGAAACATTTAAATAATCCCTATTTAAGATTTTACATCCAACGAATGCATAAACATCAATCATGTTGTATAATATTCTATGCATTTGGATATTATTACCCAATGTAATAGAAGTTCTGTTTTCCTTCACTGATTTAGGTCCGTGGCAGTCCCAACTGTGCAAATTGCTCTTACATTTTAATTTGGGGTTACCAGGTCAAAATGTGTATATTTGCAAATTTAAAGTTTGAAAATGGTGAAATTTTTGTAAGTGTACTTATCTTTCTAGGTTACTCAGAAGTATGAAGCATTTTGTGTATGTGCGACATTTTACTTTAAATCATTTCTAACAATTTTGGAATTTTATTTTTGAAGAACATTTAGTAAGTTTGTAAAAATTGAAAAGGTCTCTAGAGACGAAAAGCTTTTTTGTGCTATAAAAATAAATTATATATATTGGAAGTCAAATGTGGTAAGGAAAGACAATTATATGTAAAATATCGATTTCTAAAATAAGTGTCTTTGAGAAAAGAAAATTTCATGTGCAAAAAGTAGTGGAATAAAATTGGTATTGTAATAGATATGGGACTATATCACCTTGTAGTAGTACTGTTTCTGGTGGGATTTAAACCCACAACCTTATGATGCTAAACTGCTTCAGTAGTTAATGCTGATTCACAAGTCCACTCCTCCACTGAACCTAGGATTGTGGTTGTGGATTCGTGTCCCAAAAAAGGCTATGTGATATATGCCCTTACCTGACTTGTAGTCATAAGTCTAATGACTTTATTACATATTATAGTGTAGAGTCATCTATCCTGGCATATAATACACAAATATAGTAGGTATAATTTAAGTCATAAACTGTACCGGTATATTTGTGTCTTAATCACATATATTGATATATTCCTAGGTCCAAAAAGTCAGTCATTTCTAACCTTCTACTGCCTTTGGCCCACACCGAGGCGGCAGCAACAGCGTCTTCAGTTGGACCTCCGTCTGCAGCATCATACCACAGGGCCTCCTCACTACCCCGCCGCCGTCTCACTGTGCCACCAAAACATAGTCCCTCAGACTGCTTGTCAATTTGTTCACCACTGTGAACAGTAGAATGTGTGTGAATTGTTCTTGTAGAATATTGAGTATTCAAGGCTGCTCCAGCAGATTGAGTATTTACAGCTGTCCCGCGTTCACCACTGACACTTGACTGTCCATTTTGAGATCTGATCACTAGCATGTTCAATCCATCTTCCCGCTGTTCTAAACTCTCCCCCTCGATTAAAAGACCAGCAACTCCAGCGCTATCTTTGTCATGCCCTATTGACATAGCAGCTTTGAAGGCAGACTGAGCCTCGTCTGAAGGATCCATACCTCTTTGCCAAATGCTTCTTGTGACATTAACATTGGTGATAACCGAGCTATTTGTGCTTGCATTGTCTGATATGATGTCAAGACTTTCAGTCTTGTTACCATTGATATGGTCTTTCTCCTTTTTGCCTTTCTGTTTCTTATTTTTCTTGTTTGTTTTAGACTTAGGAATTTTACTTTCTGTCGGTGTCTTTAATTTTGGTCGCACATCTGGTAATGCCTGATCATTATCATCATTTTGGTCTACACTGTCAATAGAACTAACTCTCGATGTTTTCTCATGCGCAACAACAGTATCTGTAGATTCATAACCAAATGATGCATTAAGAGTTTCAGTTTCAGAGATTTCTGTATCCTGTCTTAATCTGCTAACTCCACTATCACTACGGGAAGAGGGATGTTCAGTAGTATCAAGCTGAGTGTTTGTTTGGACAGCTATATATCCAAATCTTTGTCGATCTTCATCTGATGGAGAACAAACATTAGAGTCATCATCTTTTGACTTTTGATCATCGATGTTCAATGGCAATAAATCGATTGTATGATGACCTTGCATTTCATGTTCACCCTCTCCCTGGTTATTGGAATTGCTTTCATCAATATCATCTTCTTTCATGATGTTTCCATTGCTGTCCAATGCTTCACGTATGAGTGAGGTAGAACTTAAACGGTATATATCACTTTTAGATGTCTTATGTGTGGTGGTTTTAGTCCTTTTTGTGATAACTCTTTTAGTAATTATTGAAATGTTATCTGCAGAGGCAGACATGTTCATCTGCTCAGCTATATTTTCATTCATGTTCTTTCTTGAAGATAAGTCTTCAGTTGAGACACTACCTGAGAGTAAATGATTCTGTCCACTTTGTGACATAAATAAATCTCCGGTTGATGACCTAAACCCAAATTTCATAGCTAATGCACCTCCTGGAGATTTGGTTTCACTTGCAGAACCATCTGACGTATGGTTGCTATGTGCTTTTTCAAATGAAATAGAAAGATTTTCATCATTAACTGGGGAATTTGGTGCAGAGAGTCTTCCTGTGGGTCCACGGAAACCAAATCTGTGTTTATCATCTACAATATTATCAGAGGAATTGGTTAATCCTCCTGCTTGACACTTATCTTTTTCGCCAGAATTAGTTTTAGTTTTCTTTGAACTTGATGAGGAATCAAGATCCTCAACTGATCCCCTGAATCCAAATTTTCCCCGTTCGCTTTTGGCGTCTGCAGTTTTCTGAGAATCAAATGATGTGCTAAGATCGCTTGTTGATGCTCGGAATCCAAATCTTTCTTTTTCTTCACTGCTGATTTTAGTTTTGCTTGAACAATGAGACAAGTTACTATTGCCAGATGACCCCCTCCAACCAAATTTATCTTTTCCTTTGAGGTTGCTTTTAGACTCATTTGAATCAGTTAATTTAGTGACATCACCAGCTGATGAGCGAAAACCAAATTTGGATTTTTCTTCAGTACTAATTGTGTTTACAATGTTTGTGCTCGAGCCTCGGAAACCAAACTTTGATACACCAGCAGAAACTCTCTCTTTTGATACAGGTTTATCTGCTAAACTTTGCTCACTTGTTTGTGACACTCTGATTTTTGATGCAGGTTTATCTGCTAAACTTTGCTCATCTTTTTGTAATACTCCTGTTGCGATTCTTAGGCTTTGATCATCATTTACACTGTCAATGACAACTTTGTCACTGATCAGACCATCATGACTGTTACCATCAGTAGAATCAGTTATTTCATTCAAATTGTTTTGAGTTTCATAGTGTTTTAAATGGTGTTTACCAGTTATATCTTTATTTCCATCAATGTGAGATGTAGCTTTATTGTCATCCTTTTTTATTTCTGTTCTCACGTTTTCTGTTACATCCTCATCATCAATGTCACTTTGATTTAGGCGATCTAAAGTTACCAAATGATCTATATCATCAGGTTTGTTTTCAGCCTCCTTCTCCTGTACTGATTCAATCAGCACATCAGATGCAGATATCTGTGATGACACACGATTATCTTTGTGTCCACTAGATTTAGTGCATAAGTTCAATGTATCGTCTATAGCATCTTTCCAGATCTCCTCCCAAAAGGTCATGTCATCTTCACCACTGTCAGAACTCGCAGCAGATGTGATGATCCAGCAATTCCCTGCACTGACATCTCTTGGAGTACTGTCTGCAAAATAAAAAAGAATTATTATATTGATATTAAACGTGTGTGATTGACAGTAATTGCAATATAACTATGTGTTTGGTATGATCATGTAGCATATGGTTTCATTTATATTTTTTTTTTTAAATTTGAAAGGAGACTTCCATCTTGAATACAATTGATAGATAAAGGATTATACACATATAAAAACCTTGGTAATTTTTTTCAGGTTAGAGTAACAGACGATGATGACAAAGCTATAATTAAATGGCAGTAAGTGAATTCTATGTGAATGACATGAAAAAAATGAAAGAAATGAATGACAATATGAAAGAAATGAAAATTCTATTCTTCAAAGAAATTTATTAACACTAAATTCAAATTCAAGAATTAATGCATGTATTGATTCACTCTGTTATTGGTGCCATAATCTTCCCTACTTAATTTCCAGCGAAGATCTATGTTTACATTCTAACAGTGATAAAGATTTTGATATATCTATCCAGCTTCATGAATCTATGTTACAATGTACAATGTATTGCTACATGGAAATGAATTGATACATTGTTTTCCAGACAGAAGGAAGCAGAATGATCTGAAGGCAGCCCATTGTAGTTCTAAATGTCGCCCCTCTGTTGATTCTTGTGGAAACTATATTGAGAAGCACCCATTTAATTCTATTTTCTATTCATCATAGTCATTATTTGATATGTTGTTTTTCAAAGTTCTGTTTATTAGAAAGATAGCATATTATAAAGGTTTCATTTATGTATGCGTATATTTACTGCCATATATAATTTATTCATACATTAAAATGTATTGATTTATTTATTAAAATTTCAAGTCTAAAGACGCGTTATCGAAAATTCTAATATATACCAGTAAAATTATACACATACATAAATGAACTGCTTTTTTAAAGTAGAGTCCTGACCGTTGTATAAATGTTGTCTTCCAGTAGCCCCCCCCATAGGCCTATATAGTATATACACACTGTAATACAGAGATTCTTAAAAAAGGCCTATTTTTGATTGCCTAATTTTCTGGACTTTAAAGACAAGACAAAAGCTTTCACATTATAATTAGTGACTGTTGAATCAAGTGGGATTCCCAAGTTAGCTGGAATGTCAAGTGGTCTCAATAGAGGTGATGTCTTGATCAAAGTTCATGTTCGTCTCTTTATAGACGTTTGGGATTGAAAGAAATTGTCTTATTTTAAAGGTTGTCTCTTTATGGAGTGGTCTTAATTGTAGGTCCTACTGTAATTTATTCAAGTTAAAGTAGGGATGTTCAATGATGTAAATTTTTTAATGATTACATGTATTACAAATATATTATAATTATTTTGAACTTTAACAAGCAGCAAGTATCATCTTATTTCCTACAATATCTTATTTTTAGAGGACAAATTTAAAAATAAACTTGCTCTTACATAGTTAGAAATATGTGAAGAAATTGTTATTTTAGAATCAATAGATTATTTGCAATGCTAGTATAAATATTAAGATACTGTTTGTTAAACCTTAAAATTTGTTTGAGAAACTTCATGATACATTTGAGATGTATCAAAATCTGATAAGCTATTGGCCTTTACACATCTTGATGACCTTCTTAAATCTTTTATCTGATATGTATATAATTATCCATCAAATGGCTTGCTAATCAATCTTTATTGAGAAACATATTAAACCAACATTAACATTGTTTTCATTTCAAATACAAATAAATTTGTCTCTATATCAAGACTTGATTGTGTTTTCTGCTATTGAGTAACTTAGAAATATGCACACTTTAACAATGTTCATTATTTTCAAACTTCAAATAAACTAACATTTTGGAACACAGAATTTTTGTATACATTCTACATTATATCGATTCTTATAGCTTTTGCACTAAGTGTCTGGGGGTAAAGATATTTTTTGTAGGGCAAATGGCAAAGGAATAAAATATTTAAAAAAAATAATAATAGAGGTATTTATCCAAACCTACATGTACTGTATATATGAAGGTCTTAGAAGCTACTTTATATCATATAAATGTAATAACTGAATGTATGTTTAGTTCATCCTGGGTTTCTTTATTCATGATTCAAGAATTTGATGGATACCACTAGAAACCATAATCATTACCATTTTGGCGAGACTTTCGTTGTTTTCACAACAACTTCTTCGGGCCAAATGAAAAATTTGGTTACAGTCTCCGAAGGACAAGTCACCGGATGGCTCCAAGTGTGGGGTCGTCTACCAGGTTCAGTGTCCCCAGTGCCAGTATCCTATGTAGGAGAAACTGGTAGAACCTTGGCCACACGCATCAAGGAACACTTGAACCCAAAACGGACCCCAACCGCCATCGGGGAACACATGACAGACACAGGACACACGATTAGTGATAAGGACTTTAAGGTTGTGGCAAGTGAAGATGAGGAGTTCCGCAGGAAAGTGAGGGAGGCCATCGAAATCCGCACACGCCGACCCAAGCTGAACCGTGACACCGGCTACGACTTGCCCCGCGTATACTCGACTCCGCTGTCACATGACTGCCGCCACAATGGTGGTCATGTGACTCTCTGAGATTTTTCATTCCGCCCGAAGAAGTTGTGAAAACAACAAAAGTCTCACCAAAATGGTAATGATTATGGTTTCTAGTGGTAACCATCAAATTCTTGAATAAATGTAATAGTTTAAGTATTGTTAATTTTCTGACTGTTGAACAGTGTTATGAATTTGGATAAATGTATATACTATGGCATGAATATTTGTATTTATTTACATCACATAATTCATTAAGACAAATCATATGAGAATAATCTATTCTACTTTCATCATAAAAACGAAATATCTCTACAAGTACTTTATTGCGATAAATTCTACAAAATATAACTTTATATATTCATACATATCGATGGTATGCAACCAACATTTTAAAATTTGATTGATACTTAGCACCTACTGTTCTTGATATACAAAACTAAAATTGAACATATAAATATGCATGTACAAAATGAATATATGTTTCATTTAAAAAGAACAAACAAATGTCAACATGAGATTCTATAACGATAACAATTTAATTTAACATGTTGTAAATGATTGCTTACTGATCAACAATAATAAATGTAACAATTAGAATTTCATAAGATAAAAACATAAGTAGTGTTTAACATTATACATAACCTTTTGTTATATAAATCCTATTAACTACTATCAATTGTGATGAAAGCTCTTAAATGTTTTTGTGTGCCTAAACATTCCTCAAAAGTTTGCTAAAGTCAATCTATGATAGACTTTGACCCTACAATACATTATGTGTCAACTTGCATTGATCCGTATCTAATGTTAGAAAACGCACGATTAAGGCTTTATAATTGAACGCCATACAAAGCATTTACTAACATAACAATGTACACTCCAAATCTCAAGTAAGGTATAAAATAAAAAAAATCTAAACAATATTCAATACATGACCTTATTCATTTATTAGTGTATCAACATTGTTGGCACATTTTATGGAACATAATGCAATCAGTGCATGAAGAAATGACTTTGCTGCTCGAAGGCGGGCGCTTGTAGAGTGGACTTTATGAATTACGCCACATTTTTTTTAATGCAAAAATGTGGAACCTGTTATTATTTTCATAAATGGGAAATATGTCTAGTTCAGACAGAGAAACGAATTACACATAGAGAAAGATTTTGCCACTGTCATCTCTTCATACTCCTCTGACGCTTTTTAATATTGCACTTATTCTAACTTGCACATCTAATGTATTTTAGCAATATTTTAGGCCTAAAAAGTATCAATATTTCTGACTTATAATTAAAACATCTCCTTCAGCACGGTATTTTTTAAACTGATAAACATATATGTGTATCATCTATGAAGAGGAGTCAAATTTGTAATGAACTAGTATAGATATTTAAAAAATTAATGTATTCAGAAGTGAATGAATAATAAGTGCAATATATAATCAAACTTGGAAATAACTCATACAATATATTCAGAGCTTTGATAGTAACTTAAAATGTCATAAAACACACTGCAATGTATGTAAACATCAAAGTAATTGAGAAAATTGATGCTTGATATATACATATGTAACAACAGTAATTAAAACATATGTCAACACATCAAAAAACATGGCGAAAGTGCTCATAATATGTGTTAGTTTCATCAAAAAAGTTGTCCAAGAATGTCGCAGAGAAGCAGGAAAAGTTGCAATGGCAGGAATGACGTCACAGATCACATGACCAGGAGCGGGACCATGTGACTTGAGATAGGGAGTCCAGGACTGTCATATGACACACAGAAAGAGACTATCCCGGCTCCAACAACAAATTACTTGCCATTTGTTGTGCCATTAGGCTGGGCTTTAGCCTTGTCGTTAGGCTGAGCAGCTTTTTTCATAGCTGCCAATGCAGACATCGGGCCGAGAAGCTTTTTTCGGATGGCATCCACCTAAAAATATAATTATTATTTATTTACCTATTTTTAAAGCATGTGTATGTGTTTTTAATCAAGATCCCTTAGTTTCAATGTTTTAGAGATGGTTAATTACCATAAACAGCAACCATAACAAATTTATGTTCTTAATTATATATGCTTAAAATAGGAATAGTTAATCATTTGTAGTTTCTGCGTAGTAATATCATAATGGATCTGTACTACAATGCAATATTTAATTCAATGATTTTTAAAACAGAAATGATTTATCAAATCATAATTTGTCATCATTATCATTATTTTCATTGACAATTGATATGCAAAATGATTTAAGTAAAACTATTCAAACACATCAATACCCATATACCGTAAATAAAATGAGACATCTTTATAATTAGAACTTGATACAATCACACGCCCTGGTCACAATATACAAAAAATTTAGAATTTTTTAAGTTGTAAATAAAACAGTCAACATAAAAATGTTTAAAAATATGCCAACTTTTACATAAAAGAAATAACAGTTAAAAGAATTAATGTACTATAGAAAAATACATTAAATTATTTTCAAACCACACATGATATGATTTGAATAATTCAATCAAATTTTATCTATTGGTTTCATACAGAGCTACAGAGGCGGGGAAATATCACACTCCACGTCTACACAATTTGTGCTATTATATTTTGATTGTGCTATATAAAATAAAAAATGGGTGAAAATATCAAAAGTAATGTAGAATATACACAGGTTCATCAATTATTTTAATTCACACACCACTATATAACAACCACACATAAGTAGTTTGAAAGGGTAATTACATCTTTATCATCCTGTTGGGTAAAAAAGGAAATAATTTAAGCACAATGTAAAAGAATATGATAAAAAACGAATGTATTTCTAAAATCAAAATTACCATAATTAAGATAGGATTACTGCAAAGAAATGAAATAAACATAACCAAATAGCAATTCAATACTCAAGTAAATATTAATTTCTACTAAGAAAGATTACTGAACATGTTTACTAATTTACATATAAGCTTTTATAACTTATCTAAAAATTGCTTATTGTGTATTGTCAAAGATCGTCTACTCTTCTAACTACGTGAATAGGAAATTCTAAACCAAAAACATGAAAAACTCATTTGAGTTTATTAGGTGTAACATCAAGCACCAAAGTGTTGCACATGCAATATCTTAATCCATATGTAATATCTATTAACCAATTAAATAGCATCATATATTAGAGTATGAGACTTCAGATGATCGGAAATAAGGTTTTAAAAGTAGAACTAGAATCACACCTTGTCAACCACCATCTTGTTTTCTGGGTCAATATCCAGTGAACTGGGATCGTTTACAATAGTAGCCTTGATAAAGCCGCGCTTGATGGCTTCTCCCACATAGATGTTTTCCTTGTTGGTGCTGTGGTGATATGCAGCTGGAACATTCCAAGCAACATTAAATATCATGAAAATAAATAAAAGAAAACTCGTCTTCATGATTTATGGAACTTGGTACCCACATGGGTACAAATAAATACTAATATGTAAAAATCTATGTTTCCTATATTAAAAAGACAATATTTTGCACATCATTTTAATACCATGAAGTACCATGAAATATTTCATAATCAAATACTGTAAACTAGAAAATCTTTCTTACCATTCAATTTTTGCAAATTTAATTGTCTGCAAATAATTGCAGCTTTACAGTAGAATGTCTCACCTGTCTCCTTGTCAATGATGCCTTTGTGCACAGCATCATTGAAGCTGATCTTCTTGCGGGTCTCCTGATCCACAACAGCATGGATTGCGTAGGTACGCGTGATCTGTAGAGAAGTACATGTACATAGAAATTAGTCTATCAGATTACGTATGTACACGTGATCTGTAGTGATGCAAAAAGTGAATATGGAAATTTGTCTATCAGACCACATTAACTCAGTGGCAGCAATGGAGGTGGAAATGTTTGACAACAATCTGATGAACTTCGAAAATATTAGGACACTTAATATGGATTTAGCACAAGATTAGTGAAGTTGACAACGAATAAATATAGATGAATGGATATTGAATGACTTTAGGTCACTGTTAAATGCCATTTTATACCGGCTATAATCTAATATATAATATAAACTGCACAATAGGTAGTTAAATAACTATACATTTTAAATATCATAAAAAGCAATGAAATATGTATGGCTAATACTTACTCATAAATTGGACTTTAATATTTATGCTTTTGATTTAAAATTAAATATTAGAGCAATTCAACGAAATAATCTATGATATTGTAGTAATTAACAAAGTTATAGAAATAACATTCAAAGGACATAAATATTCAAAACAAAGATGTTACTATATGAATTAGACTAGAATTATACTACTGAATTTAAATTGCACTTGGATCTACACAGATGTTTCACACGAGAATCTGCCATGGTTCTTCAGTGTGTCATATGATTAGATGTGAAATAGCTGTGTAAGTGCATTTGAAATCCAGTAGTATTGTTTTAGTGTATAGTTCAAATATCAATGTCTAATATTCATAAAGTTCTTACTACTTCTGGAGCTACTTCCGGAGCTTCTTTGTCGAACTCCACTTTTAGTAATCCACAGTCCAGGGCCTCGGCTAGGGACATGTTGGTGTCATTGCGAGTGTTGCGGTATGTCTGAATGAAACATGTGTTATGTTAATATGGAGACAGGAAAAGATATTTTAGCCTGACTAAAATTTGATGCACATGTATTCTCTCTTACTCGTAATACATCAATTTTTACAAATTACACATGGTTGTGCAAGTAATAATCTTATCTTATGATATAATATGGTTTGAAGTACCCAGGTTAGTGTAAAATCTTGTTATAAAGCAATTAATGACAATTAAACAATGTTGCCTTGTCTACAGCAAATATTGGAATCATTGAAAACATTATCCATTAAAAAGGCATATCATTATCTAGAAATGCTTGGCATAATTTTCATTTTATAAAAACAGCATATCCCATAATTGTCTGACAATTCATATAAAGGCGTTGGAAATTCATCAACAAAATGTGAAAAAAATCTCTAGTAACGTTGCATAGATGGCATTTACCATAATACAGGAATTAGATTTTAAATATTGGCCAACACTAATGGTTGGTGTCCACAAAATGGATCACAAGAGGAAGATCTCATGAAAAGTTTGTTTCAAAACATGTTACTTTCCATTGCTTTTGGTATAACAAACATTAAAAGGTGGAAAATTGATTATTCATCCCATATAACTTTTCGTGTACCAACAGTATAGGCCAAATATGTATCCATATTAATATCGTTATTGAGCAATACTTGTTAAATAATTTCTTGAGAAATTTGAAGAATGATTTACAGTAAAGAAATAATATTGCAGCTGTACTGGATTTTTTTTCTATACATAGCCCTATACTACGCTCATGAAATGAAAAAGGATTGAATCAACAATCCTAAAAGAAACAAAACACAGATGTTTACTTTACTTTAAAAATCAAGTTTTAAACAACAATATTTCCATCTACATGTTAAGTGATTTTGACAATGCCATTGATTTGCATAAGATATACAATAGGTGTACTATATACACTTATATGTAAAAGGAAATATTTTGTTTGAAATACAATTTATAATGGGAATTCTCTGATATTCAAGTAAATAGATATATTTTATATCACTACTACATGCAACATACAAGGACACATATACCACTTACACAAAGGTAACCACTAATAACTAACACATATGTTGAATAAAAGATATTTCAAAACATTTTATAAAAAATGAAAACACAATATCAATTCAATTCTTTGTTTATGTCGCAACAAAGGTTATTATAATGCTAGATGCATGTGCTGACATTCTAGCACATGTCTTCAAACCAACACATGCACATTTTAGTGACGTGTCGGTTTGAAAACGCATGTCGGAATGATAGCACATGCATCTAAATGAGATATTCGGATCAGTAATCTAACTAGGATTTTTCATGCCAGTCATGCATTTTCAATTTTTTTGTCATCTTGCACGAACAAAATGGAAAGAACATATACTAATACATTGTAACTCAAAGTGGCTATAATTCTAAATCTTACCAATCAGAATTGACATTATGTTTATTCACATTTAAAAGCACAAAAATAGTGCAATGCCCCATACATAACAGACAAATAATGGAACACATAACAAATAACATAAAAAATGTCAAAAATTGAACCGTCCCTTACTTACCCCTTTACCAACCTAATCAGAAAGCAAAGAAGAAAACAAAATGCAGAATGAAATGAAGCGTTAATGAAATGATATGATTTGATATAACACATTATAGGTAACTGCATAGAGAATAAATTCTTTAATATGACAGACTTGTTCTTTTTTTTTTTAAATGAGCATGATTTTGATGTCGTAGTAACACTTAAGTTATGCATGAATGACTCATTTGCATAAACAAATAGATTATCAAATTATGAATAAATGAAAGCCTGAGAATAATACGCTCAAGAAAGGAAACAAATTTTGAATAATAAAATAAATAATATCAATTATTATTATAAGACATATTTTTCAAATTACTAGTAGACCTATAATTTGAAAAAGCTTTATGCAAAATGATAACATAGAAATTTAGTTGAAAAAAGAAAGAAAAACAAAACAATTGGGATATCCCAATCAAGATTCATATGCTTATGAAGTCATGCAACTCATCACTACTAATTCTTCATCATAAGAAACAAAGGCAACTGCATCAATGGATGTGAGTTATCAAACATGTCTTTTGTAAGGGGCTATGAGAAAATTAATAATTCACTCTAATAATTAAAAATCTTTTCTCAGCCATTTTCAAAACAAGATCAAATCCGTTGATACAGTTGCCTTTGATATGGAATATATGTATATACATTTTATAGTGCACATGGTAAATCAAATACATAGAAGGGCTTGATATTCAAATATATACATGAGAAGAAAAATGTCTAATTTCTAATTTCAAAGTATTCCACAAACTTTACTTGGTCGGCATTAATTTCATTATTTGTTATCTAATTACAAAAATGTAAAAAAAATTGTTTTTCAGATTTTTTTTGTGAAGGAGGGATGTAAAATTCCTCCGTTTCTGACATTGCACTATGCACCCGGCAAACTGTGTACAGTGTATTGCGCACGATGCAGGTTTTAGGACCTGAACACAACACATACAAGCACTCCGTTGCTCTTGTTGAGCTTCGTGTGTGCAATGTAGGTCTCAAGACCTGAACAATACAAACATATTAACAAAACAAACAAACAAAATGCTCGTAGGTTGTCTAGTTGAGCTTACAGGGCTGAACATTATATTAAGGATAGTGCTGTGGCCCTGGGGCTGGGCCACTAGAACCCCATGGTTTGGGCCACTAACCATCAGATCCTAACCTTCAACCCTGAGCTATGAAGACCCGAACAGACAAACAAACAAACATACAAAAAAACCAGCCACACTCACCCCGGCGGTCTGGTTGAGTATGTTTCTCGCGATGGCTGCGTCCACGGACAGTTCTTCCTCGGTGGCGGCGTCCACGACGGCGCGGACCGTGTACGGCCGTGACTCCTTCTGCGTGCGAATCGTGATGAGCCCGATGTCACGACGCTTCTCCTTGGACTTCTGCGACGTCGTGAACTCCACCTGGCGAGCGAATGTTTCATCAGCTCTTTGTACAATTCAAACATCAAAATCAATAAGCTTAACATTACTGTCTGATGAACTGCTGAAGGCATGAAAATATACAAAAAATAAGTGTAACATGAATGAACTTATTTGATTTGGATAGTAAGTATCTTTATGGTCCAAACTGCTGAAACAGCTAAAAATACACTTTTGTATTCAACTACTAGGAGACTACAATAAAAATGATGCATTCATGAAGACAATGTCGACTTAAGATATCTTGCAAAAATTCAAGACTTAGTATAATAAGTATGTTAGTTGGAAAAATTGGGCTGAAAAACTGATTAGCATTTGTAAAGCGCGTGGTGCTGACCTTGATCTGTCCTTTGTTCATGGCCTCAGGGATGGGCATGCACTCGCCGGTGGCGGGGTTGTTGTATGTGCCCGACTGGCTGTTGATGATGCCCAGGGCCACCGCCTCCTGCATGGACACCTCCTCGCCATTGCGTGGGTCCACCACACCTACAAGGGCATAAACTAGGGTTATACTTTGGCCACAACAACAAACACGCATGGCCTATATTTTCTGTGAAATAATCCCATCCAATATGAAATTCGCTTCTGAGACAGTTTGATTTCACTATTATAAGTTTGATCCATTGCATTGTACAAACATTATGTCCAGGGTTACAACATTTCCAATATTACTATATACATGTATTAATATTGACTTGAGTAATAAAGCTGAAATATATAAGGATACTATGATGAACAGACAAATTATATTTCATAACATAATTTAGGTCATAGTATACAAATATACAAGTATACAAATATGTCATATAAAAATTATGTTACTTTGCTGTTCCCACTAAAGAAATAGTTGATACAGGGATTTCAGTCCTACCTGGTATGAAATATTGCACATAGACCAAAAATCTATTCATATTCCCAATTTGGAATGAAATGCACAAGTATCCAGATACACGTGACTTTCAAATAATCATACAAAGTTCTCACAAGCAAAATTTACTTCTATATTCTATTCTAAATTGCATCTTTGATTCATGTTCGTTCATTGGTTCAATTTACATCCTGTGCATGATGGATGCAAATATTATAAAATTCACATATCACAAAATAGAAAGTCAATGTTATTTTTCATTTTTTAATAGAGTTCTAATGCAACTATTAAAGATCGATCATTTTAACTCTCCAGTATACAAGATGTAAGCCTCAGATTAATAGAAGTAAACATCATTTGTCAAGAACCCATTACATTATCATTTTATCAAAAATAAAAAAAGCCATCAAAGTACACAGTACACATTGAATCTATTATTTTGGTATACTATACATGAAGAAGCGATGTCATATTTAAATTGAATGTAGGATTTTACGATCAATTTGTACACATGGCTTACTGTATGTTCATAATCATAAGTTTTCAATGTTTCAAGAGACATTCAACTCATTGTAAATATTGTTGAAAGTCATTAAACAGAAGTTGATCCCTCGGTAATAGTGCAAAAGATATGGGCCATTTAATATCAGGTATATCATTAATAGAGACTTATCTATTGAATTATAGCTTAAACATTTTACGTATTATACATTTTTCAACATAAATATGGCATACGGTAGAAACTTCTACACAAAATTATACTGTACGTGAAATGAGTCATAAAAAATACAAATGCAAGTCGTCAATATTGAATGCTGTCTCACCAGTCGCACATATACCATATTAATATATGCACGATTTTACAATTTCATTCATTCAATATGTGCTGCTTGTCCATTCAGTTTTGCAGTCTATAAAGGTGAAAATCAAAATGCTGTTGTTTTATAACTTATATCTGAATATTTCCTAAGCATGAAGGATGATGAGGATGAACTATAGCTAATTTATGAGGATGAACTATAGCTAATTTCTAATGTAAAAAGAAAGCAAATTAATTTCTAAAGCATATTCATATCAAAACTGTGTAATTTGAAATTATTTTGATTTTTTAGAATTTGGAATATTATCATCATATGTAATTAAGTCATTAGACTTATGAGTCTTCTGGTGTATGTCATTCAACAAGTACAGCATATGAACAACTCATCATGCTATATATCAGAATATTAGATTATTGAAAATTGTTCCAATTACATTCCCAAAGAATATGCACAAATTGCTTTTGGTATTTGATCATGTCCCAAATTAAAGATTACAGGAAACAGACGCTTCATTTTCATATTGATATTCTCCTGAGGATAACACGGACAATGCAGATCATGTTTTTGCATAAAATGCTATTTACAGCTAATCTATATTCTGAATTTCTTTCTTATCATGTACGTGAAGAACAGAATGAGAAAATAGCAAGTCTTATGGCTGAGATGGTTATGATACTCGAAAAAATAGAACCAAAGAACGAAAGGTAAAAATAGATGGAGAACAGCCTAATGATTTTTCCAGTCAAAATGAATAAATACAGTGGAACCTCCAATTAAGACCACCTCTTTATTGAGACCAACCCTACGATCAGTACCTTTCTTGCTTCCCCAAACTTTCACAAAGCAACCACCATGAGCCTCCATAATGAAACCTTCTCTCTCACAGCAGATCCAAGGGGGTCATTTGTCCTTCTTTTCCCACAAAAAATATTTAATTTTCATGGAATTTTTTAAATGTTGTGTTAGCTATCTATCGCATATACAAAGCCCCTGATATCCCTTAAAGCCCTCCACCTTTTCCAAAAATTTGGATCTGTCAATGAGGCTATTGTGACAACTTGGGGCAAGTCCCTAGAGTGGTCTTAATTGAGAGGCGCCACTATATAAAATATTTTGACAGATTTCGTGCAAAATCTCAAAATTTAACCTTTGAGAAATATTTCTACATTAGACCACACAGATCACGGACTTGTGATGACAAAGGTCTTCTTAAAAGAGAGGCTCATAGGAAAAATGAGGAATGGGAGAAGAGAAAAGTGTCCACTGTAAAGACCTGTGATGACGAACGTCTTCTTCTCCTCTTGCTCCATGTGTGAGATCTGCTCAGTGTCGGCTGTGTGAGTCTCTGTCTCCGCCACGTCCACCACGTCCTCCACAACTTCCTCCACAACTTCCTCTTCTACAACGGCCTCCTCCAGCTCGGACGGGTCGAAGTCCAGACCCACGTGCCACTTCCTGCAACATCAGAGGGTAAATCAGACCTCAATCAATCAAATCAATGTTAATATTAATTTCCTGCAACATTTGAGGGGTGCAACCTGTCAGAGAAGTATTTGTTAAATTTACAATTTGATCAGCAGAAATTTGTCTCATGGTAATCATTGTATGTTAGAGATGAGTTTGCTCAACATCCATCATCAGACGCGATCCAGAATTGTCGAATTCCGGACCTTCTAGTCATGAGTCAAACTCCCTATTTGGCCATGGAAGCACAGTTAGCGGTCACTTACTTAATTAGCTCACATATATCCAATCACCAGTACCTAATTAATGTGTAGGTACCAAGGAGTAGTGTGCAACTATTTAGGTATGAGTTTGCTCAACACCCACCACCAGACCTGACTATTATCAACTATGTATCAAACAGCTGCAGTATATGAAAAGCCGTCATCACTTACTTCATAAGCTCTGCGAATTCAAGGAAGTTGAGCTGCTGCCACCTATCGACAATAAGTAGGTGCTCTCCATGCTGAGACGTCTCCAGCAGAACCTTGAATGTCTCCCACGCCGACCACAGGTCCTACAGCAGGGTGCATCATGATAATTTTTTAATTAAGTTCACAACTGTTTCAGCTCAAGTTTCATTGAGATTTGCAGCGTATATGCACTTTTTGATTATTTACAAATACTACTCTGTAGCCTGGGAGATCAGTAGTTACTCCGTAGAGCAAAACAGAAAAGCAACAAGGCAGCTTAGAAAAATACAATCAGTTTACAGGACTTGCAAATTCTAATTCTAACCCACACCACTTATAGACGTGATAGTGTGGCTCCAGTAGTTTGGCACATCAGCAAATCCTGAAATTTCTTGAATGTGTGTACTTTTGTGCGATGTGTTATGTAACTAGCTGATTCTTGACACTGTTTCTGTGTGCAAGCTCCTCATACCTTGTATCGACGCAGCAAGTCATCAATGACCTTGACCTTGTCTGCGACCTGTCTGGCCCCAGTGACATCATTGCCATCGCCGCCTGCCAGTTAGAATATGATGATAAGCAAGTTTCGATTGTTTTATTTACAATGGTTTTGTTCTATAAATTATAACAGAAAATAATTAACCAATTTCAAATATTGGCACATGGCTCTCCATGTTTTGATGAACTTTGAACTGCCTCATTAACATAAAACTTTACACCGCTAAATAGCTAAAAACATTTCTAATTTTGATGCCAAACAGCATAAAAATTCAACTTTTATGTGTAATTATTAAAATATGTTATACAGGGAATTTATACAACAATAATCACCCTAGAATTCAGTACTTTATACACACTGCCATTGACAGGCTGCTATGCAAATTAAACACATCCCTAAACTGCGTATGCTCACCTGCCTCCAGCAGAGTCTGTACGGATGAGAATGCTGCCTGCAGCTTCTAAAATATCCACAAATTCAAATATTGTAAAACCAGAAACTTCCCCTAGATGAAATGCTTGGTTCTTAAACTGTAAATTCTTTTGCTGCTTTCAAATTTTGATGGACTGTAAATGTCACATATTGTTATACATAGAATATTTGATTCCACTTCATAGTTTCTATTTGATCTCTCTCAAATGATAATCGTGAAGTAGGAGATGAAGTGAAACTAAAACATAAACAATGAGGTACCTACCTTGAAATCTGGGTACTGGGACCAATATTTGGCGAGTGAGGTGTCGATAAATGCGAGTGTGTCTGCCATGCCATCTCTGTCAGCCGCTGTCAGTGACTTCAGGGCCTCTGACTGTCAGCAATATTATCAATGTAAATGCTTGTATCAGGGTATGAAATAGACACTTTTTGTGAAGAGGCAGCTATATTCATTTTATAGTTGCCTGCACTGTGGTCCATGAGCAAATTTAATACCTTGCTGGTATGGGTAAAAATGACTAGTTTTGACATTAAACCATTTTAAATTTACAATGTCTTAATACTTTCAGATATTGTCAACATCGATCTGGACAATATCCATGATTGGGGACTTCTGTAACTAGGTTGTAAATTTCAAAAGGATATCTCACAATTAGTTCTGTCACATTTATAAAGAAAGAAATTCCAAGAGTTTAGTTTCAAAACTGGTATAAGTACATGTAGAAAATTATCTACATTCTTATTGCCAAATTCACAGTAATTACCAATTTATCGGAGTCCTTGAAGACGAGCAACAGGAACCAGATCATTGTCTTTCCGATTCTCTTCACGTTCAGAGTCCAGATTCCCAGAAGCTTCAAACGCAATCTGAAGTATCATATTCCTATATTATACTTCTAGGATTTAATTATTTCATGTTTTTTCATCTTATCGAATCATTAATGAAACATTTTTTCATATCAGTATTCAGTAACTGATTGAGACAGGGAGTAGTAATACAAGGAGATTTCTTATGATGATGTAACATAATTACATCATCACCCGAATCACATCACACACTGTAAAAAAAAGAAACAAGGCGGAGGCCTTGTGAAACATCTGTGTGAGCATGTTTTAATCCAGTTGTATGGATTTCGAACAGTTAACATAGATGTCTAATCTTCATAAAAATCAAAACTTACTCTAAATTAATATGTTTGAAAATTATTCAGATATTTTTAACCAAATTAAACAATAGAAATAAGAAACAAATGAACAAATTTAACATAAAGTTCTAGTATTGCACATTACTGCAGTACTCACGTGACGGCTGCCGATACTGCATCTGGGTCTGGGCCGGGGATGAGGCAGATGACGGAGGGCACGCTCACCTCCCGCGCGTGCATGTTACGCACCAGCCACATCTGGGCCTCGCCGTTGTCCAGTAACGTCAGCTCCTCCCCTTCTTGGATCTCAATCTAGTCCACCACAGAAATAAATATTACATTCAAACTTTTCGAGTCAATCGGAACTATAATTGTAACATGCTTTTTATGGAATTTCATTTTTTTATGAGACATCTCACTGTCAGTATTGTTTTTGTTTTAAATGTTATGTTTATGTCATTCTTAATTCTGTTTCAGTGTCGTTTGTATATATATTTATTTTTATTGTTAAATGTACATAGAATGTTTATATGTTTATATGTATACAGAAAATGATGCTGGTGCCGTTACGTACCATTCGCATATTGACTCAACGCAACATATATTTTTTCTATGTTAAATGTGGCCAAGCACCAATTTGTGTGAATGCTTATGCGCAAAGCGGGTTTAAATCACCGAGCTGTGTTTACCTGATTTGTCTTGTAGTTAGCGATGGACGTGATTGGCCTGTAGTGGTCAAGTTTGCGCGTCCGCAGGTGAATAGGAATGATGTTCTTGCTGCGTTCAAACAGCTGATTGACCTTGTTCTGCCAGTGCAGGAAGGTCACGAGGATCTCCTGCGAAAACAGAGAATTGGCAGACGTTATTTTCATAGTATTTCTTTGATCAAAAGCCCATTTTATTGAGCACGATAAACACAAACATACTAGGGTGTATTGCCGAACAATCATGGATGCTGACTTTTTCTTGATTTATGGACTTTTTTGATGAGGTTGTTCTAACATTTCGTACAGAACCCATGAGACCCCTAAAGTGCACCCCCACTTCTTTTCCAAAAATCTGGATCTGCCAGTGCGACCGAGAAGATTGAGCACATCTACGTAATGTAGGTTTAGGTTAAACAGATCCAAATAATGACGGAAAGTATTGAAGTGGACAGTTGCAAAGTATACTGGGCAGCCAGGCATTCCATCAAATTTTGAGGACTAACTATAGGTACTGCTCAAATGAAGGAAGGATGATTTGTTGATAGAGTGAGTCAGCTCACCTTGAGCTCAATGAGCAGTCTCTGCGCCTCATCCTTGCTGCCCTTCGCATCCTCTGGCCGGCTCAGGCGGCTCTCAGCCTTGCTCAGCTCAATCGGCATCCACTGCTCATACTCCTTGATCTCATGGAAGAACTGAAACACAAATGAAAGATCGTTAAAATGTGTGCCTCTTGTAGTGGAGTCACCCCTCTGCATGTAAAAGTACTAATCTAGTTTGAAACCAATAGCTATTGTGATCCCGCCACCCAGAGGCTCAGTTGGTTGCCTGCATGTAGCCATGCCTTGGAGGTCCATGTACATGTACAAACACCATGTGGCCTGCCTCTGCTATAATCATGACAATTGATGGCAGGTGCGAAGCACAGTAGAACCAATTAAGACCACTTCCATATTATTGAGACCACTTCCTTAATAAAATCATTTTCATGGTCCCAAATGTTGATACAGCAACCAAAATGAACCTCCTTATAAAGACCACATCTCTATTGAGACCACTTGAGATTAGTTTTACAGGTGATTTCAATCGAGAGATTCTTCTGTATTCGCACAAAACAAAACCCAAAAACCCACTGACCTGGTGGTAGTTAGACACGTGCTCGAGATGGACATCCGTGCACCTGACAAGGCGTGACACCCACGACCAGTTGTTCTTTACGGCGAGGATGCAGCTCTGTGCGGACCGTGCAATGCCGTCACCACCCTGTGCCACGGCCGCCGGCAGGGCATCATCATCGTTGTTGTTTGGCTCGGAACATGCTGACTGCACCAGATTGGTGGCTCGGCTTGCGAACTGCACAGACAGGGACTGAAAGACGAATAGTTGTTATTTATATCACTCTATCTTGTTGAATGAGGGTACTAGCTCGGGCAATATTCAATGAATTCTGGCATTGAATTCATGCATATTGACTGGAAAACCATGACATATTTCTTTATTATTGTGATGTGCAGCATAAGTCTGTAGAACTCTGAAGTTTTATTATCGGAGTCTATGTTGCTGTGAATGAAAAAGTCATGGTCAAGTGAGCAGACAACTAAAAATGAAATATTGTTCTCAAACATGGTTGATATTATCCCTTATGAATTTACCGGTAATTGATTCTTGCTTTTGGTGTATTTTTGTGGTATGTTTGATGTTCAAAAATGCATTATTGAAAAATACAACTAAAGATCATTCAATGATTAAAATTAAGTAATAAAACGTTATCTTTTAAAATATACATAGATATGCATCTTAAAAGATAAAACTTGTTAAAAGGTATTTGAAATTCAATACCAAATATCATGATTCATGACAAAAGGATATTAAATCGGCTAATTCCTATAAAATATCTAACATAGCCAATGTAAGTTTAATTAGTTTAAAAAAGCTAATAATAAAATTCTTACCACAGAGATAACATTTGTTTACTTACGTTGAAAAGGCAAGCGCCCACAAGTATACTGTACCTAATCTTACAGCTTGTAAATTGGGGGTGTTAGATAACACTTGTGTAATGTTGACTTACGTTAAAAAGATCTTCTAAGCTGGCTATTTGTGCAATATCTCCCAGACAGCCGAGCCTTTTATTTGCAGTCGTCTACAAATGAACAAAACTTTTAAAACTTTATGATGGCCATCACTCTCATGCAAAACGAATGTGACATCAACATAAAATCTTTAAGAAGACTTTCTTAATATACGTGCATAGATATATATGAATATGTATATATATATGCCTAGATACCATTTACATTAATGATTTAAAATGACGTATAAAAAATCAAAACATACCACAAGTTCATCATATGCATTTGTGACTTTTTGTTTAGTGTCTTCATCCTGAAATTAAGAAACAAGGATCATTTACTTTCATAGAATCATCCAATTATTGAAAATTTGAAGAGTGTTGAACATTGGACCATGAGGCAGGAATATCTCTTAACTTCAAAATTTTTATTATATGAACGTAAAAAGTGGCATGATGTTCTTTGATCATGACATTTCATTGTGAAATAACAGTGTCAAAATTTTTACACAAGAAAATTCATTTTAGCTAATTTTGTAATTTAGTTAATTAATACAATAACATAAACGCCATGTCACACAGCGTCCTCAAGTCTCAATTTACCTGGGAATGAGAGGAAATATTCACTTTTTCAACACAAGATTTAACAATCATCCTAATAACAAATTGGCATTGAAATAAGCAGTAAAAATGTAACACTTCGTCAAACAAATTGAGGTAATTTAAGAACATGTGTATGTAATCTAGAAGTATTAAATGTCATGTTCACCTTATTTAGAAAATGAGAACAAATCGTAATCTTTATAATGCAACCTAATTCAATGTTTAGTTGAGGTGACATGTGATAGATTGGGTGAATTAAAGATCAAATGTATGACAAGACATTTAGAATAAAATGCAGTTTATGTGCTAAATGTTGATATTTGGATGTCAGATGTTTTTGAAAAAAACTACTAAGATGCTGACAGGGGAAGCTTTTGTTCTTTTCATAAAGTCTCAATTGTCCAAATCATTTGTCATGTACTATAGTCCATATAAGCAAATAGGTATAGTACATGTATATACAATATGACATTGTCACTGGGTCCCCTTGGGAACTACTGTACGCTGATGACCTCGTCATTATGGCCAACTCTGTTGAAGAGTTATCAGAAAAGGTGCACACCTGGAAGATGGGGATGGAAGCCAAGGGACTGCGTGTTAATATGGGTAAAACCAAATGTCTGGTCTCTGGGTCACACCTAGACAAATTGCTCAAAAGTGGAGAATACCCTTGTGCTGTATGCCTGCTGGGGGTAGTGAGAAACTCTATCTACTGTGGCAAATGTCTATGCTGGGTGCACAAACGGTGTAGTGGAATTGAGGGTGTTCTCAAACCTGATCCGGACTACATATCCTGATATAAGGTACCACCAGGCCAATCGATGGCAGGCCAATCAAGGAGAACACATGTTAGAGGTTGTGACAGAGTTTTGTTACTTAGGTGACATGTTGTCCAGTGGTGGAGGCTGTGATTTAGCTGCAACTGTCAGATGCAAAACTGCATGGGGCAAATTCCGTGAGCTACTGCCAGTCCTCACCAACAGGCACATTCCTTTATCTTCGAGAGGTAGAGTGTATTCCACCTGTGTATGAAGTGCTATGCTTCATGGGTCTGAGACATGGGCAGCATCCTCTAGTACTATAAACTGCCTGAGAAGAAATGACAGAGCTATGATCTGCTGGATGTGTGGTGTGAAGCCTAATTATGATACCAGTTCAGAGAGCATTTTGGAGAAACTGAGTATTACAGATATTGATTGTGTGCTTCGTAAAGGGAGATTGAAATGGCTAGGCCATGTTGAGCGCAGTTAGGAAAGGGAAGACCGAAACAGACTTGGGATGCAGTCTTGCAGAAAGATCGTGCAAGTTTGGGCATGAGTTTGGTAGATCCAAATGACCGAAAGGCTTGGAGGAGACGGTTAAGATCCAGACTGGGCAGCCAGGCAACACCCTCTGAATGAGGAATAATTAGGGCCTGTTTAAAATAAATTTAGGATTTGATTGATTGATTGTAAATGTGAAAAATGGCTGGCCATGGTTAATATATAATTTGTAAAATCAGAATGTTAAAAAACCCACTACAAAATAGTTATTTGACAATATCATCAAAAGTGACTTTCTCCTCTCCTCAAGTCCACCTTAGCAGAGTTGTGGCATCATCATTATCCATAAAACTTCCTCAGTTACTACATCTTGCCATACCAAGGTATCATCTATCAAATATTATAAATAGATGTGTACTGGTACTGGCCAGAACCCTGAATTGGCGAAGATGCAGTTACTTACATGTAGGAGTCTGTGCCATTCAACAATCAACAAAGTCATGTGTGGTTGGACGCAGCCTTACTTTGGATGCGGTGACGACCTTGTTGACCTCTGACCGGTAGTCCTCCACCATCTTGACGCGTTTGTTCTGCTCTCGGAGCGCGTCCTCCACAGCTCGCTGGTTCCCGCCATGGCTCGCCTGCTCATGCACGATCTGCAACACAACATACTGTTTTCCAGCTGGGCACATTACATTTGTGACTCAGAAACTTACTTTTAAAGTAGTATTTGGGACATTTCGGGGAACATTTCCCCTTTGACTGGTTTATTGCGCATGTTCTGTGACGCTGCGACGGCTGCGTCAAAAGTAAGCTTCGGAGTCAAATTATATCACCCCAGATACAAAAAGTTTGACATAAACAGAGAGGCAACAAGGTTCTACTGCATATGTATATGTTAAAAGTCTATCAGACAGATCATCTTATGAGGCCTGGTCACATTGCCCCCAAATTACGCAAACACATGAATCGCGCATGAAGTTTACTTGCACATGTTTGAGAATTTCTATTGCTTACAAGATGAAAAATCACTCATGAATTACAAAAGAACAACACTTCTTTTGTATGTGATTCATGCATTTATGTGATTTCTGGTCAGTGTGACCATCTCTACATACAGCTGTATCTAGAATTCTTGATTTGTTGGTTAGGTGGTGGTGGTGGGGTTACAGAATGATGTTAACATGCAAAGTATACAGTTGTAGATGGTATATGGTGGTAAGTCGCACTTGGACCAAATCCATTCTAAAGTTGTATTTTTTTTTTTTCAAAGTTTCTGGGAACTCTAAATATTCTATGCCTATGATCAGCTGTCTATGATATTCTTATGTTCAAGATGTTAAACAGTATCAAAGGGGTCTGAAGGAATATATGCTCCAGTGCTCACTTTGGAAAATTTGATAAATTAGACTTCAAGTCCAGTGGATTCTGCATTCTTCTTTGCTTTCCTGGGGATAGTTCTTGCCAACGTTTATATTGCATTTTTGCATTAAATATATATATTACTTACGCCTTTTTTGCAATAAGACAAAACCCCATAAATCTAAAAACTAGCAGTCTTGCTGGATGCAGTGCACCCCCTGGATCTGTCTGCTATTACTGAACCTGAACAATGCACTTGATTCTATTAAAAAAAATGTTACTTGGAAATGGAAAAAACATGTAATTACTTGGAAATGAAAAAACCTTTGATCTGATAGTTTATATGACAATGGTTTAATGTCAGAAGATAGACAGGTATTTGGTGCATTAGTCACAGCAACCACATAGACCTCAATGACATTACTTAGTATCAAATCACTTTATATAAAAATGTGATTTTTTAAAAACACATTGGGTGCCTGTTTTAAGTGTTTAATGTTAAAATTCAGATGTCACATTAACAGAACATGACTTCCATAATGAATAATCTGTGGTACTGAAAATTTCAAAGAAAGAATGAAAAATTAAAAATGCAGTCTTTTTTAAGGGAATTCTAACTAACAGCTTAAGATTTGTGTCACTTTTATTTGGTGCATATAAATATTTCAACTTTAGATTATAAACAAATTGGAAACTTTCAAAAAGCGTAGATATTTTCTGCTGTTACAGACAAGTGAATGTCCACAGAGCGGACATATTTCTATATATGGACTAGTTGTTTCTCAAAATCTGTAATTGCTCACATCATGTGAGTCTAAGTCTGATCCTTGCTAAGACCAGCTAAGTGACACTTAAGCTATTGACATGTCATAGTGACGAATTTTGTGACATAAGGTAGATGACATTTCTCTATTTTCATCCACCCCCTATTCTACTTGGTGATCAATTCTATAACTATTAATTAAGCTGGTATTACGATTATAAATAGGCATATATCATGACATATTCATTTCCTCACACAAAAGCCCCTGTCACACAAGATTGAAAACAGAAGCCACAATTTACAATGAATGACATACAATCACAGGATAAATCAAATACGTTTGGACAACAACAGTGAAGCCTGTTATTCTGTTGAAACAGTAATTTTGGTAAATGCCCGGTTCTGTGTTGGTGTGGACGCTATGTCTGGTTGTGACCTCATCAGAACACAGAGCCCATAGTATATACGGTCAATTGGTTGTTTCCACTATGATTTGAATGGACCATTTCACATGAGAGTACAAAAGCATAAATTGAAAGCTTTCACTAGTACATTAACCAGATTCATATAGTGTAGTTGATTGTTTGATTAAAATCTTAAGGGTCATATGATTATATCCATTGCATTTGAAGAATAACATGAGTGTTTTCTTCAATAGAGTACATAGCTAATAGACTATGATGTATGCTGAACATTGTTTATATCTAGACAAATGAATATACCATTAAAGGCATTTACTGAATGGAACATTAAAAAGGTTTATTGATACGCTAACATTTTGTTAGGAGCTCAGAAACTGTTTATTTACGTTGCTGAGTTCCTAACAAAATGTTAGTGTATCCATATGTTAAATCCAGAAGCTATAAAACATCTTCTGAATGATATTAAAAAGGTTGTCACGATTGGATGTTTGATGTCTGTTTCGGTCATTTAAGCTTCTCATTTAGAAGTTAATGATAAGAGACCAGTTAATAGATAATCGTTTTTTGCTTCTGTGGTACTTGTCATCAGGTCGTGAATTCAATTCCCACAAGGGTCTGGTGGTGGGTGTTGAGCAAACCCATCCCTAACTCAGGTTGCACACTTCTACTATACATGGCAACTAACCAGTAATGTGAGTGTAGCACATTTGAAATAGTGTGCTCCCAAGGGAGTTTTAAAAGGAAATATCGAAAGATAATGATGACAATGGCCTGGTGTAAAGTCAACTGAGTGTATATGTCGACTGTATATAAAATTTGTATATTTACATTTACAACCTGAAAAAGACCAGCGTCTAAAGAAATGAGACCACATGCGTTATTCTGTTTAAACTGTGTTCTAAGAAGCCTCTAAAGCATTTACATTTTCCAAGTTTTGAGTTCTATAAAAGAAAAGATGCACAACTCTAGCATGTTAACATACAATATAAATGTCCACGCCACATGCGTCAGGTTCTGGGGTGGGTTTACTTACTTTCTCGTCTGCGATCCACTGCAGCACATTGTCAACAGCTTTCTTCTGGGCCATTCTTTCCTGGAAAATAATATCATATTTTAAGAATAAAGTTTATGCATGTCTTTTGTCTTGTCTTTTATTTGTGTTTATCATAACATTGCATTGCAATTTACCAAAATATGCAACGACATGTTAGGTCTTGTGGACAGTGATGAGGTATGTTAAGAACCAAAAAGAGCATGACAAAGAATGTTGAGTATTGACATAAAAGATTAATACCAACACTCAATGGTAGTAATCAATAAAAAGTATACAAAAAACGCTGCAAGAATTACCGAACAAAACTGCACTTTAACTCTCATTAATATATCATCGAGTCGTGTCATAAATACTATTTTCAGATTATGTCAGTAAATATTTAACTCTAAGTCAATAAATGATCCTAAAACCTCAGACTAAAAACAGTTTCCCTGTATTATTTAACACAAATACATGTAATCAAAAATAAAATAAATGCTGTGAAATGTACATTGGAGAATTAAGTTGATTCTCTTTCATATTATATCTGGTCCATACTAATGTTATGAATATCATATAATCATTCACCTGTATTTGCATTTTATGGTTGATGACGTTTGAACCATGATATACCTGGTAGATTATGCAAAACGTGAGCCAGACACTCCTTTGATCTTGGTAATATTGCTATAAAATTGATGCCCTTAACAATAGAAGAAGTTTGTTTTTGAAAATTTGATGTCCATTTTGATAATATGGAGATCAAAAGGCACTTGAGTACAAGCATACAATCAGTTGACACACAGTTAAATGAAAAATTAAAATTATCTGCATGGATCTGCCTCTGTTATGGCATATGTCTTGTTTTGAAATACCTATTTTGGAAAGAAACTAGAAAATGTTTTAATCAAATTGTATCATAAAATGCATATAGCCGTCATACAAAACTGTTATAAAATCCCTACAAATTTATTTATCCAAATTCGATTCAGTCGCTGAATAAAGTTAATTGTTCCTGGAAGAAAGATAAACCCCTTGACCAATACAAGTTTACAGATACACACTGTGAGTTCTACTGGGTACATCAATGATAAGATCCACAGAATGGGGGAATACATTCAATGTCTATTATATTCTTGCTTTATACCTAGGTAATTGTTGGTTTATACCTGATTAATTGCAAGTATTTAATGAATTAGTTCTTCCAAGACAAACCTGGGTTATTCAGTGCCATCATAATACATTTATTATGCTTCAATGTTTCATGTACTCTAACTCACTGTAAATCCTCCTCAGTTCAAATTACTCAAATATATAACATATTTAGGTGCCTTTGAATTATATTCAATAATCATTTGATCATTTCGATGAAAATCTTATTTAGATGATCTAAGATTATTAAGACTGCAAGAGATGCATATCAGGTATGTCAGTAGATCCTCTATATCTCGAAACTTGCTCGATTCAGTTTATGCTTATATCATAGTGGATTTTTTTTTAAATTATCAATACATTGCTTTGCACTCATAATAGATCATACAGAAGAACTGTGTTATCTAAATATTGCTTAAGTATACGTTTTTGTTATCACAATATTTGATTATTTTCCCATCAAGTAGATTATGATTATGTATTAAGCATTTTCCTGTTCTCCCCCCAGGATCAAGATAACGGGTTTTCTATATCTATTTATCATTCACTTAGTTGTTGTCAACAATACCACTGTTTGCACAGTACATCTACAGTGAGCCTATCCTTTACTCAATATGAGCCTAAAAACTATGTGGCACTTGTTAATGTCACAATCACAGAGCTAATACACTCATGACATCTTTCAGTTGCTCAAATCATGGTCCTGGTTAATGATGTCTTTACATTGATTGCATATTTTCTAGTCGTTGTAGTTATAGCTTTCAGATAACCAAAAAACAACAACAAAAAATAACAAAAACGAAACAAACAAACCTACAGTTAGTTTACCACTGACTTAAAAATCTGTACTGTGAAAAATAACTTTTACAGCAATTGATTGTAAAGTGCCATAAAGCACCCACATAACCTTATCAGCTGGATACTATTCACACTTTAATAATGTGGATAGTGACAGATAAAAACTCATCCACAATATTAATTGATATCAGTATAGTACAGTAGAACCATGTTATCATGATAGTGTGTTAATATCTGGAACATTTTGTTATCCCTAGTTTAGTTTCATCTCCTTTCAACTGAGCTATTGACATATATTAGCCGGTAATTTCAAATATTGGCTATCAGGAGCATTCACCTTAGAGATAATGAGTTTCTGCTGTAGCAAGATATAGACAAATGGTCATTAAATTCGCACACTAAAACTATTCTAGTAACTTCCCAAGTATGACACTACTAACAAGAATTGCTGGTATTTATACAAGTTTATTTTACAAACATCCTCACTAATATAATAGACAGACCTCGAGCGAAACAACAGTATTCGTCACAGTTTTGACTTTTACTACAACGGAAATACCACTGGAATCATCA
Source organism: Streblospio benedicti (assembly GCA_019095985.1). Classification (NCBI taxonomy): domain Eukaryota; kingdom Metazoa; phylum Annelida; class Polychaeta; order Spionida; family Spionidae; genus Streblospio; species Streblospio benedicti. The sequence continues at coordinate 54,692,609 of CM032667.1, forward strand.
CCTTAGATTTCTTGCGTATTTTCCCCGGATTGGTCAACGAGGGATCCACCTCTAATCCATTCCAGGCCATTGTTCCTTCACGATCCAAGTAACAACAGCTTTATCCTCAACCAATCACCACCACACACTACTTCATAGCTGTCTGTACTTAAAATATATAAGTCAATATCCATAAAATGTCGCTTGGCTCGCATAAAAGTCCACTACCAAACGACCACAGAATTCCATTCACGGTTTCATTAATTTCCCACAATAAAATTGTGCACTACCACCGATTTTTTATGGCTCCGAATCTTCCAAGACGGTGCTTAAACAGAATATGATTTTTATGATATCCGCATATGCACATTTGATTCTTTTTAGGTTACTGAATGCAAAGGGTGCTAATAACCCATGCAGAACAGGTAAAGAAACCCAAAGCTATATTACATTACAAAACTCTTCTGTCTGCTTAGCTTGACCTACTTTGTTCTTGTCAAAACAAGCATTTTTTGTGTTTCTAAATACACTTATAGTTTGCATAGCATTTCCCTTCTAATAATGACTTAACGCAAGTCAATTTACACATTGATATAATTCAAGAGCAATATCTAGTTTTCTCTATAATTTTCAATGGTTTACCGCAAAGTGTTTACTTGCGATTGCTTGAATATATCACTGAATTCTGGTACAAAACAAGTGATGTCAATGCAGTAGTCATATCATACATGACAAGCCTTGAACGAAACAAGTTCAATGGTGGATGTTTGCCAAATATCCCTATTCTATCTAAATTCTCATAACAAATCTAATTCTGTCAAAAACCTTCAAATGGTCAAATCTATTCCAGTATACACTAACCAGCATCTAAACAGGAGTGCTATAAGTTCAATGAAGTAATCGCGATGGTATTTTAGTGACATATGTTTGGCAAAATTCACACCGGGTACAGGCAAAGCTCTCTCACACGGACACCTCTCTAAGGTGAACGCCTTAGCAAACAAACAGTTCATGCAGTGCGAATGTTCATAGGTTAAAGATGGGAGGTATAAATGACATAAATGAGGGACCCGCTTGAAGATTAGAAAGCTGTTTCTTTAACCGTAAGGTCATTTCAAGAGGCTTCACTGTATTCATTTGACTTTGCCATAAGATATTGCCTCCGATAGACTTTTATGTAGAAAGTAATGGCTATAATTATTGTACGTGGCGACCCGAGGGTATTTCATGAAGAAAAGATAATGGCAAAAACAGACTAATAAATCAGAGGGTCACAACTAAAGTTTCCAGGCTACAGCATATAGTGAATATCTCGTACGTTCCAACAATACAATGATTTTTCACAAAATGAACAATTTGTTAATCATATGCAACGGTCACTTAGACATGTAAATAGATTGAGAGGATTTCATTAATGAGTTTATCAAAAGTTAAACTTTTATCTAATAACAACTTGCAGGGTGGTATGTCTCATAATTTACTATTAACATGTATAAGTAACCTGGGATTGCTGTGGACAGTAATTCCTGAAATCCTAGCATAATTCAAGATCCAAAGGCGGAACATGTTCAAAGTCAGAATAATTAAAGTAGACTTTTCATTAAACGTGATTAAAGATTTTTACCTGGGTGTGTTTCAAGTGTTTAATGGTAGCAGCTGCATTTGGATGGACAATTAGCACTTAACTAGATCATTCCTTTGTAATTTAAAGTCATTTCACATAGTTAAAACATTACCTATAAATTATTGTTTTAAATTAAAACAACTATAGCAATGACATAAGTACGACGTGGTTTAGTCTTTTGAAAGGAGCAAGCAGTGTTGTATTCATAAAATTGATATTCATATACCGTAGCTAGCAAGAAGTCCAGCACTGCAAACAAATATGTTCCAGAGGTATAGCATAGTGGATTTCTAGTACAATGGAAAAGCTTAAACTGTATGATGGTGAACACATGTTGATCAATGTCAACAGTCCCCTACCCTTTCGCCTTTACAGAACCTGCAAATGACCTTAATTGATAATACAAACATGCCCCATTCAATTTCAATGCACCAGCACACTCTGTAGTTTAGAAACGCGCCCAGTTTTTTTTTTTTTTTTTTAAAAAAAGGTTACAATTGTGTGTTGCTGAATTCGTCTAGCAGTGTCATGCTAAAGTCTGCAAGTGAATGGAAACTAAAACTATGCGTATGGCAACAAAACGTTAAGTGAAAGACCACTCCTTGTTTTTGGCAATCGAATAGACACCACACTAACTGACCACCCGCACGCACTCACATCTGAGGCGAACGGACCTAATATACATCAAATGTTTCCAAGGACATGTCAAAAATGGGTGTCATTCGAAGCTGTCTGGCAGGTATATTACTTAGTGCCCAACAACAAAGAAGAGACCACAAAGACATATTTTATCACCATTTCCGCACACGACAATTCAGCCAAGACAAGTAGCGCATTTCAATTAAAAGAGGAGACAGTTTGAGTTGTGTCAATGTTGGCAACGTGACCACGTGTGCGTTATGTGACAGCGGCACGTTGTTACTTCGCGAAGCGCTACTTTGTGCCATTATTTTGGTCACATTTTAAAGGTGCTTTTAAACAATAACAATAGAGAACTATTGACAAAGGGGTTTAATGGTTGACCAGAAAAAAGTACGTATAGAAAAGATAAATATATCGTAAATACTCGTGTACATGAATGAAAAAAAGAGAAAAGACAAAGAAAGGGGACCTACTAGTATTTGTATCTAAAATTTGCAGTTAAAATGAATTAGAATTCGGACTTGATTTTAATGTAAGTCACCTCAAAACGAGAGTAACGTCAATAACTGAAAGTGAGGAGCTGTTGTTTGCCCTGAGGGTCATTGTGGTACTATTAACCTCCACGGTGCATCGGGTTTCACATTTTATGGTGTACGTAGTTATTTCAGGCATTAGGGTGACCTCTTGCCAATAAAGTTGGTTTAACAGTTGTACTAATGAACGGTAGTGATTAAAAGTGTGTTAAACAATCATTAAAACAGAGACCATTACAGAGCAGAAGTCTTTACCGTGATGACTATATTGGACGGCAGTCATGATTATTGAATGAATACACGTGCGATTCATTGGCCCCAGCATCATGAGAGGGCGTAGGTATACTACTATTAGGAATTACTAAGTGCAAACACTATCACACGTGACATTATCAATAGGCACCAAATGATGACATCCCTTAAGCGCCCCCAAACCTCTCATCAAAAAAAAAAAAAAAAAAAAAAAAAAAAAAAAAATCTGCCACTGTCTCACGAATTACACGATTACAAGTTATATGATAAATAGCTTATGAACTAGATCCAAAGTGAGCTAAGTTCATAATAAGAAAAGAATACTTTAGACCCAATGACTTTGACTCAATTTCAGAGGGCATATATGAGAAATGTATACCCGTTAATTGAAAATACGATAGTCTCAAACAGTATAATATGGGTAGTGAAATTAACAGATCATCAGTGAAAACGAGTCAGAGTTACCACGGATGTGGCCAAGTCCGATGCAATGAATTGATTGACAACACGTGACCTATATACGTCGTGAACTGACCACCTGACACACATGCAGCTACGTTACACTTATAGTGCACGTATTTCGTACAGAGACATAATTAATGCTTCAGTGCCATTAACAAACACTACTGCGTAAATGTCCACACGGTATCACCAGCACAAAGTGTCCACTTGATTAAAGAGAGGCCATTTTGTCGATGACTGTATAAGTTGTAGACTCTTCACTTTTCCATGGTCACTGTGTTTTTATCATAGACATGGTAACAAGATGACCATTGACACCAACACGTCACAAGACAAGATGATAGCAGAGCACACCATGCCAATGCCAAGTGCCCAATGTGTCAATCATTTTTACGCCTAAAATAAACTCTAAGCAAATGCAAATTTGATGCATTTTTAAAACGTACGGGTGGTAACATAATATATAATAGCTACCCGATATAGTTGATAGCAAATTAGCACATCGGTAACTAAATAGGTTGACAGATAGTTTGATATATGAATCAGACATACATCTCGTATCATGGGCTTCAGCATCATGAGAGGGGGAGCGGGTATGTATACTTCTATGATTTACAAACACATTACCATACATAACAGACCACAGGCGCTCGCATCAATAGACTTTATTATGCTAAACTTAGGGACTTTGAAAAGAGAATTTATTCAAAGAATGACTTTCAAATTTATTTTTCTCAATTATATAGTCATAAGGCTAATAACAATTTACTGTACTGATGCGAGCGCCTATGCAACAGACCCTTATAAGTTATCTACATATTTCTTCTCGTTTGAGAATCAGAAGTAACAGCAGTAAGAACACTATTAAATTCAGAGCTACCTGAGCTACTTACTTGTGTTTTCAGTATCCTACGGATGTTACGTGCACCATATACGCACAACCAGATCAGCCAAACTGTCAGCATGATTTGGGGAAATGTCACAAAAAATCCACGTAATTGTATTCATCAGGTCTAAAATTACACCATCAATGCGATTTCTTTGTATAAGGATGCCTCGTGGTTAACCTCAAAGTGAATTTGTTTTCTGAATATTAAAAAACAAATGCTGCAAAGTTCTTGAAACACCAGCCTCTTGTGCGGAATTTATACAATTTGGTCATAGTAATAGGATGTACACTTTGTTATTTTTACATATCAAAGTTAAAGAGATAACTATGTATATTTATTTCACACATGAAAACACCAACACTATAGCATTTGACAATGCGTTCACCAAAGTGTCTTGCAATTGCATGTTCAGCCGTGCATGTAAGTTCACCAGAACCATATCAACGTACAATCAAACTCACAACATCGTAGGCTTCATACAGTTCACAGCTCAACCGAAATAGCCAGTCTAAACTGTATAAAAAAGCTCGTTTTGGTAAGATCATGTTGACATAAACCAGGTGCAGATCTATTTGGGACTTAAATTCACCGCTGGGAGACTTTAACTCCTCAGACACTTGCACCAGGTTCAACGATCAATTTTACAGATCAATGCATTTTCTGCAGATGTCATGTCAATTGGTGTATATTATATATACATTTTTTTTTAAAATTGCTAGTGTCTGCGCAAGTGCTCAATCTAGATTGAGTATCTGCAACGTACTTTTAGCAGCACGTTTTAACCTGTCACACTTAGTTGGTGATGTTTAGATTTTGTGCACATTGATTTAACCTCTTGTCTCATCTAAAACCTTAGGATTTCATTATGATACAGCATGATTGAGACAAATATTGCTATCATGTTAGTCTGGAATAAAATTAATTTTTCAAGCATTGAAGATTTCATTATTTCATTCAAGAATCATCTCCATATTGCAATTATGATCATCTGACAAAACAAGCACCACACACGTTTCCTGTAATTCGTAGCCCAAATGTAAAACAAAATACGCACCCTAACAAAAATATGCCTCCAAATAAAATAACAACACGCAAATCAGCCAAGAGGAACACAAAGTAGACAAGTATTTTTTATTTTTATTTTCAAAGTGTTGTGAATATACTGCAAATACATGCAACACAATGTAAACATGCACTCACCGCATCAAGAGTTCTGGAAGGCATTTTGAAAAGGGAGAATTCACGCTACAGCCTCCAAGACCCTGAGACTACCAACAGATGATTCCAACAACAACTGGCCCAGTAGGGCGAACATATATATAGTGTCCCATATCTTGATCAAATGCAGACCACAGTCATATAAATCAACAACACCCCCTCGGACATAGTTGTTGAAGTGTGTGCAATACAGATTTGCACATTTAATCCATTGATAGACATTTGATAGCATTCGCAAGAAATGATAACTTACATATTTCCGTAGATTAGCTATTTGCAGAACAGACAATGTATTGTGGTTTAAGTATCCCAGATGATTCAAATAGTCATTGACTTAATTCATTGGCATACATAGGGTTGGGAAAACCACACTGTCTTCAAATACCAGTAAGAGCTGGGATAAAACAGGAGTTATTAGCTAGAAGATCTTATGCAAACATCCAATGTCAACTATTTTCTCCTGGTTCTATACAGACATCCACAAGTGTTTGTATATATGCGCTAGTCAACAACTTACGTTTAAAAAAGGTGTGAATGATACTGATGTTTAACTTCTGGGGTTTAATGCATACACGAACATTATAATTGGACATGGCGTAAGGGTTGCGTTATTTTTCAATACTTATATACTAGGATTGCGTTATTTTCTTTTCATAACAGAAATATCTCATTATCTAAAAACAGGAACATCTGTTTAATGTACACCCTGTAGGATGTTATCATATTGTATCTCTGTTTCTTCTTTCCTTTTCGTCCAATGTTTCAAATATCGAAATCTCCCACACATAATTTAATTTTCAAACATATGTACACTAATAAATGTTATCAGCGATAATTCGACATCGGCTGTGGGTTTCGTGTCAAAGATTTACAGTGATCCACAGTGATCCACCGTAACTACTCAATTTAATGTTCCAGATACTCACGCACACGAGCACACACAGATGACCACATGTATGTATATATGCACATATATGACTCTGTATTTCAAGGATTAAAATAACTGTTACTACCACTATCTCAAATCACATGTCACATAAAAATAAATTGATAAGCCCAAGCAAAAATTATGCCTAAATTTTGACTTCAACTGACAAAATTTAATATCTGACATAATACGTTTAAAAAAATCGAAGTAAAACTTGAAGTCACAAGCGAGATTGAAAAAAACAACAACAACCCACAACCTCATCAAAGTAAAAAATACCTACTCAGTCGTCAAGAACATATCTATGACTAACTCATTAAAACATACATTAAAACTACATACCTCGTGAATTTAAAAGTTCGGTAGAAATTGTTAATCCATAGCACCTCACAAAAGCGCTACAACTTTTATATCATCGAACAAACCACAACATAAATGGCAAGAGTCTACATGTCAGACCTAATTAATATCTGCCTTCTACTACTATGGGACATGTGAGGTGAATATGGTAGACTCAAAACGAATGTACTAATACTAGCTGCCATTAACTATTGACGTACTTATTGACTCATTGCATATGTTATTTTTATATGTTAAGCTGAAACTATTGACCTTTGACAGGATCTGCAACATGTCTCTGATACTATCAAGCTCATTCCTACCACGCTACTGAAAAAAACAAACAGAAGACAGTGTCGCCTCCCGTATGCTTCCACTGTTGCGCGTACTTGCAGTCAGAATCGAACTCACAATCTCACGAATACGGGACGAAAATAATACTATCATACCAAGTATAATCAACTCTGTAAACTACTCCAGTCTATTGTGGCATTGTTATAGTTGTTTGTTGCCTGTATGCAATCGAAGCGTACAGCTCATTTGCATACTTATGGCTGAATTTGAATATTTGTATTCAATCTCTTAAAGAGTTCATAGCTTGGTATTCCCATGATCAATTTAGAAATAGCGGATTATGTTAAAATATTTCTATTTCTTTAAATGGTTACGTTTAATACACACCAAAGTGATGCGAAGGCCTAACCGTTGGTTGGATGCAGAAAGCATGTTTGATTGGCAATATTCTCTGAACCCAGACGTTGTAGATTGAATGCCACGCATGACTATGCTCTGGTAGATAGGTTATTTCAAAATAGTGGAAGAACGATGCTTAATAGTGAGAGGTAGACAGACAAAAGTAGAGTTGAATCCACATGCGTAGGACAACAAAACACAGTAGCCGGGTACTGCTTTGTTGATTGTACTATTTGTAACCAGTTTATTTGTTTCATCAGTATTGTCACAACTGATACAATAATGTATTTTACAACTTGTATCTTGCTCCCAGAGGGCGATCAAATGCAAAAATTAGTGATTCCATGGATGATAAAAGTAGATATATTTAACGCCAAAAATATTTTCAAAATAGTGCTCACTCAAATCATGACAATAATCACACATTTGCAGCCTTGTATACGTTCATAATGGCGTCACAACTCAAGCGTGAAGCATACTAAAGTTACTGCAGTATTTTTGTACTGTTGACCTTATACTTGTAGTTGGTCTGACGTTTCGAAAGCGGACAGATGCACGTGTTATTTTATTCTATTAATAATGAAACCAAACTAAGGCATAAATAAGGCATAAATGTGCTTATCAGTGTTAGCTAAAACTGTTCAACACTTACGGGGAATTTATGCGCACGAGAGGCTATCAATTAACACATCTTTATTAAAAGCTAGGTTCTAATAAAATTTCTGTCTTGATTTGGTGGTAGATATAATTGTTTGACAAATATTATTTGTTAAAAGTCGGCGTGGCGTTTATTTTGATGACATCTGAGAAGACTGGTTTCAACAGCTCATGTGTCAATGTAAGTGCAATGTTTCAGGTATACGTAATATTAAAAACTAAATCTATGATAATGTACTAGTAATGTCGAAAGCTCTTGCACGTGATGTTGTAATTAAAATGTTTGAATGTGATGGGGACTGAACATTTCTTTTCATATCTAATTCTATATAGATTTATTGCCAAGATAGTCCAAATTCGTAGAATATTGTTATACATGTATTTTCTGTGAAATTATTCTTATTTGCCATCTACTGCATGGTTGTAGAATAGTTATCATATTTAACTGCTTTGTTTTTGCTAGAAGTGTCAGAATAGATTATAGAATCATTATGATATATATATATATACATATCAATGCGATAAAAGCAAGAATTTTGTAACAATATCATGTTAACAATACCATTATACATGAACAATTAAACCTATCGGGCACAATTGATGCCTTTTGTACAGACCGCTACCATACTTTACAACTTTAAAATTTATATAATTAGGACAATTGGCATGTTGCATTCAGAATAGGTGTACTAAAGCTGAATAACCGTCATATAAAGTTGCTTTAAATATACTTTAAATATATGACTTAATGCTATATATCTCAATCTGTTCCTAAGCTTCCATTTACAGTGCCAAATATTTCTTTGAGTCGCCCCTAGTTCTGCGCCTAGAATATCAAGCTAGCTTTAACTTTGAAGCACTGATGTCCACTGCTTTATTAATCCTTCCGCCAAACCTGAGCCGTAAAACGATCAAATGCAATATTTCCTTGACCATCACCTGGATCAATCATATTTTATGGCACTTCAATGTATTGACAGATAAGCAGTGCAGTAGGTTAATGTGAGGTATGCACGATCATTGATTTAAAACACCAGGTACTCCAGTTTTAACGATAACGATAACGATACATTTATTTCAGATATGTAAAATTTTACAATTTTACAATCCATATAAATAAAATTATATATACAGTATATACATAACAGCTTTTGACACACTGGAGACGAATATGTACCACACTCTGTAAGGTCGTTTGTCATTTTTTTAGGTAACTGTCTTTTCAAAGTGAGAAAAGTATGAACAATTTTCAGGGCGACATATAATGTCCAAATGTATTTTACTATTAACTACGATTTTATCAATAATTTACTGGCACATGTATATACAATTTATCATGACGCACGGGGTATTATGAAAAAATTGGGGGTAGTAATTTGGGGTTGCCTAAAAATCATACCATATTAGTTTCAGTTTTTCACACCCAAGGCCATAATTATGGAGAAAAATGGAGGAAATATTTGCTTCTGTAGCTACATGCATTTACATTTTGCACGGCACTTTAATCCAAGAAATCCTAACAATAACAACAATTCTTTAGGAAAGCTTTCACAATTGACGTCAACCACACTTTGGCATTTTCTGAACCCACCACCCCCTTGTCAACATTCGTCAATTTCATGACCCCGCCCCCTATCAACTTGAGGACATGCGACCCCAAACGCCTGCATCTCCTCACCCCCGCCCCTGTCAACCATGGCGATGTCAAATTCATGACATATTCACCCAAACCCCAAATTGCTCAGTTAACTATCTAATCTAGCCATTATTTAAGATACTAGCCTGCCTTATTAAAATTGAATATGTGTGCAGTTTTGTCAGGTCATGTCATACAACAATTGCGTTTCATGGGCAATATATATGTTAATTTAACAAATTTACATTCCAACAAATACAAAGCATATATTTTATCTCCATTTTTTATACTACAACCTTAAACATCCATTAAAATTTGTTAATGCAGCACTCTCCCCCACTCCCTCGTCAACTTTTGTGGTGACCCCTCTGTCAACTTTCGTCAACTTTTGCTGACCCCCCCCGCCCTTCAGGGTTGACGTCATTTGTGAACGCTCACTAATTAAAACACCCAAAAACTAGATTGTAATATGATGTATAATGGAATAATTAATTACATAGATATTATGACTTCTATTCATCTGAATTTCCCTCTCTCTACTTGACACATTTAATCATGCATAGGGTTCCCTTTCAGAACGTCATTCATATTCGTAAAATTTGGATAGATAAGGTGTCTGCTCCCAATGAAAGCATTCAATGATTTCGGCGCAGCAACAACATTAATTGGTTGCTATATAGGATTTGCCCAGAACTGAATTGGCTTTTATTTTCAAAGTAGAAGTACTAGTTTTTATTCCCCATTGATACATATAATCATTTTGCTATCTGATATTACAATGCATCTGGGTAGTAATTTAAATACCACAGTGATTCATCTAGAAATTGGCAACATGTCCCTAATGAGTCTTTAAGGACTCACATATTTTGAAATATTGTGTCCAAGAGCCAATACAGTGAGTGTTGGCATACATAATCATAACACAATATATATATATTTATGGGTCCCATGGGATGCACAATATTAATTTTTTGCATACTATTAAAAAATAACGAGTCCTGGACTCGGGACTCGCATTTAGATTAATCACTTATACCATTATTATATTATATATGCACAATCATGGTCAGTCTTTAGATTGTTTGTTGTCTACCTCAAATTTAAAGGGATATAATTTGAGATATTGAAACCAATATTTCGAATAACCAGACTGATATACAAGCACATTCAAAATTTACTAAGCATTGCTAGTATTCTAAATAAACTTATTTTCACACTTCTCTCTCTCTCTCTCACATCTTTTTAGCAAGCATATTTCTACCAACGATAGATATAGCTGAAGACAGGTTTTACAACCCTAAGCTTCCATTTGACTATATCAAGTGGCCCTGGCGGGACTCGAACTCACGACCCCATGGCTGTGAGACCAGAATGATACCATCATCCCAAGCAGCGAGCTGTTAAAAGGTTACACGGCTGAACCGTTGTCTCCGTAACCCCCAGCTTACATACTTGGTCTGTTATCATCTCAACCCAGAGGTCGTGGGTTCGAATTTTGGGAAGGTCTTATTAGCATTTTTAGTGCTATTGAATGATATAGGTGTGTTTCCCAGTGCTTGCGGATACATTTTCACACTTCTCTCTCTCTCTCTCTCTCTCTCTCTCTCTCTCTCTCTCCCTCTCTCTCTCTCTCTCTCTCTCTCTCTCTCTCTGTCTCTGTCTGTCTCTCTCTCTCTCTCTCTCTCTCTCTCTCTCTCTCTCTCTCTCTCTCTCTCTCTCTCTCTCTCTCTCTCCCCCTCCTGTATTGCGCAATTTCTCCCATAAGCACAACATTGGGACAGCTTATATCATCGCTCGCTCCATAATCCAGTTGAGTTTAGTCTGGTTGTAACGGCAGTTCCTGTTCTGGTAACTTCCATGTCCTATAGCTGAAGACAACGATAGATATAGCTGGAGACAATGGGTTCAGGCGTGTAACCTTTTAACAGCTCGCTGCTTGGGATGATGGTATCATTCTGGTCTCACAACCTTGGGGTCGTGAGTTCGAGTCCCGCCAGGGCCACTTGATATAGTCAAATGGAAGCTTAGAGTTGTAAAACCTGTCTTCAGCTACATCTATCGTTGGTAGAAATATGCTTGCTAAAAAGATGTGTGAGAGAGAGAAGTGTGAAAATGTATCCGCAAGCACTGGGAAACACACCTATATCATTAAATATACTGAGAGTTATGTAATTAAGTCATTATACTTAGAGTTCTTGACAAGAATACTTACTTTTGACCAAAGGTCTGGCTTGACCCGTTGACCTCTTTTGTAATGGCCTGCTACCTAGAAGCAACCTGGAAAAGTAAATGGTAACTATTATATTGATGATATATTGGTTCTTTTATTGGGAAGGGAGATGAGTGGAGGGGGTGGAGGTGTTGGTAGAGTTATAAGAAAGTGGGATGTGTGACAAAAGGCTGATAAGGAGGGATGTAGGGAAACACCTTCATAAAGAGAGATTTCAAGGAAGTGGGATTTGAGGGGAAAGCAAAAAGTAATGGGATATGGGTAAAAAGGCTAACAATATCATTGGGCATAAGGGGAATAAGACCAAAATAAAGAGGGATTTTTGATCACATATACCCTCCTCCTATTGTAGCGTCGCTTCAGCTGCTGAAGCAAAGCCCTGTGTTTTGTTTGTTTGTAACTAACTATGTATGTATGTATGTATGTCTCCAAACAAGTTAGAGAGTTTACCGTTGAACCGATTTTGTTCAATCTTTACACAACTATGCGGTATGAGGCGACACCGAAGTGATTTGATTTTGGGCACTTTGGTAATTAAAGTGTGCTTTCCACAGGGCCATTCATAGTCCAATCTCGCCATTCTTACTAGTATTGAATGCTCAATGAAAATCAATATCACACAAACCAGCAAAAGTCTACTTGGTTCTGTTTGCTCTGAGCAGCTGCTAGTTACATTCATACATACATGTAGTAATTGTGTATTTTTAACCAAGATTTCCATAATATTTTAGTAAATGAGTTGTTGTTTCAGGGATATCCCATCCACAGAAAACTTTGAAATTCCTCAGATGCAAATGGTATGGTGGAGTACTAGTACTGGTACTTTATTGAACTCTTCATTCCAGTATGTGTGATTACTTCTAACATTTTTTATATCCTCATCAATTTTCATCCTCATAAAAAACCCTGACAACGGTCAGATGTTAAATCACACCACCGCGTTGTCCATGGCCCAGTGACACGTTGTTGACGTGTTCACTATTATGTACACATAATTAGAGGTACTAATTAGCAATTAATTGACGTGATTGTTCTGCTATGGCCAGACAACCTCGTAAAACGTACCACGGTTCATCATGTGAATTTTGAAGACCTGTCAATCACAATCAGATTTATGCTAGTACGGCTTTCTGATTTGGATGTGGTCCAGGCCATGGGTTCAGTAGAATGTCCCAATTAAGACCTCCCAATGGAATACGCCCATAGAGCGGCTGTCTCGTGAAGATTTGAGGTGACCTCTTTATGAAGCATCTGGACCGTAAAATCGGTCTTATTACAGCAGTGGTCTCAACCGGAGGCTCTACTGCATTAGTCGCCAGAGAGTGATTCAACCATACACAGCTACATAGTGCACATGGTAGTTTGTGCTAATTTACATATATTTACGTAGCTATCTCTTCGCTGTGAGTGTTGCCATTAGGAATGTAAATGCGCACTGATTTGAAAGATATGCAATAATAAAACAATAAACCGGTTTGCAAATTGCTACATGCCAATAGTTAATATGCAGGAGATAAACTTGTAAGTTCACGGCTGCTGTTGCTGCTACTACAAATGGCAGGTCCATTATAAAAGGCACGATAGGGACCCTCTCTTGTGTAGAGGCCCTACATGGGGTCTTATAAGTGGAGACTTAGTATCCATGTGTCCATTTTTGAGACTTTCCAAAACCTTTGTGTCACTTTTCAATATGCTGTCCGCATGGAAGAAATGTGCGCGTGTCTCATGTCAATAGATAAGATTTTCAATGTGTGACTTTTACAGGTAAAAATGGCTAAAAGTTGGCCGTTTCGCCGTGCCATCTTTAATCCATTTAGGGCCCTACGTAGAATCGATTCAATCGTGAAATCTGCTCAGGATTATATTAATAATTCTTGGACCTAATTGCTCGACACCAACTCAACTTAACTGCTAACTCAAAGCGGTGAAGCGCATGCTATAGACTCCATTAAATATTTAATAGCAGAAACCTGTACACCTATTCTTATCGATTAACCTCAAAAGCCAAACCCGTAAATAGTCATGATAGTCTACCAGATTATTAACAGGTTATGATCAACATTCCAATTACAGTAAATATCTTAAAGCTTGGTTCCATAATTGCATGAGCCGCGTGTGAGCCAAAAACTTTTAAATGATGTAATGCCATGTAATGCAACCTTTTCATAGAAGGTCGCCGCTTTTTCCACCAATATATTTCATTTACATGGTTTTTGTTCCATGTCTGCTATCGAAAGCGCGTACAGTTTTTAAGTGTGCGCCCCCCCCCCCTCTTAAGAAATAAACTGGATTTACCAGTTGAATCAATAACCCCAAAGTGTAACAAAAGATGAGCGTACTTACCCCAAACCAGTGTATCCTGCTTATTTCTCACGCCAACTCTTTTGCTGGTACCTCTGTATCGAGTCTAATCTTCTGGCTTCGCCTACACCATATACATGTATCGTGTGCACGGGTTTAATGCCTTTCTGATCATCGTCGATAGGTAGCTGTAGTATGCATGTTACACCTGTCAACCCTTTACATGCTCAAATAGCAGACTTATATTTGTAGATCTACAAGTCACCATAGACCCGTAGTCAATAAGACTTAGTAATGCTAAAAGCTTTTTTTCTTCTGGGTATTTTTAATTTATTTACATCCGGTGGCATTTTTGTTTGGCAAATAACGGCAAATAAGTCTAAAATGTCCAAAAATTAACGAATTAAAATATTTTATTTGAATTTCAACACCAGTATCTTTTTCAAACTATTTTTTTCAAGAAATCGGTGACGTAAATGAACCCCTTTGGCAAGACTACAGAATAAAAAGAACTATTTACTGCTGGGTTGTTTTGAAACCTTAAACATGACCGTGTTTAGCTGTTGGTATAATCTATGGTGTCTATCTCTTTAACTTTAATGTACTGACCCCATTATTTTGCCCCTCTAAACTGCACCTATTAAAACAGACCTGGCTGGAAAACATAGATAGGCCTATACATATCTGACATTATAAGGATGTCTTTCAGTGCTTTTTAATGGTTGGTTACTAATAACAATGAACCTGTCGACAACATGGTTAATAGCCTCGTGCGTGCCTATCAAAATTACCAATGCATGTTCACGACGTTAGTCATGAATAGGCATAAGTGCTTCTTAGAACAATTTTGTCAATTTTCTTTCTTTTTTCTTTTCGAATAGCCCATGATGCATGTCGTTCAATGACATGGATTTGTGAATGGTCTGATACACTATTTAACCAATAAAAAACACCCTACATGCCTACGATGCGTGCCTATATAAACAAATCAACAGTCCATGAACGTTGGTGTTATTATTTAATAGTCGTAATGTCATACATCCATGGTATTCATGTTCATAACCTTCTATTTATGACTATAAATTCTAAAAAACAAACAAAACAAACTTGATGAAATATAGGTTCAATTTTCGAAAAATGCAGTTCCCGCTCCAGCACCTCACCAACAAAGGTAGGCTGCTAACCACCGGCACTAACATCATATTACTACTTGTATGATGGATCACTTTTTAAAAGAACCTCTTCTTATGTTTAACCAAACTGCATGTAACAGAATGTACTCAAAGTTATAAGTTATATTGTTTATGTGTGAGCCAATTTTTAATGTACGAAATATGAGTTCGATGCATTATTGCTCCTTTGGCAATGTATTAGTATAATTGATAATCAAATCAATCAATCAGCCAAACCAATCAATATCATAATACTGTCACGATGGCTACAGATGACTTCTATTTAGATCTGATTTGATAGCCAAATTGTAAGATAATTATGATGTATGGGTCATTGTTAAATTCAAATTCACATTACCAGCAATCGCCTGACCATGCAGCTCATTGATATATAGCTCAAAGCCAAGTTTTGACCCCATCTCGTTGGTTTTCAATATGATCTGACTCTTTTATACCGAGTTTTTGTGTTTATCTAATATAGAAACCATTATCAATTCTATTGAATAATCGTTTTTGAGAATATTTGTATGATTGTATATGATGGTGGAACAACTCCGAGGCATGTTGTGGACATAACTCATGGCACCAAAGACCATTTCTAGGAAATCGTAAATCCACCTCCACATTTGTGTAGAGCATTTATCTGGGATTGGAGTACGTCTATCTATCCACTTTACTCTTCTTCTTCCTTCAATTAGATTTTTTAGTAATACACCCTATGATAGTGTATGCAGTAATTAGGTTGATACAGATCACAGCACACCACCATTGGACGTTTACATTATGACACTCACCGTATCAAATTCAACCCGTTTATTTATTGTTCTCACTTTGTGCAACATAATTGATACACCTCTAAAATTCTGTCTCATTTATTCTCGCATTTGTTTCTGGCATAGGTACTAAAACGTGGAATATGATGAATACTCGATTACCAATCTATATAAATGAAATGGTTAAATATTTATGTGGATGACATGCTTATTTACACACCACTGACACAATGAAAAGTTTGAAGAAGCATACTGTATTTAGCAACTTCGATTTTGAAGTTAAATAGTAGAACACAATTTTAGGTATACTGTAAATTGAGTAGGACACAACTGAAGATTTACTGTAAAATAGTAGGACACAATTGAAGATTGACTGCAAATAGAGTAAGAAATTAAGATAAGGGTTTTCGCTTTGTAACAAAACATTGTTTTCTACAAAGGATACCTACTAAGATGTGAAGATAGGAATAATCTAACAGCATGATCTGAGTTTGTCATGTAACAAAAGTGACTAAGGAACGAGCACAATGCATCCTGCATTGATTACAACGTACTCGGTACAAGGTCAGTGGGTGCATGTCGGATCAAGGCTAGGCCGAGGCTACAGGCTAAATATAGCGTCAGGTGTCAGACATGTGTGTCTGAAAGCATATAGGCAAGTTAAGAAACTTGTCTCAGTCGTCTAGGGGAATTGGTGTAACGGTTAGCACATTCAGCTATGGCATATGACCGGTCTGAATCATGGTTGGAAGGTGGTGAGTTCGACTCCACGATATTCAAAAGATGTATCTCACCGACTTTCGTTTCAGTCATGTTATTGTATTTCTTTCTCACATCCCACTTGATACCAAGATTTTTTTTTACAACTATAGACATAGTAGAGGACATACATTAATCATCAAAGTTAGTTCCCATTTAACAAAATCGAGTGCCCTAAAGTATTGCAATAAACACATGTATAGTTCACTAATCAAGAATTAGTATTAACAATCGAAAGGTATTATTCATAATATATTACTCACGTAGGTAATAGCAGGAAAAGCACTTTATGGTATTCGTAAAATTGTACAAACACCATACATATATGTCAAACAAACTGTTAGGTTGAAATTATATAAAATACATAGAATTTGTGAAATGTGTATGTAATATGACTTAAGATATTTTAGAAATAAAGATATACAATAGCTTGAAATTATTCAAATAATGTTTAATACTGTATAAAAGTGAATTCAAAGAACTTTGGAAGAGTGTATATGATATATTTTAGCGCATTTCTAAAAACAGTAACTATACAATAGCTTGAAATTAATAGTTTGATATTTAGTACATCAAATTAAATGCATAGATTTCAATTGAAACATGTATATAATGATTAAAATATATTTAAAAGTATTTTTCTTATGAAATATACAATTAATTCTTTGCTACAAGGATGGACTGCTGTAATGAAAATCACAATAACCAATACAATGGAAAATTGATTAACAGAATGTAATTACAAACTTCTGCGTCTCACCAAGTAGTGTAACGCTTTGTTGTATTGAGAAAGAAAGAGGCTAATAATACAAGACAATCAATGCTACATTCATGAAGAAATTCTCGTTGATATTTTGTAATTGAAAAGCTTCACCCATAGCATAGACTTGTAAATGCTATTCCAACACTCTATGGAAGAATTACTTTGTATTTAAGTTTCTTTGTATTTACTTCAAAAATAAATATTTTCGTAATAATCTCTTGTTTACGGAGTTTCTTTGGATCAAATTCTATAGCCCTGATTAGTAGCCATAAAGATTAAATTTACATTATACTAAAACGTACTTCAACGGAAGTATTAAAATAAATGATAAAATGCAAGTCGTACCAAATGACATAAAAAATTAAAATGACACAATGAAATTAAAAAGTCTACTTTCCTAGGGTGTTATTCCTGGGATCCACTACGTAAATGGCATTCTGTGTTTTTGTCATACATATTCCCCTCAACGATATTTAATATTATTTGATAGTCTTTTAAATAACACTATAATTATAAAGGCACAATATGAACTGAACAATTGCCAATAACATTAAAGTTTGAGTTTAAAATATTTTAAAGATTGTGAACATATTCATTTTAATAATCTTTTTAAAACCTAGAGTTGTAAATATCATTACTATTTATATCTTAGCAAAAAGCAGCAAATATGAAACTAATCTAAACATAATTTGTATATTCAAAACTAAATTCAAGGCAAAAATGTATGGCAAAATAGCTCTTTAAATATTCATAGAATTATGCATATCACAGTTTTGAATTCTTATGGCAGAAAATCAAAGCACCATTAATATTGGAAAACCTTGTAATGAAATAAATTTGTATAATGCTATATAATATACTGAATAAAAATATAACCTCTCTGTACTCTTAAAAATGACTACATGTCATAATACATAGCTATAATAATTATACGAAATGTCATGCGTATTTCTGAAATGTTTCTCTATGTAGGAAGTGTTGGAAAAAAAACTAATTGTTTGGATGCCAGACGAAGGTTCACAGTAAAAAAAATGCGCGATGGCAAGACATAATAATCTAGTTCGTGTATTGTCTAACGTTTATCAAATGATTATGTACAAGAAAAAATATTATATTGGCAAGTTATGCCAGTAGAATATCACAGGAAGTGCTGTGTTGCTGGTTTTGTAACACCCGAAGCAGCAGCTCATTCACAGCCTTTGCACCCCATCTTTATCGATATCAACACAACTCCCACCACGTTCTCTCCTGACTCCATCTAAAAAGTTTAATTAATCTAGGAAAGACTCCTCTGCCGTTTTCACAGAATTAATCCTATGAAGTGCCTCCAAAGAGCTGGAATAGACAGCAAAAGTGACCGCATTGCACGGGAACGCCCGCAGGCAGCTCACCAGGAGACCTCTCCAGAAGAGGCGCAGCCCTCCCTCCTGGTACCCCTCGGCAGCGCAGTGCGCAAAGCCCCGATACTTGGGCTGGTGCAGATCATCGGCTTGCATGCGGCTTTTGATAATGTCAATGGGTATGTTGACAATCCACGAGAAGACTCCGGCCAAGCCCCCAGCGACCAACATCGCCCGCACGCTGCACTGGTGCTGCCCCTCCGTACGCAGCTGGTCGCACATGAACTGGTAGGACGTGATGTAGACGGAGAAGCCGGGCACCTCCCGCAGCACGGTGGCGCTGAGGCCGCGGAAACAGCCCCTCAAGCCATGCTCCTGGTGGATGATGCGGATGCAGTGGAGGGGGCCGTTGTACTTGGCAGCTCCTGGAAAACGGGATGTGTGCAGTAGAACTTTGTAGTTATGCCCGGTATTTCAGACAATCCAAGAGTCTGGCCGCTTTTAAATATAAATTGAAGCATTTGATTTGTTTGATGATGGGAATCTTAAATCGCACATGCACACTGTATGGAAATGCTATAAAAAATAAAAGCTATGAAGAAATCACGTTTATAAAAAGTCCATTTTCCCAGTACCAAAGACTTCACAAGGACCAATGCGAACGCCCATAAAGAGACCACCTTTCTATTGTGGCCGCTAGAGGCAAGCTTCCGGGTGGTATTAGTACAGATTTTTTTCGTTTTATTTTATTTTGTTATTCACAAACTAGATTGCATTAGAATAAAGTAGTTTCCATAATCAATATGATAATGTAATTGAAGCCCTTTGTTTACACTTGCAAATTGCTTTTGCAGATCAAAACATGGGCCAGGGTTAACAATAAAAGCACAAATATACATTTCCTTTACTTTAAACCTAGAATATTCACAAGGAAAAATTGTAATCTTTCATCCATACTTAGGGCTTCATCAGACTGTCAGTATAACCAAACATACTATTCTGAACAATTTTACAATTTTACAGGATTAACACGCTGTCGTTTATCTATCCCCACCCCCGCATCCTTCTGCTTTTTACATTCGAAGAAAGAAGACGGTTCCACACGCCAGCACATTACAAGTTTCGCTTGTGAATATTCTTGGTTTAAAGTAAAAGACTGCATATTTGTGTACTATATACGGGATAGATGGTCTACACTATAACAATACCTATTTGTGCCTGTAGTTTCACCTTGACTAGTTCAATGGGAGTGGCTGGTATGGCTTGTACAGCACCAGCAAAACCGCCAGCAATGAAAATATCCGTATACACAGGAGTATCAGAAACACTGTCTCTCTGGGATGTCAGGTATCTGGTGGTGGTGCCATATACTCCAAAGAATATGCTGTTCAGGCATCCGACCGCTCCCAGGGGAAAAGCGAGTCCCCGGAAGAAACCCCTGACACCATCGTTTGTGAAGGTAGTCTGCACACATTTGGATAGTGATGTGCAGTTGGTAGTCTGTTGCCGGACCTTTAGAAATGTCACAATTACAGATGTTATCATTGTGTTATACCATCCACTATTCGATCATGCATTGATGTTATTTCAGAATAGAAGCGAGATTAAAAGTGGTTTTGATGGTGAGAAAAAAGCTGTTATGTGTTGTAAATTTCTGAATAGCCTGGAATTTGTGTAGATGAAGGTGGGTTGTTGAGCTGGCTGGATTTGTCTACGACCCCAAACATAAACTTGTAACTTAACTCCACTTATGATCACAGCAGGTATAGTTTCATGA
This sequence comes from Streblospio benedicti, assembly GCA_019095985.1. Taxonomy (NCBI): domain Eukaryota; kingdom Metazoa; phylum Annelida; class Polychaeta; order Spionida; family Spionidae; genus Streblospio; species Streblospio benedicti. Next base: position 54,713,577 of record CM032667.1, read on the forward strand.
CCGAGTGACCAAGAATTTCGAGTATTATGATTTACAAAGCACAGTAACGCGAAAGGAAATGGTTATTTGCTAGACTTATACATGTTATACATAAATCCGACTGGGTAGGGCTCGAGATAAACTGCCGTATATTTTATGGCCTTTAATACTACATGTACATCCAAAACCTACCTTGATAGTATCGAAAGGATGACCAAATATCAATCCAGCACAACCTGCAAACAGATGTTACCCATGATTATTTTAATGCAATAACTTTGGGACAAGTTACATACGCCCCCAATAATTGAAAATGTATTTATAATTGAAGACTTGGAACGTTATTCTTATAACTGTACTGCTGTAAATATTTTTGGACCTTTGCAAATCGATGTTTGAAAAAAAAATTGTGAGAAACTACATGGCAATTCAGTCTTTCAAATATAATTTTTGGTATACCAAACTATGAAAATGATAATCTAGTTCATTCTATAAATTTTCATATGGCAAACTGTTTATGTAGTTATGTAAGAAGGATGATCAGAATATATTCATTCTAGATTATGCTGTATTTTTGAAAGATAAATTGATGACGGAGAATCAAATTGATGATAAATATGATAAATATTGTGATTTATTTCAAACCACAGATGCCAATATATTACATTCTTTGTACATTGAAAAGTGAAGTCCAAATAAAATGTTAAAAGTATGTGTTAGTATGCGTTACAAACACTATACCATACACATGCTGCTGGGGCCCATGATTGTCACGTCCAAGTTTCCTACTCTTTTACTCTTTTTTCTAATACCTGCACGGGCTACACTCATTCATAAAAAAAAAAAAAAAAAAAAAAAAAAAAAAAACTGCATTGTTCCCCTCGTTGAAATTAATGGTTAGAAAACTGAGAATTTGGAAGGAATATTTATCGTTTGGGTAATATATTCCGGCTGTGTGCAGAAGTCGGGCCACCTAACCCCCATTGTATAAAACATAGGTGACATCGATCAATATAAAAAGTTTCACTAATATCCATTAGCAATTAATATCAATAACGTGTTTCTGATTCCCCCATGACGTGGTACCTACCACCTTTGCCTATGGTAAAAGAGGTTTGACTTATCAATGTATTATTAGAAAAGCAATGGTAAACGCGGGCATAAGCTATTCAACTATATAGGAATCTAAATATGCTATCATTGATTTTTCACATAACATTGAATCAGATAATCAATTGACCATTATGACAGGATTAATATACGAGAGATTTAATTATACGCATACATTACAGTGTAAATTTATTTATCCTGGTATATATACATAAATATACAGGCTATTAATTTGAACCAAAGGATAATAAATACAAGAAAACTGGTAAGCTTTTAAGCTTTCACCCATTCCTTGGGCTTCCTCAGACTGTCAATATTACCAAACATAACAGTCTGAACAACACTACAGGATTAACAAGCTGTTGTTTGCCTCCCCCTCCCCACTCTGCGGGTTATATGCGAAGAGAGAAGGAACACCCCCTAAATCCCCGAAACCATCTGTTGTCTATTTTAGAACTTTTGCTCCATCTTGGTCTATACAATGACCAAGGGTATCAGTGTGAATATGTTTGGAAACTTCTGACGACGTACTACTTGGTCTCCAGTGTTGCATAACACGTTCTCTCAGAGAACGTTCCGTTTCACCAACATACTGACTAATATGTATCTGGTATACTGGTCCTACAACTTTTTTCTTGTCTAGTGGATCATTCGGACGGACAAGGATCTGGCGAAGAGAATTCACTGGTTTAAAATACACAGACACACCATACTGTTTCATGACCCGGCGGATATATAAATACACACCCTTCACATAAGGTATAACCAGTGGTTATTAACCGGAGGGTGTGGGATTTTTCTTGTACCTCTATGTGCAGTCAATGATCTCGCTCGGTGCATTGTCACTGTTCGTTGGAGTAAAATCCATTATAACAAAGGTAATAAGAGTAGCAGCCTATCTCTATAAAAAAGATAAAGCATAATTGCAAATACAGTTTCAATTTCTGACACACGATGTCTATTATTCGGTCCAACATTAGCCCTGACAATTGTAGTAAAGTCAATCAAAAATCCAATTTAGGGTTAATCTTGCCATGCCAATTTGTTAGAATATATATGAAAGAGTAATTAATCAGGTCCATCATTAGCCCTGGCAATTGTGGTAAAATCAATCAAAAATCCAATTAACCTTGCCATGACAATTTGTTAGAATATATATGAATGAGTAATGTTGACCGTAATAACTTTAAAAGGTAGGGCCCTAGCACTCTTAACTGGTTTAGATCTAAAGGCTAGTTATGTACAATTCCAATAGGAAGGTAGATAAAAACTTAATACCTCTTACAAACATAAAAAGAAAATTACATAATTAAGAGTCATATATACAATAAAGTCAAGTGTTGACTTTGAAATGACCATCATATAGTAAATCTAAAATTGAAAATCGATTCCTTATCCCATAAAACTTTGGGAAATGGTATTAAATCTAAATCCAGTTTAAATAAAATCAACTAGTTTCAAATTGGGACCATTGGCTACAATTTAAAGACATTTTCGTCCATATTTACGTTTAATTTGAAATGACCTTGGTATGTGTCAATGAATTCCGCGCCTCTATAAACATTGAAAAAAAACCCACATTATTGTACAAGATTTAACGACGAATAAAATTGTTGGCTTGCAATTTTTATTGATGGCGGGGGTCACTTTGAATTTATTTAGCAGGTGTCTATAGTGGAGACTGCTTGTTTCTAATGTTTTTTAATCCTTGTGCATTTATAAAGTAATTCATTAAATTTTAAAAGTTTGTCACCAAGTGCATTACATGTATTGTTGCGATAGATTATAAATTTTTAGTAGTAAAATATTAGAAATTGTAGTTGGCAGCCATCTTGAGAAATGGCGGCCATCTTGGAAAATATCAAAAATGAATTCACCATGTTTGAAAACATAATACACCAGAATAACCCTTACAACCACAATGTAAATTACTTTTGATTGGCTTATTATATATTTTATGTCATAATGGCGGCCATTTTCAAGATGGCCGCCATCATGGATTTTTAGGTGGCTCTACAGATAGAAATCTTCAGCATACCCCTGAGAGTGATTGTGCCAATTTTGATGCTTGTATCACCATATGTACAATTATGACACTTCGCCGCTCCACTACTAGGGAACTCTGTGGGTAGTCATTAAATCCTAATGCTTTTTTTGATGTATTCTTTATTCCTCAGTACGGTTCTGAACTTCAGTAACAACTGATTCTGCTCTGTGGAAAAGTGTCCGAACCACTCCACGTTTGTGCGCTTTTAGGATTGTAACTACATTGTATGAAAATTCAAATATTGGTTGGTGTGTGTTTTTGTTTTCTGTGTACTTGACATTTGATGTGGGCATCTTCAGATATCACTGATTAAGTATCGAGAAAAGGTAACGTCCGATGTTCGTCAACCATCTGTTCTCCTGTTTGGACGTCAGGATTAATTTGGTTAAGGTCGGACTAAGCCCAAATTATGGGTGAAAGCTTTCAAGTTTTCTTTTATAAATCATCCTTTGGTTCAAAGTTATAAACTGTATATGCATGTAAATGCATATACATGTAGTTTTAAAATTTATAGAAGAATCATATGAGAGATGACCAATAAACACGAAAGAACTATTTGTAGTGTCATAATAGTTATCTTCATCCACAGCAATGTTTTAGTGGCATAACCTATTTAGAGGGCGGGTTTATAAGGAAGAGGGACGTGGGGAAAAAGGCGGAAAAAGAGGGATAGACGGCAAAAAGGGATGCGGGATTTCAAGCAAGTAGGATATGGGATAGGAGCCTTAAAATTTCTTGGCTGTGGAAAAAGGGAAACAAATCTAGGGGTGTAGGAAATAAGGCCCAAATATTAGGAAAGTAGGATTTTTTTTAACTCCTTCTACCCCCATTCCCTTTTAAATAAAGTAATATATAAGTGAAAATATGTAGTGATCGGTAGTAATATTAATACCTGCTTTCCAAAATCAAGATTAATTCCTCACTTCAGATATAATTATTGGAATCGTAGCCTATACAGCACAACCAATATATTTATTAACAACAATGGCAGATCAAGGTTTTTGGAAAGGGGGGCGCAGTTAAGAGATTTTATGGGCTTCGTAGCACGATTGATGGTGGACATGCCAAAAACCCTACGAAAATGAAATGTTTTGGTGGGAAAGGGGGCGGGGGGGGGGGTGGTGGTGCAGGGGCAGGGTTTTGCCTATGAACAGACTACTTCAAACCGAAGAGATCACCTCTCTATTGAGACCAGGTGAGGTCGTATTCACATTGGTCTTATTTAGATATTTACCACCTTCCTCCGCTTTAGTATTGTGAACAGGTTTTGATCAAGAGTTCAGAGAAATTATTAATGACAAGCATAATGCTGACTCTAGCAACATATGTTATTTGTATCAAACGTATCAGATATATTCAGAATATCTAAATCTCATAGATCTTGTGGAGCTTGAACATATTAATTATGTAATCAGAATCAATAACATACAATGTAACTAATCAATGCATAACTGTGCCATGGCCTCTCATGCATTCCAACCTGTTAATAAAGCTGCTTGCAAGTGTTCTTAACAAAGTGGATTTAATGCATTATTGGATCCATGAAATTCAGTGTATTGCTATTGTTATTAAACAAAAGTTTCGTCACGCTCATCGCATGTTCACACAATAAAATGTTACAAGCATAAAATCATTAAAATTTATATCAAATCTGCTCAATCAGTGAACAACGTGTTGATTAGTATTTAAAGAGGTAGACCTACATGTAACTAGAAAGTGTACTAAATTCATATCGCATAAATTGTAAATATGAAATAACTTGTAAATACTTTGTCAAGATGAAAATATAAAGAACAACTATAAGAAAGACAAAAAAAAAAAAAAAGAAAAAAATGCAAATAATTGTTACTAAATCTACTGATATATTTACCATGTGTACTGTTTATGTAATTCCTCAAAAGTATTTACGACACACTTTTGTCGCACTGGGACACACAGTGATCCTCAGCAACTATGAGATTTTGGCAGTAGGGGAGCAGTAGGGAAAATGTACTAATGGCTTGAAGCATTTCCCTCAAACCGACATAGATACATTAGCTATTCACCACTTTCAGGAAAGAAATTTCGTTGTAAATATTCCTGCGACACCGCCATCAAAATCGTCTTTGTCATTTCCGGGCAATTATAGACTAAAACTACTTTAAATATTTAAAGGTCATTTTCAAGCATCATTTATCGTATGGCATCCATGTAAAGAACTTTCCTAATAGTAGTTTGAGAAAGGATTATGAATTTCTAATCGGAATTTAGTCCCATCAAAATCGACGAAGATATGGCAAAAGATTGGTCTTCATAAAAAATGGCAGACGACCAGTGACTGATACAAATTTGCGAACTTATATGAAGAATGCACGTTTCAAATATATGTACATATAATTATTTCATTTTCCAACGCTCATCAGCATAGCAGCCATAAATTTTATGTAAAACACACATTTTGAATGATATAGCAGTAAATGCGATTTTAAATGGGCTTATAAGATCTTATAACACACACCGGAAGTACCTATAAAAATATGTGTCTCAAAATCAAATAAACATAAAAAGACGAGTGCGCAGCTTTTCTGCGCTACCTGGAATTGAAGAATTGAATTATAATAAGACATATAGGCCGCCCCCAAAAATCAATATCGATTTCTTTAATTTGGGGAACACCCACCCTATAAGGGTTAAATTAAAAACACAGGTTAGTTATATTTGAGGGATGGTGGAGTTACGAAACTAATGTACAGTGTGTATAACACCAGCGTCCTTCAATCTGGAAAATAATGCCATATTTTAAAAGCCTGTCTGAATGATGTATCAAAATTTTAGTTGTTTGGACATATAATATAATTTGACATATTTATCCTTTGTAGACACGTATAAGACCACGCGTACAGGTTTTTTTAAACTGAAGGACTTCACTTCAGTGCAACAAAAACATGAATATTGCGTCTTCAATTAAGTTTTTTTCAACTTTTGTCATGTCCTTGTTCTATTGGTTGGGTTGCGCATGGAAAATGCGGGTATACTGCCGTATAGTGCTGTCATTGGTGTTCCTGTTATACATTCCCACCAAGTATTGTATTAGTGGCCCTGATTGTAGATGTGCTTGTCCAAATTATAAGACTATTTGAATTTATGCCTAGCATTGTTTTGAAATGGATGTGCATTAATCCACTGCTTTTCAGCATGAGCGCAAGTTGGGCAAGTACAAGAAATACTAATGCGGTGGTCATCAAATTTTGTGATGTACATTTAACCACTACAATTTGTACACGGGAATTCAATTCATACATGTACAAATGATGTATGTACATGTAAACTTGTGGGTGGAAATGTGCCTTGTAATTGTTGAATATTGTACACATAGGTCTAATCTATATTTTATGTACCGAAAGGCGTATTTTAATGACAGTGCAAGTTTTTTTTCTCAGCGGTATTGGTGGAACTATGTACATAATTATTTTGTTTGGTTTTGCTACGTCAACAAGTCTTTGCTACGTTTTTTTAGCAAGAATATGAAATATACATAGATTGCTACTGTATGCGATATTGCTAGACAGGTGGGATGATGCTTCAAGTCTCACAACCTTGGGGCCAGTAAGTGTTTTTCATGCATAAGAAAACCAAACATCCACATCAGCACACTGTAAAAATCTCCTCAAGCCCTGCCCCATCAAAATCTGTATCCAGCACTAAAGATACTAACCTCCTAAAAGGCCAGCTATAAAATCATTTCCGTAATTCACCCATAAGTTTTCTCCCTGCACCGTGTGCCAGGGATCTAAGCCATCGTCCCAATCTGATCCCCACTCCACCAGTAGCTGGCCAGGGGGGTGAGTCTCCATGAAATGATCACCAAACATCTTAAAACGAAAATTTCAGCTGACTGTTATTTCTAAATATAATTAGTAATTAGTTGGTAAGTAGCATATGGTCTCATTTATGTATGTATTGTTGTTATTCTTTCCTGCTACTTTAAAATCTGAATCTATTTAAACAAAAGATTCAAGTTTCATAATCATTTTTATTTCATTTCATTGAAATGTAGAAATAATTTCTTTTAGATAAAAACTGAAAACGATTATACAAATTTGGCAATTTGTTTAAATTTACATTTAGATTTTAAAGAAGCAGAAAAGAACAACAAAATGTTATTGTGGTTTGAATTTATGAAGCAAACTTTCAAAGTGAATCATCATAGAAAATCATAGAAAAATCAATAATTTTGCATTTATGCACTTATGAATAGGAGAAAATGCAGCACCTACCCATGAACCCCAAGTTGCCATTCGGGTACATTATCTACAGTCATTAATTAGCACACATATTTTCACTTGTCAATTGAATCATTTTTCAGCAACATCTATTTCTTCCACTTGAACCACTGTGTTAAATCCGAAGATCACGATTACAATTACTTACATTAATTTATGAAGGTAAACTTACCTCAACATTTGTTTCATGTTCCTTAATCGTCCACTCAATGGTGTATGTGCTACCGTGAATTAATTATATAGTGTGTCGTTTGTGATTTTGTCTGCATTTTTCATTATAAAAATCTAGACTAATCTAATCAATAGGATGAAGAGAAAGTAGATAAGAGTAGGTGTGTAGCTCATATTTTTTTTGGTTGTTGCAAACATGTATCTTGTTTATGGCAACACAGCACAGGCTTATGTCATATCTAGACTAACCCCGTTTTGTCCCCAAATACCTCACCATGCATGCACACCCTTATTGCTTTGTTCTGAGAGTAACAACTCACATTTTCATAGCAATAATCAGTGAGTTAATCCAGGATTAGTTAAACCGGCCGATCAATATCAGGCAGCAGGGGCTTGTCACAAGTGCCATCAGAAATACACTATTCATGATTGGAGTGGTGCGATTTCAAGAAGCATGTATGTATGTAGATCTATAAAAATGAGGCCGCGTAAACATGCATATGGTATTAGTTTTATTTTGCTCATTAGGTTCTATGCGGATTATTCTATTACAATAGTGTGATAGGCGTCCAAGTCCCACATAATGGTTGCATCGAGCACTCAGTGCGGAGAAGACCTGGACGTGTTTAAATCTGGTGAAGTTAATATGTCCCTAATTCTGGTGAATATTACTTCCTCTGGAAGTTATGAACTTATGTGCAGATTATTATATAATCACAGTTTAGCTTAGAATAGGAAAGGATGTGGTTGTAATTGGTGAAAAATAGATAACAACAACGATAAATACTAATGTAGTCTGCTATGTAATTATTTTACATTCAAAGAAAGTTTTCAAAACCATGTTTCATGATAACTGAGGAGTGTGGATGTACATGTACATACCACAATTGAAACTTGATCCTATTTCTCAAATTACAAAAGTGACGGATGTGTCTACTTGCTACTGCATGCACGTAATGTAACTATGAGATGCATGAGGCTACATTTATGAAAGTACTGCCCAAAAATAAAAGTAAAATTAATTTGTGGTTTATTATTTAATACCAAAACATTCTATTCTAGCGGACTATGCTATTAGTTTCAAATCCACATGCCATCTTCTGCTCTGAATCAAAATGAGATAACTTATAAATATCGGTTTAGATTGAAGAAAGTTATCCTGTGGGACAAAAATTTGGATTGTTTTGATTTCCATTATGGAACCAAGCATAATCGAAACCGGGTATTTAATGCTGTAATATTTTTCCAAACTTGACGTTTCGCCGGGGCTGCTATTATACCATAAATGGCCCAGCCTATGTAAGCTTGAGCAGCATATGTGATTACCCCCCCCCCCCCCCCCTGTTCGGGTTCATGGTCAGATTTCTTTGATGGATCTTGAGAGCTTCCACTACTTGTCTTGTAGCTTTCTACTCTTCTTTTCACAGGATTCTATACAGTCTTTGATGATGTTCCAGTTGTGTCTAGTGTTCATGAGATGTCCAGCGATGAAGGAATTTGGATGTGTCGATATGATATACGTTCTTTGAATCTGGTTTTAAATTGTCTCTCTGTTTCTCCAAAGAATTCTGACTTACAGGTCTCACATGTGATTTAGTAAAACAGAAGACAAGAAAATCAGTAGACAAGTACTTGAGGCTCTCAAGATCCATCATAGAGATCCAACCCTGAAGCAGAACAGAGGGAGTGAGTTACCACGTGCGCTGCTCGTGTTTCTCAATCGTAGTTGTCCTGAAGCGTTTCCTGGTGAAACCGGGCAGCTCTTCTCGCTAATCGTGGAGTTTGACCAGCGTCATCGTCAGTTTTCACGGCTAGATCACCCACACTGCCTATACAAATCCATGTCATATCAACCCGTGGGCCTGATTGTGTCTTCTACATGGAAAAATATAATTGGGTTAGACTTACGTCAAACACTGAATCAATACTCGGTTTTTCTTACTTGGCAATTTAACATCGTACGTTTGACGTTTGCGATCGTCACTGAACATTTCGGTAGTGGGCCTTGTGATTGGTTGGATTTTGAGGTCAAGTTCCGCGGATATCAGAGCCATTGGATCATGGCTATATACTTAGATATGACGATGGACTAACATAAAAGCATTAAACATTAAACTTTTCTATTATCTTACAAGTATAATGGGATGAGTTCGTAAAATATATACAGGATGATAAGGATGCCCTTGAAGTGTATCTGTGACAGCACACATAGAAAGTAGACTACAACACAAATATTTGCACACTGATGTATTAAAACATACATTACTTACACTTCTAACCAGATCTATGGGTTTGATCCAATATTGTGGATACATTTTATTGTTTGAGAATCATGAATTATAAAGATGAGCAACACATTTAATATAATTGGGTGGTACATGGACTTTGCACAAACAACGGTTCTATTTGAAAACTTGGAAAATGTACTAAACCAATGATAGTTTTTAATGATTTTGACATTGAGCAACGTTCATTTTGCATCAAAACGTTATTCTAAAGAATTGTTTATAAATGATGTTTTATGACATCATCATTGCATAGTCTATTCCATTTGTATTTCAGAAAACACATTTCAAGTCAACATAATTGTATCTGTATCTGCATCAACCCTCTACTGCATATTTTTGAGTCCAGCTTTTGGCAGTTTCAACATATTTTGCTTTGTCCTTTGTATAGATGTCTGCGATGTCTGGTACCAGCGGGTCATCAGGATTTGGGTCAGTCAACAACGACTGAAGCGACAGCAAGACTTTGCTAATAGTCAGAGCTGGGGACCACTGCTTCTGCAAGATATCCAGACATATGCTGCCGTTGCTATTGATGTTAGGATGGTATATCCTCGTCTTGAAGCACACCTTGGGTGGCTTGAAAGGGTAGTCCGTTGGGATGTTGATGGTGAGGTGGAACACTCCGCCTTGGTAGGGACTGTTTTTAGGGCCTATGAGTGTCGCAGTCCAGTGGAATAAGTTATCATCTGAGGCTGGTCCTGCAGAGAACCCGTCCAGAGCTTCATTCACCAACTCACTGTGTTCTTTCTTTATCCTTTTTAGAGCCATGCTGTGTGCACTTGCCAAGTTAGTTAATTATACTCCTGTATATGTAGTAAATTGTAAATGGATTTATTTTATGTTTTTCATTCTTTGCTTACCTTGTAGGAACAGTGTGCTTATGTATTGCAATTTTAATTATTATTATTTCAAATTTATCATGTGAAAAGTAGTCAAGCAAAGAATAAAAAACATGAAATGAGTCAATTTAGTATTCTCTACAGTCCAGATTTATTCCTCTCGCCATAAATCACATTCAACTCTTTTTGGAATATGCATGTACGTGTAACTATGTTTTCCACCAAATGATATAAACATTAGCAAGTGAAGCATGTACTGTGTTGAGCCATGTCTTTATTTGATCTGGACATTTCAGCAATCAATACGTAGACAGCAACAAGAGACGTGGATCCATTGTGTATAAACATGTTACAAAGAGTTACGGCACATTGCAAAAAGTCCCCTGTCCTTCTATCAATGATCCGATCAAAGGATTGAATACTATGTTTCATTATATTCCTCTACTGTGGACACACCCTTAATCGATTGGCTAATAGCCGAAATAAGCCAGTAGCATTATTTGTCCAAAATACCTGGCTCAATGTTGCCATCAGAGAGTAGAAGCGTCCACGACATTGAAACCCTCGATTAGAAGAATAAAATCAGCTATTTTTAAAACAACATAGAGCTTTGAATGATCCCATTTGAAGAGTTTATAATCAGGGTATAATGAATATACATGTTTGTTTTTGTGCACGATCGTGATATCACACCCCCAATTTGTTGAATAATGCCTGAGCTTGCAGGCCATTATTCAACAATCATTCCAATAGTGTAAGTTTATGATATATTTATAGCTAGTGTTAACATTATAGAATTAACACTGATATTTAGTTTTATATAATAATACTTATTTGAAACAATCATGAACTTATTTTGAAAAGGATACTAAGTAGTATTGAAACACATTAAATAAAGACTTTGTTACCAACAAGTATTTTTATATTTTGAGCAATTTTAGAACTTAACGCAGCAGATATAGAAGAACAAATATTATAAGCAATACATATGTATGAAATAAAGGTGATGCAATAAGCAAAGAACAGGTTAGTGTAAAATTTATTATGTATCACATTTGACAAGGTGTAGAATGAAAAAATGTTGAACTATATAAATCTTACAAGAAACTAGAATACCAATGAATAATGAGAATAATGAACACTAAACCCAATTAATAGTAACATTTTATCCAAGGTGCCCACTCTTACAAACGAAAAAAATTTTTTTTGCTGCAGTCAAATACAGCAAAACTTCATAATGACATCTATCAAAATGAACAAACTGTTCATTATTCAAAATGTTTAAAACAAAATAGGCAAATGGCAGATATTGCATAAAATGACAACCCTCATCAAATGGTGGCAGCTTTGATTCTAATTCCTACAGTTCATATACAGATCTAAAATCTTACAAATGCAAAATATATACAAACAAATCTTGCATATATACATAAATCATCCATATCAATATAGTAAAATTTAACTATTTTCATAGGTTTGAAAGATAGATGCATGTTCAATATTTATGAAGAAATTGATCATGTACTAAATATGCTACCAGGCTTTCATTTTTATAAAGTAATCCAAAATACAGAATTACTAAATGCAAACTATTAAATATATATTTCAATTTCAACAAAGTGTGTATATAAAATTGCATTATGTACCATATCATTGTGTTTAAGTGAAAGCAAATACAAATGAGCAAGCAAGTAAAAAGTAGAAAAACTATAGTGAACAAATCCCACCCATTAAATCATCCATTGAAAACAATTCATGTCAACTCTTTCTACAAAAGAGTCATTCCTTAGAAGACAACTGTTCGAAAAATTCAAATATGTGATTTACAGTATTAACACGTATTTAATCACCTGCATATACAAATAAATCTATTAGAATTGATACTTTTAGTTGATGCCTACATCTTAACAGTATTACATAATTATGAAGTGTCCTGAAAGCTTAATGAAAGTCATTATTCATGTTTCAATCATACAGATAAACTTTATTAAATGTATACAATGGCACTCCTCAAAATGTCCCCTGTTTGTGTGTATATCGCCACACCCCACTTAAAAATTCACAATCCATAAAATACTAAAAACACACTTCAACTAATGGCCATTCTTAACTCCATTTCCATTAACAGTAGCATTTTCGCCGCCCAGGCCGGCCGCCTTCCTCAGAGCACTGATCACGCCCAGCCTCTTGAGCACATTGTTCTTCATCATGTCCATCCGCTCGACCACCATGTGATTCTCGGCGTCAATATTGAGTCCGTCTGCGTTGTCTACCACCTTGGCCTTGAGGAAGCCCCTGCGGATAGCTTCACCCACATAGATCTTCTCACCGGTGGCGTTATTGATGTAGTTGCCCGTGTTCTTGTCGATCAGACCCAGCTTGATGGCTTCGTAGAACTGCACCTTACGCTTGTGTCGCTGGTCCACCACAGCATTCACCGCGTAGGTTTTGTCTTCGTAGTGAGGCTCCGGACCATTGGGGTCATAATCCACCTTCAAAGTAAATGTCAGTGAGTTGTGTAGTTTACTATCCGTACAGTCAGTCATTACAAATATAACAATATAACACTGTCTCTGCTGTACTTACATTAATGTTGGTATGATTCTTCTGTATTTTAAACTATTTTAGATTTGGTAATATAAAGGCTGAGGACATAATTGACAATATGACAATATGTGAAGTGAGACTGTCTGCTGAACATGTACCTGCACCCATCCATCCTCGATGGCGTCGTTGATATTGAGGACCTCCCCGGTCATCAGGTTAGTGAAGTTCTGGCAGTCAGCGTCCAGTATGGTCCTGCTCATGGCAGTCTCCTTGTTTCACCTGGCAAAAAGAATAATACTGTAAGCCTGTAGGAAGCAAAATATTCGTCTAACACAACAAAAAATGGCAATTTATTTGTAAATGTTATTGGACTCTTGCTGATTTGCTTGTGAATTGATTGAATTGGTGTTATTTCTTTCCCAAAAGAGGTCTCATGGTTTTAGCCCCTACTACGGGCCTGTGCTGCATGATAAGACACATAATGTTAATTGTCTTGAAATTATTTTTAGAATGAAATATATTCAGTTTTAACACCAGACAACAATGATCTGATGATTTACTTGTCAAGTGTGTTTTAAGTTCATCCTATGTTGTGTTTATATCACATTTTACCGCAGTGTCCCCATAACAGTGGAGAGTATTTGGTTCTCCCACCAGTGTTCCCACTCGAGCGGTTTTACTGGCCTCTATTGGTAGTCGCAGTACCCACCTTCTCGCCGCTGTCAGCATCCACGGCACTGACGATGTCATAATCGCGCGTGTCCACCAGCGTCTTGATGGTAATCAGGCCGATGGCGCTCGTCTCCTCGCGCGTCTTCTTGGCAGTCTGGAACTCGACCTGCAGCAAACACACACACGGTCATGAACAGGGACAAGGGGGTCTATCATCTCTAAGAGTTTTAGTTATGTCCTGCATGGCGTATACAAATAATCATCTCCATGATAATAATAATAATTATTGATGGTCAATTGGCAAATACATTGAAATAGAGCACTGACTGCAATTGATAATTATCCATGGTGAGAATAATTGAATTCAATTCAATTTCTTTATTTCAGAATATTGAATGCATAAAAACCGGTAATGATAGAATATGAATTCATAATTCTTATCATGTAAATAATATCCTTTTTCATTTATTGGCATGACTTGAGTTGTATGTAAAAATGGGCTAATTGGTAAATAATGGCTTTATTCGTAGGCCTAGATACCGTTGATGGAGATGCAGAAAAATTGTGTTATTGTAATAAAGGTAGATACTGACCTTGATGAGGTTCATGCCCATGGCCTGCGGTATTGGCATCTGCTCTCCAGTGTCTAGGTTCACGTACACACCTGCAGCAGGGAGGGGAAATATTGTTGTTGAATCACATTCAATGTGAACCCTATGCATTAATATATCTGAATCCTAAATGGTCTACCCACTCAGTAGGGGACATCACTCGGCAGACCAAACTCTATCCTCCAAGTTGCTACGCCCAAGTAAAAAGTCACTTACCCTTAGCCTGGTCGACAATGCCCTGCTTGACAGCGTCCTGGAAGCTGATCTCCTGCTGGGTGCGAGGGTCAATCACCCCACTGATCACAAACGTGCGCTTCTCCTCTGCCCGCTGTGTTGTGATCTGGTCCGTCTCGATGCGCTCACGGCGTGCGCCTGACGCGGTACTCCACTCATCAGCGTCACCGTTACCATTGTGATGCGGATTGATGGTGTGGGTCGTCTCCTCTTTGGTTTCCGTGTTTTCAACAGTGATTCGGTGCTCATAGTACCTGCAGAACATGAATGTTTTGATTGTGATTGAATATTTTTAAACTGTGTTTCTGTGTTGTGTTATACAAGTGATTGATATAGATCATTTACACATAATTCTTTGATTAACCTAAAATGTTGACCCAAGTACCCAACACTGTCTTTCTTTCTTTTGGTACTTATTACACTGTAAATATATCCCATATATCTATGACTTGCTCATAATGTCTGGATCCTTAATGGATGCAAAGACTCACTTGATATTTGAGCGTCCTCCCTTGCTGGGTCTGATGTGTGTCCATTGCTCCATGACGCGGATGGGCAGTGGTTCCTTCTCCAGCTCTCGCCGGTGCAGTGACCACTGGCGGTGCAGCTGCTGGTAGCAGAGGACTGCCTTGTCGAGAGAGGCCACCACGTCCACCATGCGGCCGATATCTGTGTGATAAAGAGTGGGGTGCTTGAATAATAGCCAAAATAGCATTCAATAAATATTTTGCAAATCCAACGGTTACTACTTTTGTTGATTTGTGTTGTACATCACAAATACTATCTACAACTACAGCAAAACTAGCATACAATAATAGCTTTGTGCCAGGAGTGTATACTACTTATTGCAGAATATCAACATTACGTATCAAGTGATTTTTCAGTGATGATGCGCCCTTCCAATCAATGCTTTAATGAAGGAGCAGAGGTAATGGGATGGTCTTGGCTCAGCAATTAGGGTAAATATGTCTATTGTGTGGTAATGTGCATTTTCTTTTAAACATTCTAGTGTACATTTAAAATCTATTTGCAGGTAACACATTCCTACACTAGTAAATAAGACACCGTATTAAAAAGTTTCGCTACCTGCGTTGCTGTTGTTGCTGTTGCACGACGTGAGCTCCTTCTCGAGGCTGAAGAGCGCGTTGTGGAGCTTGGTCTGGTCGGCCGTGCCGTACTGCTTGCTCAGCGCGTCCGTGATGCGCTTGAAGCGGCGTCCCACGCGGTCCTTGGCCACCGTGTTGCCGGGCATGCTGCGCATCCTCTGTAAACAACGCCACGTGGGTTACGTTCACCGTCCATCACCGGCCATTACCAGCCACCAAAAGTAACAGTCGTTATGATCAACCAAAGCGGCCGCTTTCTTGGTTGATTCAAATATGTTTGTTTATTGAGCTTTTCAAAAACAGGTTAGTGTGTAAAACAGTGTAGTATATGTTACCTTGCAAACCCGTAGATGATGATTATATTATTATGACACAAACAGTGAGTGACTTACCCACTCGTTGGTGAGCGCTCGTGTGGAGCTGGCCAGGCAGCTGGTGAGCTGCTCCTGTACCGTCTTCACGCTCTCTGTCCACGAGGCCAGCAGCTGGATCTTCAGCCTGAGGATGGACAGAAACTGGCTGGTGAGATTTGGTATGCATCATCATTGCATCCAATTCTAATCCTCAATCTCTCAGTTAACTAGTAACTACAGTACAGCAAGCACTTTTATACCACCACATTTACTGAGCGTGACCTAAATGAAGACAATCTTCCATTTTACAATATTATCTTGTGGCTCTGACTAAGAGAGATAATTAGAATTGAAACCATAAGCAAGCTACGGGAATACTCAATAGGATACTATTTTTATTACAACTATGATCTCTTTTTAAACTAAATATTGCAAAGAGTTGATGTTGTGTTGTCGTTGTCGTCAGTCGTCATCAGTCGTCATCATTGTTGTTTATACGGCTGATAGAATAAAGTCCACAAATGGAGTTTCGGTGGTTGTGGTTGTGAGTAGCTGGTAGCTGTGTAGTTGTGTAGTTGTATATGTGTAGTGGTGTAGTTTGCACCTGTGTACTGTGTGTAGTGGTGTGTAGTTGGTATCTAGGCTATGTAGTGGTGTAGTTGGTACCTGTGTAGCGCTGTGAGTGCGGACTTGTCTGGCGCCGGCAGCAGACAGGACAGCGCCGGCACATAGCCCTCGCTGCCCCCGGACGTCCGCACCTTGAGGCGGTCTGGCTGGCTTGTGTCTGTGATGACGATCTCATCCCCCGCCTTCACCGTCACCTAGACAACACAAATACACATAATAAATGCAAATCTGATGTGTCCAATAGTGTCACTGGGAGAGATCCAGCGTTTTGGCAATGGGGGTGGGGCGGGGTGGGGGATGCGCACTTGAGGGCTATCATGGGTTTCACAAGCGCTTTCGATAGTGAACATGTTGAAACCCCCATGAAAATGAAATATATTGGTAAAAAAATAGGAGGTGGGGCCCCCTGTGCCAGCCTGTATCTCGCTATGATTGTGTTACTAACGTCTAAGGTGTGGTTGCTATGGTGTGTGTGTGTGTGGGGTGTAAGTAAGTGGGATATAGGGGGAAAGGTAAAAAAATGTGGAATTTTAAAGCAGTATAACTGTTGGGATTTCTTGACCCCTCATGTATGCACCCACGGATATACGACCCAACAAAACCCCCTTATGATCACAACTCTTTGATACCCAACTGTAAAAATCATTGCAAACAGATTCAATTAATTAAGGGCTGATGTCGTAATAACAATAGCTCTTTTCATAACACTTCCGACGTGCTTCATGTCCCACTTTGATCACGTTATGGAAGATTTGCGTTATGACAATGACATACACTAAGTGGACAAAAAGTCTGTGAAACATGGGCCTAGTTTGCAGGGGAGCATTTGGCAGTCTCGATTGACATGGTGATGCACTTCTACAGACTCGCTTCAGGGAAATATAAAAACTGGGCAGTATAAAAAGTGGCAAAATGAAGAGTGAGAGGACACAATGTACTCCGGCACTAGTTATAAATGCTCGTGCCTTTGTTTGCGTATCTGGGGTCCATATATCTAAGATCTATACATGATTGGATATTGGTCTGATTTAAAAATGGGCACACCGGATGTTTTTTTTCTATACAAATACAATGACTAATTTTGAGAGAAATCATTTCTCAACTGTCTTAATATTTTCCGAAACATTCCATGTTCATTGTCTGAGACGTTTTTTTTCTGTCACGAGGTGGCAGCATGTGGCACTGAAGCAAGAAGAAGGCATTTTTCTCACAATTTGTCAATGTAACCTTTTTAATATTAATCATTTCAGGGTATTTTAAGTATTGGCATCATTTCCAAAATCATGAATGTAAATGAAAACGTATATACTTCGAAAAACATTTGACAACCGTGGAAATCGGACAAGTATTTCCTACAGTTTCTCATATAACCCTCCAGTAAAATCGTTATTTTAGCACCATGTGTACCAAGATGTGGGCGTAAAAGCAGTTGCATATACTATAGTGGGAAACTAAATCAAACAGCTCTCTGATTTTTAAAACTTTCGCAGATATTATAGACATAGTTTCCAGAGGTATACTGACACAGTTTCACCCGAATACACATCACAGTATTGGAGAAAATACCGGTAATATCCAAATTAAAATTCTCACAAGTAACTAAACTACCAATTTTTGGTATGTGCAGTTCAGTTGGTAGAAGGTTTAAAACCTATCGACACTAACAGAAACTGACTCCCCTGGCATATTATCAAGGCTGTGGTCAGTCTGTGGTCAGTCTGCGGTCAGTTGGGGTTTGAAATAGATGTAGATTTAATGACATTTATATCTTTGGTATTTGGTAAAATTATTGATAGATCAATAAAGAATGTCATTTTTAAAGTAACTTAGTATATTTACATTTATATTATCACTTTTTATCTGAAACCTGGAGTGAGATTGTGATTTTTATATCCCCTTTTCTATGTGTCCGTCAATCTAAGACCTTGGTCCATTTTGTATTTAATCATATGTTCATGTCATCTTTCTTATTTCTCTTTTCAGCATCTATTCTTAAAATTAGATATTCAGATGAAGGCCATTTTCAATACATCATTTGTACGAAGAAGAAAAACAACCCCCTTTCAAAAATACTTAAGACCTGTCTAATAAAAATACTAATACCCCACCAATGTTTAGGTTCAGTCATTTGCATTATCCAGAGTGCCTCTAGCAGTAGATAGACAACTTACTTAACACTATACACTTGAAAACACCTCTCATTGACCCTCGATGCTAGCTATGACCTACTAGGTCAAAAACCCAGGTCAATGACAGCATAGTTGCTTTATGTCAAGTTGCAACAGACTTGACTGAAATGGCTACTTGATTCTTCTAGTGTGACAGGTTGCCAATACGTAGGGTTACAGGCAACCTTTCATATGTAAAATGTTCCGTCACTGAAAAGAGTCTGTTGAAATTGTTATTCTCAAGAAAACAATCTCAAAGTCACTTTGCTGTCAGGTCAATCAGTGCATCATGCCTTGACAATTCAATTTCAGAAGTCTGTGAATTGAATCGACATAAAAACACTAAAGAAAGTGGGAAAAGAATATGAAACGCACGCACGTATGCAAGCATCAATGTTCATAAAGGGACCACTTCAAAACGCTACACCGTACCCCATCACTTACAATGAGCAACATCCAGTCTTTGTAAACCATTCTAGAGACCACATCACCAATCATACACTTTAAACATTCAAAATGCATACGACATATTGTTGGCAACATTGCAGAATCCCCATATGTACAGTAAAAAGAGTCCCTTCCTTATACAATTTTATTTATAGAGTAGCGATGTACAGTCGATACTCTTCTAAACAATGACCATAGAGCCTATAACTAGCTCCAGTGCAACATACACCGAATGTGCTTTACACACAAGTATTGATACAATTGAATAAATGCAATGTTTTAAGTTGCTTAAAATCATCTTAATGTGAGTGGTTTTTAGAACAAAGGGTTACCCAACACTAGAATTGTTGTCATTGTTTTATAAATAAGTGGTAATAAGTATCAAATTACACATGTAATATTTGCTGGAAAAACAAAAATTACTATATGAATAAAAGATAAACAGAACGTACCCCAACGCATCCAGAAGGAGTCTAGGCCTAAACTATTCTAGAGAC
Source organism: Streblospio benedicti (assembly GCA_019095985.1). Lineage (NCBI taxonomy): Eukaryota > Metazoa > Annelida > Polychaeta > Spionida > Spionidae > Streblospio > Streblospio benedicti. The sequence goes on from CM032667.1 coordinate 54,733,535, forward strand.
TTTCGCCCCGACATATGGATGAAAAATTCAGAATGCAACTAGCATTTCGTAGGGACCATTGGCAGAACCCCGAGGGTCATTGACAGAACCCCTATATCTGGGTCACTTGCAGGTTGTTCACAATTTCATTTATGGAGTAGCGATGTACAGTCGATACTCCTCAAAATAAAACTAGAGCAAAACTCCAGTACAATTTATCCATTTAATACTGGAATGTGCATCACACACAAATATTAGTAAAATATAATAAATACAACATTTTAAGTCGCTTAAAATAATCATACGGTGACTGTTTAAAAAAAACAAAAGTCTGCACCACACAAACATCAATGTCATTGTTTTATAAGTATGCCCCTGAAAACATTACATTACGCATGTGAAAGAAATAGGAAAAACAAATATCAATATATAAATAATATATGAACATAGCGCACCCAAATTTTAAAGTCATTGGCCATTTCCATTTATATTACTCGAAGTATGTGTAAGATATTGATATACACACCACATACACTAGTGGTGGGTAGCTTCGAAACTACTCTGCTATATATTTTTTTCACGCAAAAATATTTAGTGTGAGTACTTAATACAAATGTACAAAAACTATAGGTGCATAAATATAAAGTTAGAGACAATATACTTATTTCAAATAAAAAGAGGTTTCGTCTTCTAACATTTATCCAACTCCCCCACCAATATTTTTTTTAATGTTTGATGTCAATAAAAGCTTATTTAGACAAACTTGAATGGTGGCAATATCTCGTATCTCATATCAAAATAAATAAAGATAGTATGAATTACATGTATATGGAAATAGGTACGTGTATTTACTTCAACAATATCTTTAGAATTGAAATAATTGGCCTCCTAATGAGAGTGACTCCCATAACCCCGAGTCCCATCCCACTATGACAGCAGTCAGCGTGGTCACAAACACATCCACGATCATGCCGTGCTCACTATTGAGGGTCACTATTGTAGGCAGATCTTATGTAGACAGTTATTATCGTTGTGGTCGGTCAAGGGTAAGATGGTGTCAAAACCTTGTAGTCTACTAATTGAAGATACAAAACATCCCAAAGACACATACAAACAAAGAGAACTAAAACCAGTCCTTTTGCAACTATAAGAGACAATACCAATAAACTTTCCGTCCCACTCCTCGCACTCATTCACCGTGTGAGCAGCTCACCTGGTCCACCTGGAAGGAGCACAGCGCCTTGAGCACCTTGGAGCCCCCTACTTTGCCCGGTTCGAGGCTGAGGGGCCGGATGGTCTCACCCTGGTACGCCAGGTTGTCCAGGCTGTTCTTCCACAGGTTGAAGTTACGGGTCAGCTCCTGTGGGAAGAGAGGCGAGTAGTGTAGGAGCTTGTCATGGCAATACTAATAGGGACACCTCACGAATGGCGATACATCGCATTTAGAACAACTTTTCGTTTGCTCTATGGGTAAAAAAAAATGCTTCATAAATGGACACCTCTATAATGGGACCACTTTTCTCTATCCCCACAAGTGTCCCTCATAGTTAGGTTCTGCTGATCAATCGACGGTCTTTATCTTTCTGTTGCTTTTTTATCTCACACAACAGTGGGTTTCAAAAGTCTTTTATGAAATATTGTGTATAAAACATATGAAATACATGAACATACACTGGCCGTTAGGTACTTTGCAGTTCAAAAGATAATCAGGTCAGACTGTCCGGGATCACACCATTTCCAAGAACATGCATAGGCACAGTGCAGAGACATTTTTATGAATAGACTGCAAAACCTCTCTGTTAAAATCATTCGAGAGTTGTTTCAATAGAGTATTTGAATCTTTATGGAGATTCGAGGTGGTCTCATTATTATGAAAAACTGAACCTGCAAAATTTGGTCTTGTTATAGAAGTGGTCTCTTTATAAAGGTGGTCTTAATTGGAGGTTCTACCGTGTACTGTATATTTGTTTTATTGTTTTCTGTGTGTTTTTACTACAGTGAAAAACGTGTTATATGGAATCCTTAGAGATTACGGTAACATGTCTGAGATGGCCAAAATTTGAGATAACCGACTGATATCTGTTCATAATGTTGTTGATTGAAAATGAAATAAACTTAGAGTTGACAGACACATCGAAATATCAATATCGAGATAACGAGTATCTACTGTATATGGTCGTGTCAATATGGACATTATAGACATAATAGCTGGACTTGTGTGAACAAGGTCATCAGAACAAATTACTATAATTGGTTCAAAACGATTTGTCGCCGATGTTTGATTAAGTCATGTAAATGTGAAAAACTGGATGAAAAGCTTTGATATGCAAGTTATGGTGTGACAGTCTGGAGATATAATGACATTAGATGCTATACAAGTTTTTTTTATATTGATTAGACTATATGAATAGCTTTAAATCATGTCAGCAGCTGAAGATCATAGTTTCTAAATCATGAAATGTTATTAGAATCTAAATTCTTAAAGAATACCACATTTAGAATGGGTACAAAGTAAATCTAAAATAAAATCATATACTCAGGAATCTAGTTATATAGGATCTACACGATCCAACTTGGCGTGTGTTCGCAAACTACGATTTATATATGCATTTCTTTCAAGAGTCAAAATACTCAAATATTAAAATTGGATTTAGTCTCATAAAATATGTTATTAATTGTATTAAATGCAAATGATTGTTCCTGTCTATTCACAACACATGTAATGATTCTTTAAGAGTAGCATCATGTAGCACCCAGCTGGCTCCTAGAGGAGAACAATTAAGATTAGGGCACAGCCGCCGTCAGTGGGACTTTTTGAACGTATTTAGTACGTTTTTTCTAGTGTCTGCATGGCTATGGAGGATGTAATAAAGCAAGGCTTGGCGCACTGGCTCTGTACTGCCTACCTACGGTCAGGGAACAGTTTAACTGACCGTAAAGTTTGGCAAGTCAAACTTCCTGTAATGCCTCCGTACTGCCTCCAAAAATGTGCTTTCACTACATTGGTCGTACTGCCATATGTGGCCAAGGATTAACATGCTGTCACGTACCTGGATGGTCTTGAAGGCGGTGTTGGGGTCGAGCGGCTTGCCGTCATAGTTCTTGAGGCTCTGGCCGAGTCGGTAGCTCGTCATGTTGATGTCATGCTCCAATTGTAGGATGTCGGCGAAAAACTGCAGCACACATCATGAGGAATATAGACATGGCATTGATGGAGACATGGTGGATTTAGAAGGTGTCCAGAAATCCCGCACCACTCTTCTATGGTGGTCTTACTTCCCACATTTCTATTTTCAGCCTTTCCTAGCATCTTACTAACTTGAAGTCTCACATACCTCATTTTTACCCTTTAAGCCCCCCACATCCCTAAATCTCAGTCGTTTTCACATCCCATTTTCCTTATAACCCGTCCCCCACCCCCACCTCCCACACCAACCTCAACAAAGCCTAAACAAGTAATAAGTAAAAAAACATATTCATCAAATAGCATAGTTAAATTAGACAACCTGTAACTCTCTGAAATTGCATTGATAACATGTTTTTTTCTCTGATAAATACGAGTATCAAATGTACTTTTCCGTCATAGTCTGTGTTTTGTAGAAGACACATTACATTTTAAAAGAGTTGTTTGGCAAGCGCCTCCCAGAGTCATAAGCTGGAAAGATTTTTGTTATTAATGGTGCTAATTTATCAAAATGTCACAAGTCCATTGACGCAATTTGTTGTCTTTCATTACAATCTATACAAAGTTAATACAAGTTAAAATAAGACTGATCAGTTTCATCATTTTATAAAAGTCTACGCATCTAGCTAAATGTATTGTAAAATCTTTCTACGTTTATTTTAAATCACCATTGTTTTTGTACTGTAATAAGCAATTTTACAATTTAATTGGGTAGCTTTCATCTAACACGATATGTTTAATACAGTATTTTAAGCGTTTTATGCATATTCATATAACACTCATGTGAATATGGATGTATTTTCTATATCTTAAATAAATTCATCATTACCCTCATCATACCCTGAACAATATTTACCTTCATGTGCAAAAGTTTTTTTTTACAATAATTAATCAGTCTATAGACCATATAATAACACATGCATTCCCCGACAATCATTCAATTTATATGCATAAAAAGAGACTAGCTAATTAAAAGGTTTTAGTTGACATGTTTCTAAATAAGACTAAAACATCCATTTGCGACCGAGATACATTAAGCGGTGAACGATCGTTCAGCTAGCTTTGATAAAAGTAGTTTTGAATAGTTCTGTACACAGATGGGAGTTAATAGATTTTTTGTAATCAAGAAATTGTAGTGTACACTAAATTAGTACGGTATGGGATTTAAAAAAATCTTTTTCTATTTTCCGACACTCCTTTTGGTTTGCCTCTAAGTATTAATTATAAGTTTGTATGTACATGTACCTGTAATTTACAGTGTTTTATATTTTTACAAGTCGCTGCATTTTTCCATCTACAGCCTGAAATTGCCAATGTAAAAGCCCACAGAGTTTCTATTATGTAATACTGAGGGTTGATTGATTGGCTGACTCTCTTATGCAAAGTGGTGTCATTATATTGATCAAGCAATTTACATTGATAATTTAGAGGTTGGATATTGTGTTGGCAAAACACTAATTCAGAAATACAATGGAGTGCTGTAGTCATATAATACTGGCTGTATGGGATGCAATCTAGTAAATAATGCAGTCTTTATTAGTAATGAATTGGTATATTCACTTAGCAGACAGGCATAATGATGAACAGTCGGCAGCACAAACACAAAATACAGAGGAAGAAAGTGAACTCCAACAAATGATGTACTATAATACGTTACTTTTAGTTTCAATGTAGTTAAATTGCATGAGATTCATATGGCTGGTAAATGCTATTAATGGATTTGTTTATATTACTCACGTGACAGAAGTCGTTTGGCGCTCCCGCCTCAGACAGAGATTGGACCACGTGGTCGTGCACCTCCTGCAATAACAACAATAAATAAAACACTTGCCAAGTAAATATACGCTAGTTCATGACTTAATAAACTCATTTCACAATTGATATAATCTAAAATCTCTTTGGTAAATACAATGTACTATTATTAAGGAGTAAACACATTCATTGCTTAGGCAAGCGTGAGCATTTGGACAAAATATTTCTTGCTCGAGAACAGTCTGTCCGTGCAACTAGTACTGGTTACATACGTTGACTCAAGGGACTAGATTAGCATAAAACCATGTTTGTATTATGATGGCCACAATGCATTAGGGAAAAAATCACTAAGTGTCCATTTGCAGTGAAAAAAGTGTTATGATACGTTTTTAGAAATGTCTTTATTTTTTATTATGGTGTTATGATATTGGAATTTTCTTCAGATCCCAATATTAGATTCTTACAAATATTTATGCAATGCCACTATGCTATATGAAAACGAAAACTATTCATTAAATAACAAGGAAAATTGCACAAAGGGATTATTCCCAATAGCTACAAGGAACACATCATTGCTTTATGCGCATTACCATTACGGAATATCTCGATTCCCACTTGGTTCCTAAATTATTGATGAGAATGAACTGATCTGCAATTGAACATTAAATGGGAAGACATAACACAAAAATGGAAATGAGACTGGAACAACTTTTATGGAACAGCATTTTATGGCATTTGTCCATTCTAGAAATTTTAATGGCCCCGTCATGTTATGCTCGAAACACTTTACAAAATTGCTCTTTTGTGTTTGTTGAGTCAATAAGTATTTTCTTCATATATGTGACTTTTTGTGGATGTTAAGTCAGTCAGTGCATTTCTTAAATCAACATTTCTCTTATGCAGAGTTTTATGATGTAATAAAGATTATTATGTCAAGTCATATAGTACATAATATACATGCACTAGGTTTATTTGCTACATCATTGGTTACATACAATTGGGTGAAATGTGCTCTAGACTAGCAATAGACTGATTTTATGGTTGGAATATCATACTTGTATGTAAATCTATAAATCATCTTTCATATGAAAATGAATCAAAACTAACATTCGTACATCATATGATGCAAACTCATTAATATAAACATCTAGCTTGCATTCAATCAAAGTCTTGTTTCGATATACATGATGTAGGTATGTAAAAGATGACTTGTGCGCTGTTTGACTTTAGATTTGTCTATATCAATTTTCAAATCAACAATTGTATTCATTTAAGATGTTTTTTTTAGTTGCTTACATTATACGTTTTCTAAAGTGAAGCAATGGATTGATTTTACTGGTTGGTATATAATATACACCTCATCAATGAAATATCAATCTAATCTTTAAAAATGTAAATCAAAATGAACTGAATTGTAGATCAACTGATGAACTTATAAAGTCGTTGATGTAAACATTCCTAAAGTCTTACTGAAGATACATATTCAAACAAAGTCTTGTTTTAATATGCATGCTGTAGCTATGATGTATTTTCTGTGTTTTTTCTTCTCACTGTGTTGAAATATAGTTTTAGACTTTTCCACAATAATAATAGTCACTTGGCTATGTTTGTCTATAGACTTAGTTCTCCGTATTTATTTGCAGCACACACACACAAGGTCAACAGCTGTATGCGCAACACACAGCCAACAAGAAGGGAAAACATTCAAAGAGAATTCTTATTGATGTTAAATATTAATAAAAGAGGGCATCATGGCAATCTTAAACCAATTAAAAGGTTCGCAGTGGGGTGGTGAAAGCCCTGTCCCATACATGTGTGTAGTAAATGTGTCAGGTGCATTCAAATTTCATATTTGAAAGCAGCAAGATCTAGATATGATATACTAAAGTATTGTCTTTTATTGGGTCTATAGTTTTAAGTTATATTCCTAAATAATGACTGATCTCCCCATGGGTGGTTATTGTAAACAGCAAAACCTGTTACATCAACCACAATAAATATTCCATAGGCAATGATAATAGACTTGTCAGAAGTAACACATTCCGGGACTACGCTTTATGAATCTTTATGGAACTTTGCCGATACATGTGATTTGAAGTATAAAATATTACAGCAAAACACCACTTTTGTCTCGTTTAATCATTTGATACAAATTCATAGCACAGACATCTTTGTGATAGGTTCTCCATTTGCTTCCACTTTCCCTGCTAGTATAAGGCGGAATACAGTAGAACCTTGATCTTTCGATATTGTTTAATTTCTTTTTAATCTCGAGGTGGTTAGCTCCATTTTTTGATCATCTCTATAAGTAGTATTGCATACCTCAAGTATTTTACAAGTACCCATATATTCGAGGTAACCAGTTTATATTACATCAAACTGAACTAAATCTCTCGCCTTTCCGTGTGCACATGTATCCGTGGCACGTAGCAGTTTGGACGAGGGGGGTGGGTCCGGTGTGTGGCAGGGGTGTGGGTGTTTGTGTGTCCGCAGCCGGCGGCAGTAGGCTGCAGTCCGCTGTTTGTGGCAGGCGGCAGGGACCACAGTTGGATGTCGTTTTTACTGTGAATGTCACATTGCCCATTGATATCAACAGTCTGTGCATGTCCGCATATGATGCACATGTATATCCCTGTATACAAAAGAACATCGTCGATTTTAGATGTCAGCGGGTGTGTTTACCCCGAATGTCGTGCTGATGTTAGTAAACATTGATATCAGGGGGGAGGCTGTTTTAATGTCTCCATATGATGCACATGTATATCCATTAATATACAAAAGAACATCGTCGATTTTAGAATAGAAATCACATATCAAATAATTAAATTGAAAAGCTGCTCCATGTTAGCGTCGCACAAACGTAACATTCGTCAACAGAAGCGAATATGTTGCAGTTCTCAATTACAGTAAAATCGTCGCTTGTTTATGTGTGCGGTAATGCTACATTGTTTTACTGGATCATTGATTTCATTGATAACGCTGTTTTAATGTATACTGATCCATTATTCAATTGTACAATGAAACCATCTATCGTCGATTTCATGAATAGAAATGACATATCAAATAATTAAATTGAAAAGCTGTTCCATGTTAGCGTGGTTTAAACATAACACTCGTCAATGGAAGCGAATATGTTGCAGTTCTCAATTACAGTAACATCGTCGCTTGTTTATGTCATGCGATGAGGTCCATGGAATATTGCTATATTCTGATAGCTACTGATCCATTTCATTATATGACACGCTGGTATAAACATGTCAGAAATAGGCATGGTCCAAATGGGGGGAATATGTCAGGCTATGTATAAGGAGACGTGATGGCAAATATGGTTTAATACCAAAACATAGCAATGATTTTTCGTGTGTTGACTTCACACTTTATCATAGCTGAACTACAATTGAGGTTGTGTCATACACCTTTGAACGTGTAGTCAACGCCGGAAACGTCAGGTGTGGCAAGATTCAAAAGTTAGGATTTTTCTTTTATTCATAATATGTATAACTGAATTAATTTCTGAAACGTATGGAAATATTTTTATAAAGGCATTTCCTTCAACAAATCAACAACCATATCAAGTAAATCAAACTGTCATAAGTCAGAGGGTGGCCCCTTCATGAAAGACAAGATTTATTACAGGTTGAATTAGGGCACCAGCCAAATAACTGGTTTCTTTCAATAAAAAATATGTTGCAAAACAAAACAGTGTCAATTTGTTATCTAGTATCAAACCTGTTGACTTTTTTTTTTCTCACCTTTTTCACGTGCAAAAGATTTTCTCATTTTCTATCTATTGTATGACTGAATGTCTCATTATTTTCTCAACGTTTTTTCTATCTGTTGTGTATGAATACGCACACATGCAAATTTGACGTAAGCACCTGGCGAATAATGATGGTATAATATCTTATCAAACATATATGGTATTCTTAGGTGAGGTGTATTTTATCATTATATATTAGAGAAATGAGTTTGCGATTGCAGAAGAACTATGAAATCATCCGTCCTTATGGCAGTGTGTGCTATTCTAAAGGTGTTGTTGTTGTTGAACAAACATGCACGTTAAATAGTTAACCCATTGACAAAAAGCTACAATAAAAGTACAATAAAATCTACTTAGAGTTTCTCACATAAAAAAATTTACCAATTTGTTTGTAACCCACATAAAACGTGGATACTATAATTAAAGAAGAATATATGCCAAAGACATATTATCAGCGGCTTTACACATGTTATGAGGCTATATAAATGAATTACATTTAAAGTGCACTATAATAGTGGCTATAACCATAAATTGATAAAGAAAACATTTACACACGTCAGTGATGTTCATATAGGTGGTAAGCAGTAAACTTGACATGTTATTAATGCTGACAGTTTCCCATATCAGCAGGAATGAAGATGATGAAATGATACTTAAGACAAGTACAAGTGTAGATGGATATACATCTCAATAGTTCATATAACACAATGCATTAAAGTTTTAAGTCAACATAAAATGTAATTTATATGATAGTAAGAAACATGTGTGTCATTACTTCAAGCTGTATATATAATATACATACTCATTACTGTCAATGTCCATGCTAAAGGATTACTACTATACTAACTCATAACTTTCCTTTATAAAATACAATACATTTACCAACATAATACTGGTATTTAGAACCTATGTCACTCTATGTAGCACTATGAAGCTACAAAATATATGCTTTATAAACAGGTTTGCATGCTATCCTACTCAGGCGAATTCTGCAAGATGGAGCACAGAACTCCTAAAAAGGCGGGAAAAATAGTGAAGATTCTGCGATATGCATTTTAACATTATTAACATATCTAGTTTTACATGTGCCTAGTACATTGATAAATCACACTGTTTCTCACAGTATGTGTTTGGCCTTGCACTGGCAAAGCCATAAAAAGTGATAACTGTATTGATGATGCCACCCGCATTGTGGACACACAATTGAAAAGTCATTTAGGTGGAGCGCAAATTAGGCATGACCTTTTTTCTGCTGCCCATGGCTATAAATTCGTATATCGGTCAAAATAAATTCACAGTTTTGACTGCACTACATTAAAAAGTAGGATGTGTTGATTTTAAGGACATAAAAATGCAATACAAATATACATTGCAATGTAATAGCTAATGTCCAGTTTTCTTTCATACGACTATACGGCACAGACGTCAAATAATATTATGGCAAAGTAATTATTATTAATATGAAATAGTGTTCCTAATGATGTAGTATTCATCGAATGTAATAGATGACTAAGTTTTAAATATATAAACCATCAAAAGCTGAATATCTAATTAACCACCCTGGCTCTAGGTCTAACCGTCAGAAGTACACTAAACCTCGACGCTTCACATATGTAATGATGTTTAATGATATTCTAAGCAAATGTAATTCTTATGTAGATACACATGTAAAACACGATGCAATACGTTATTCTCATCTCCATATTTGATTAAACTAATAGGCATCATTAAACAAAGTGAAAACACTTCAAAGTACTGTAATTAGTACTGCAGCGTGCATGGCCCCAGGGTACTGCATATTAACCTGCTTGCAGATATCACCTCGGAGTGAAAGAGTTGTAATAAGATACACAAACAACCATTCTCCACAATGGACAGTAACCTGATTTATAAGGCGCTTACAATTTTAAGCCTGTTGATTCCATTTAGAAGAAGCAATTATCTAATATTGTGAAGGTCAAGCTTTCAGAATAGGCTGCTCTCTCGCGTTCCACACGTTCAGGGTTGAAATCTGTTGAAACTTCAATCTTGAATTCTTCACAATAGTGCTTGTGGTTATTAGATTTTCTTACTATATACTTATGAGTGGCAATCAAGCTCTTGGTCGACAAATATATATCAAAGAATCACTGATTTCAACATATGTATATTCATATGTGGATGTTCTAAATATATATATGTGATTAAGTTTTATAATATGCAAATAAAGCATGATGTGCTCTGTACCAGCCATTGCCATCACATAAATGCTTATCACAAGTCTTGAGATGCGTCTGTGATGGTCAAATCACATTGCATGGCTGGAGCAATAGGCGATTAGGATGATTCAGCTAATTAAACATACATATGTTGATCTTATCTGTATAGATAAGCTGGTAATTTGCATTTACCCCACGGTCACTAACTAAGTGTCATCCATGATTGATTGAAATATCTAAACCACTTAAGGCATATATATTTTAATGCTTTTGAAATGGCGGGAATAAAACTGAAATTGCTCATATAGTATGTGTTGTCTATGACGATGTTGTTGCTGTCGTCATCATCTTTGTCGTCAGAAATGGAAAGATGTCCCACCAGCAGAAAATAACTCGCAAGGATTTGAAATATGCAAGAATTCCGCGTAACAATAACCTATGCATTGTTTTAAATATTGGTTCCTTTGTCAAACATCAGTTTTTACAAAAAATGCACTTTTTGCACCGTTGACTAACTTGTCATGAAAACCACTGACCTGGTATTTCACAGACAGAGGAAGTGACGTCATAGCCAGCTTGCAGAAGTTTTACACTGATGTTTTAGAGCAATTCGTTGCAGTTATACGTACAGTTGTCAACCACATACAACAGAACCTTGCAATTGAGAGCAACTATATAAACAGACAACTTCTATAAAAGATCACTTTTTGCGTCCTCAAACTTAATCAAAAAGACAACCAAAAACCAGAAAAAAGGTCTCGCTATTGAGACCACTCATGGTCTGCCACCAGAGTGGTCTTAATGCAGAGGTTCTACTGTATATGTATATATACGTTGTGCTCATTCATTTTTTTCTACATAAAATTTAGGATTTACAAGGAAATTGATTTTGGATGATTCGAAACGTGTGTTGATTGCTTATTTGTGAAAATTTCTAATTTCCAGGATCTAGAGTTTAATTCCAATGAATCACCTATTGTGACGATTTTTGCATCCATCGGGATCCAAGTACTAAGAGTTGACCTCTCACGAACTGACTGAAATGACATACCCATATAATTTCGTATAGCACTTATAAATCTGAATGGTGTTTTAATGAATGCCCCCAGTACACAGAACAAATGTATTTTTTTTAATGTACTAGAAGAGAAGTGTGAAGAAAAAGGTCATATCATCACTATTATAAGATTTAGCTTATGGCAGTTATGTCTTTCATATCATGAAAGTTCAAGTCAATGCATATACATTGTACAAGGTATGTTTAAGTGATATTAGTAAAAACAAAGTGCATTATTCTCATTTGCATATTTTTTTTAAAAAAAAACCCGGGTTTCATTTTTTTTTTTAAAAAAAAAAAAATTTTTTTTTTTTTTAAATTTTTAAACCTTTTTTTTTTTTTTTAAAATTTTTAATTTTAAACCCCTTTTTTTTTTTGGGTTTCCCTTTTTTTTAAAAAAGGGGGGGGCCCCCCCAAAATTTTTTCCCCCCCTTTAAAACTTTTAAAATTTTTTTTTTGGGGGGTTTTTTTTTCCCCTTTTTTTTTAAAAAACCCTTTTCCCCCTTTAAAATTTTTTTAAAAACCCGGGGTTTTTAAAAAATTTAAGCCAATTTTTAATTTTGGGGGGTTTTTTAAATTTTTTAAAACAAAGGTTTTTTCCCGGGGGGCCTTTTTTTTTTTTTTGGTTTTCCCCCTTTTTAAAACCCCCCAAAAAAAACCCAAACAGCAAAAAACCCCCCCCCTTTTTTTTTTTAAGGGGGGGTTTTTTTTTAAAAAATTTTTAAATAAAAAAAAAAAGGGGGGAAAACTTTTTTTAAAGGGCCCAATTTTTTCCCCCCTTTTTTCCCAAAACTTTTTTTTTAAAAACCCCTTTTTTTTAAAATTTCCCCCGGTGGGGGTTTTGTTTTTCCTTTTGTTTTTTTTTTTTTTTTGGGGGGGGTTTTAATTTTTACTTTTTTAAAGGGTAAAAAATTTTTTTTAAAGGTTTTTTTAAAATTTTTTTTTTTTTTCCCTTTTTTAATTTTTTTTTTTTTTTTTTGGGGGTTTTTTTTCCCCCCCTTGGGGTTTTGGTTTCCTCCCCTTTATCCCCCAAAAAAATTTTTTTTCCCTTTTTGGTTTTAAAAAATTTGGGACTTTTTGTTTTAAAAAAAATTTTTTTAAAAGGAATTTTGGGGTTTTTTTTTAAAAAAATTTATTAAATTTGGGTTTTTGGGGAAAAAATTTTCCCAAAAAATTTTTTTTTTCCCTTTTTTTAATTTTTCCGGGGGGGCCTTTTTTTGGGTTTTTTAAAAAAAGGGGGGGGGGGCCCCTTTTTCCTTTTTTTTAAAAATTTTTTTTGGGATTTTAAAAAAAAAAAAAACCCCCGGGGGGAAAAAAAATTTAAAAAAAAACCGGGGCCCCGGGAAGGGAAAAACCAAGGGTTTTCCCCCTTTTTTTTAAACCCAAAAGCGGGCCAAAAAAAAAATTTGAAACCCAAAAAAAAAACCTTTTTTAAAAACCCCCCCCCCCCCCTTTAAAACCCCAATTTTAAAAATTCCCCCCCTTTTTAAAGGGAAAAAAAGAAGGGGGGGGGAATTTTAAAACCTTTTTTTTTAAAAACGGGGGGCCCCCCGGGTTTTTTTTAAAAAAAAATTTTTTAAAAATTTTTTTAAAAAATTGGGGGGGAAAAATTTTCCCTTTTAAAAAAAACCCCGGGGCCGGAAAAAAAAAAAATTTTTGGGGAAATTTTTTTTTTTTTTCCCCCCCTTTTCCCCCCAAAAAAAACCCCCGGGGTTGGGGGGAAAAAAAAACCCGGCCCCAAAGGGGGGGGGGGGGCCCCCAACCCCCCTTTTTAAAACCTAGGGTTTTTTTTGGGGTTTTTTTTAAAAAAAAAAAATTTTGGGGGAAAAAATTTTTAAAAAATTTAAAGGAAAGCTTTTAAATTTTTTTAAAAAAAAAAAAAAAAAAAAATTTTTTTGGTTTTTTTTTTTCCCCCCTTAACCCAAAAAATTTTTTTGGGGACCCAAAAAAAAAAAATTTAAACCCCCAAAAAAAAAGGGGGAAAATTTGGTTTTGGGAAAATTAGGCCTTTTTGGGGCCCGGGGGGGCCGGTTTTTTTTTTTTTTTTCCCCCTTTAAAAAAATTTTTTTGGGGGCCCCCTTTTAAAAACCCGGGGGGTTTTTTTCCAAAAAATTTTGGGGGTTTTTTTAAAATTTTTAAAAAAATTTTTTTTTGGGAAAAAATTAGGGGTGGGGTTTTTTCCCTTTTTTTTTTTTTCCCCCCACCCCCCCAAAAAAAAAAAAAATTTTTTAAAAAAAAAAAGGAAATTTAAAAAAAACCCCTTTTTTGGGCCCCCCTTTTTCCTTTTTTAAATTTTTTTTTTAAAAAAAATTCCCCCAAAAAAAATTTTTGGTTTTAAAAAATTTTTCCCCGGGGGGGAAAAAAAAAAAAAAAAATTTTTGGGGGGGGGGAAAAAAAATTTTTTTGGGAACCAAAGGGGTTTTGGGGGGAAAACCCCCAAAAAAATTTTGAAAAAAAAAAAAAAAAATTTTTTTTTGGGGGTTTGGGAAACCTTTTTTAAAAAAAAAAAAAAAGGGGTTTTTAAAAAAAAATTTTTTTAAAAAATGGGTTTTTCCCTTTTTAAAAAAAAAATTTTTTTAAAAAAATTTAAAAAAATTAAAAAATTTTTTTTTTTTAAAAAAAAAAACCCAAAAAAATTTGCCCATTTTTTTAAAAATTATTTTTTTTTTTAAAAAAAAAAAATTTTTTTTTTTTTAAAAAAACCCCCCCTTTTTAAAAAAACCCCCTTTAATTTTTTTTGGGGGTTTTTTTAAAAAGGGGGGGAAAAATTTTTTTTTTAAAATTTTTTTGGGGGTTTTTTGGGGAAAAATTTTTTGGGGGGGAAAAAATTTTTTAAAAATTTTTTGGCCCTTTTAAAAATTTTTCCTTTTTTGGGGGGTTTTTTTTTTTGGGGGGGCCCCGGGGGGGTTTTTTGGTTTTTTGGGGGGCTTTTTTTTTTCCCCCCCCTTTTTTGGGGTTTTAAAAAAAATTTTTTTTCCCTTTTTTTTTGGGTTTTTTTAAAAAAAATTTTTTTTTTTTAAAAAATTTTTTTTTTTTTTTAAAAAAAAATTTTTTTTTTTTTTAAAAACCCCAAAAATTTTTTTTTTTTTTTTTAAAAAAAAAAAAAGGGGGGGGGGTTTTTTTTCCCCAAAGGTTTTTTTTTTTTTTTTTTAAAAAAAATTTTTTGGGGCCAAACCCCAAAATTTTTTTTTGGTTTTTTAAAAAAAAAATTTAATTTTTTAAATTTTTTTTTTGGGGGAAACCCCCGGGGGGGGAACCCGGGTTTTTTTGGGAAAAAGGTTTTAATTTATTTTTTTTAAATTTTTTTTTCCCCCCCTTTTTTGGTGGGGGGAGGTTTTTTCCCAAAAGGGGGGGGCCCCCCTTTTTTAAAAAAAAAAAACCCCCTTTTTTTTGGGGGGGGTTTTTTGGAAAAAAAAAAATTTTTTTTTTTTTAAAAAAAACCCCCCCCCCCCCTTTTTTTTTAAAATTTTTTTTAATTTTGAAAAATTTTTAAAATTTTTTTTTTTCCCCCAAAAAAAATTTAAAAAATTTTTTTTTTTAAAAAAAAAAATTTTTTTTAAAAAAAAATTTTTCCCCTTTTTTTTTTTTTTAAATTTTTGCCCCCCCTTTTTTTTAATTTTTTTAAAAATTTTCCCGGGGAAATTAAAAAAAAATTTTTTCCCTAAAAAAAAAATTTTTTTTTCCCCAAAAAAAAAAATTTTTTTTTTTTTTAAATTTTAAAAAAATTTTTTTTTTTTTTTTTTGGGGGGGAAAAAAAATTTATTTTTTTTTTTGGGTTTTAAAAAAATTTTTAAAAAAAAAATTTTTTTTTAAAAATTTTTTTTAAAAAAAATTTAAAAAAAAACCCAAAAAACCCCAATTTGGTTTTTTTTCCCCGGGGGAAAAAAATTGTTTTTTTTTTTTTCCCAAAATTTTTTTTAAAATTAAGGGGGGGTTTTTTTTTTTTTTTTTTTTTTTTAAAAATTTAAAAATGCCCGGGGGGGAAAAATTTTTTTTAAAACTTTTAAATTAACCCAAAATTTTAAAAGGGGGGTTTTTTTTTTTTTTTAAACCCCCCCCCCAAAAAAAAAAACCCCGGGCCCTTTTAAAATTTTTTTTTTCTTTTTTCCAAAAAAAAAAAAAAAATTTTTCAAAAAAATTGGTTTTTTTTAAAAAAAAATTTTTTTTTTAAAAAACCCCCGGGGGGGGGGTTTTTTTATTTTTTTTTTTTTTTTTCCCCTTTCCCCCGGGAAAAAATTTTTTTTAAATTTTTTTTCCCCCCAAAAGTTTTTTTAAAATTTCCCCTTTTTTTAAAAAAAAACCCCCCACCCCCCCCCCCAAAAAATTTTTTCCCGGGGGAAATTTTTTTTGGGGGGTTTTTTTCCCCTTTTTTTGGGGGTTTTTTTAAATTTTTTTTTTTTAAAATTTTTTTTTTAAAATTTTTTTTTTTTTATTTTTTTTTTTAAAAAAACCTTTGGTTTTAAAAATTTTTAAATTTTTAAAAAAACCAAAAAAAAAAATTTTTTTTCCCTTTTTTTTTAATTAAAAATTTTTTTTTGGGAAAAAATTTTTTAAAAAAAAAAAAAACCCCCCTTTTTTAAAAAAAAATTTTTTTTTTTTTTTAAAAAAAAACCCCAAAAAAACCCTTTTGGGGGGGGAAAAAAAAATTTAAAAATTTTTTTTCCCAGTTTAATTTTTTTTTAAATTTTAAAAAAATTTTTTTTTAAAAAAATTTTAAAAAAACCCCAAAAAAAATTTTTTTTTCCTTTAAAAACCCCCTTTTTTTTTTTAAAAAATTTAATTTTTTTGGGTTTTAAAAAAAAATTTTTTCCCAAAAGGGAAAAAAAACCCAAAAAAAACCCCCCCCAAAAAAAAAATTTAAAAATTTTTTTTTCCTTTTTTTTAAAAAAAATTTTTTTTTTTAAAAAAGGGAAAAAAAATTTTTTTTTCCCCAAAAAATTTTTTTCCCCTTCCCCCCCCCCCCCAAATAATTTTTTTTTAAAAATTTTTTTTTTTGGGGGTTTTAAATGTTTTTTTTTTTGGGGGCAAAAAAAAAATTTGATTTTAATTTTTCCCTTTTTTAAACCCCCCAAAAAAAAACCCCTTTTTTTTATGAAAAAGGGGTTTTTTTAAAAAAAAAAAAACCCCCAAAACCCTCAAAAAAAAATTTTCCGGGGTTTTTTTAAATTTTTTTAAAAATTTTTTTAAAGGGGGGGGGTTTTTTTTTTTTTTTAAAAAAAAATTTTTAAAAAAACAAAAAAAAAAAAGAAAAACCTCTAATTAAGATCCCATATAAAAAGAGCTCCCCCTCTGAAATGGAACGGGTTTTTTCTATGTCACATCGGTCTCGATATTTCATAAAGAGACCGCTGAAAGAGATCACCTCCGCATTGAGACCTCTTGATGTCAATCCCATGGTTGGTCTAAGTAGAGGGGTTGTGCTGTGTTGTGATGTTAGCCAAGTGCACACCGGTTGACCCATGTAACAGTGACGTGTGGTTGGCTGATTCTGCTTTATCATGTTACCTCAGTTCACGCCATATGATGTACAGTTGAGAGATGAACTGGTGAGGATTGAAAACTTGACATTTCAAACACAAGTTAACATCAACACTAGGGGACTACTACTTATAATGCCCCAGCGTGGTATGAAAAAATGAAACCATTACGGTATGATTTTCAGCCACCCTGCCCCACCTGATTAATAAATTGTACACTGCTCCTTGGGACTTATATGTTACATGGGTACAGGCCAGGCAGTAGAAAGGTACTGTGAGAAATTAGTCAAAAGGAGCTGAGAAAGTAATTACACAAATGTTATTGATTAGAATATCTGACAAAAATTTCCTACGATCGATCACGCATTGAGAGATTATTATGATATCACATGATATACAGGTTACCAATTGAAATGATCGTAACCTTTTAGGCCTACTACATGTATGGCAACGTATTTTAAGATGCCTATGTGACTTGGGGCTTCCGCTGACTAGTCTGTCTTGACCACAAAGGTAAACACTTTACAAATTTCCTACATGAAAATCTCAAACCACATTTCTAACCAACCACTAGTCTGCCACAGTTACGTTTTTATGCGCAAAAGCCTATATCATGAATATGACTAGTAAAGTACTGCTCTGATAGTTTCTGAAAATGTCAATTTGAGCTCGAAGTCACAATTTACTGTCTTTAAAATATGATCATTGCATGATTGTGGTTGATTTTAAGAAAAGCAAAAACTTTTATATATTACACATTTTGAAAGGCTAACCAATCATCATAGCTGGTGAACTGTAAAGAGGTAATTATGCAGTCTGACTATAGGCATCTGTTGGAAATATCGACAAAACGTCAATGGGCATTATACTGTAAGTAGTATGAGCTTAAAAACGCTTTCATTGCTTCCCGTGGAATTGCAAATAAACACATACCGCATGCACACGCATATTTTTAAGTGAAAAAATGCATTTATATGTGTAACATTATTTTCATAATCATGCACTTATAATTATTTCTTTACAATGGTATATCATATCACAATCCGATGGTGTTAGCCCTCACATGGTTGAAGTTGAAGTATTTATGTGTAGTTTTTCATCAAAAACTTAAACATGAAATAAGGATGTGTGCGTGTGCGTATGTTAGGGCGAGGTTTACAATTTTGAATTTAATACATAATAGAGTACATGGCTTCGAAGAACCGCCATCCCAGTCTACAGAGTCATTTATCAATGCCACTGTCAAAATCCATAAAGTAACTAGTGCCGACAGCCAATCAGATCAGCCCATTTGCATCCACGTGTTTCAAAACGAAATAATAACTGATATCATAGCTGATTATGTTATAGATGTACATTTCTGCTTCAAATGGTTAGAATAAGTACATAACACCCACTCACCTGCTCTGTCATGTAACTACCAGTTCTTATACATGTAAGTGCTTCATATAAGTCCATGTATACGTTTACTTTCTTTTTGACAGGATGTCTCAACAAACATCTCAACAAGACATAGTTGTACAGTGAACCTTCACGAATTGAAACGATTGTATTTGGAATATATCTACGCTTGTATGTACAATTAAGCGTATCATTTAGTATACTAACACCACCGAAGGGTATATCGTGTCATCATGGTCTTAATGATAATTCTTTCTTTTTAGAAATCTGTCCTTCCGGCCAGGTTAGCGCTATTGACAAAGCCACACAAAAGAAACAAACATGTAGTAAGCACATACTACAGCTTTCAGACCAGTGCATACTTTATGCCTATTATAGTATGATACATTGATATAAAGACAATGTCTCTATCTGTAAAGAGCATTGACATTAGAACCCATTTATGTGTTTACTTTTAGGGGCCAGTAAGTATATATTCAAGTGGGGGCTGGTGGATGAAGGGGTAGGTATTATTTTGAAAAAGAAAAGATTCGTCACTGATAATGACAAACAAAAATGATGATATGTGAATGAACATGTGCACGTGCAGTTTGAAATAAAATGAGTGTGCAAACAGTTATTTTGTCATATTAGTTCATCATGAAAAGGTTTCACTCCAGGTGAAAAAACACAAACCCTTATCAAATATCTAATGACCAGATCTTTTGTTTCCATTCAAACATGTCTATATAGATCTTATGTACAGGAGTAGGGTTAAACTAGTGAGTTGTGTAAACATAGCTTATAGCAGATATTTGCCCATATAAATATGTACTCATAACTTTGCCTAACTCGGGCCCTGCAGACTATGTCATCAAACCATTCTATTTCCAAGAACCCGTGTTATTATTGGACTGAAAACTTGGATAAGATCTGATTCATGTAATCATTAATCAATGAGTGATCTTGAATCACAACAACACATATTGAAAACTGACTGTGACTCTTTGTTTTTCATTCCCCATCCATACTTCATATAAAGTCATATATTACCTCAACTGTGGTGTAATATATCCAAATCGAAAAAAACTTGCTATGCGCCTATCCTGTGCAACTGTTTGAGAAGTCTAAAAAAGTACAACACCACTCTGACAGAGGAAATGCAGCAGCCTATATATGTAGACTAGTGCTTTAGGAATGCAGCTAACAGCACAGAACTTGGTGTGACACATTTTTCCAGGTGTCTTTTGCTTTCACGAATGTGCCTACAAACTATTCCCAGAAAGCGAATGTTTTCTTGCCTGAGGAAGGCTTAAGTCCTTGAAAGATGATGTAAAGCTCTGTATTAAATAAGCCCGTATGAATTTTGATTTAGAATCAAGACGCGCTAAAATGTAAATGGTTCTAAAACATGTATTTAATTACATGTATTTAGTTTTTTGAATGATAATTTTTAGTAACCATACGGCAGTTGCTATTTAGTTTGATTGCACAATTATTACTAATCATATAGAGTTAGACCACTCTGAGTATCCGATGTCAAGATCAATCTGTTGACATCTGATACTCAGAGTGAGTTAGACCTGCTTCAGTATGTACGTTGGGTAATTCATAAATACAAGTGGTTTCTATATGTTTCACAAGTGCAAATTGTTGTTCAGCATAGGCAGATCCAGGGCGGGCGCGCAGGAGGTGCGCACTTCCTCCATATTTCCACAAAAATATTCTATTTTCATGGGGTTTGTGACACTTCTGCGATCGATCGGATGTGAGATCCCCCAAGAGCGTATCCCTTTTCCTAAAACATGGATCTATGAGTGGTTCAGACTGAACATTTACAGTAAAGGCCATCTATAGATAGACCAACTTTACAGTAATACCATTTTCCCCGGTTCCAAGTCGTCAGAAACAGACCACCGTTAACCGCTATGAGGACACCACCCCTCAGATCACATGGTGCCATTCTCACGGAGGGTCTTGCTATAGAGGTTCTTGTGTAGTTTGAAACAGAATATAAGCACATATAGTATTCATGGTTGGGTATTTCAGGCCGATGATTCAGACTGTCAAACACCAATTTCCGAGTTCGCTTTGCACACAGAAAAATTGGCTAAACCATTTAAAACAAAGTGATGATAAATATATTCCATACTAAATGCACTAAAGTTAATAGTCCAAGAGCTGCTTGTGTATTTTATTGCATTTGTTTCTTCTGCTGAAGAAAAAGGGTTTTAACATTTAACAGAATGAAATTCATTGCGTCGCTTCAGCAGCTGAAGCGAAAGTCTCGTGTTTCGTTCCTTATAACTGTGTGTGTGTGTGTGTGTGTGCGTGTGTGTGTGTGTGTGTGTGTGTGTGTGTGTGCACGCGCGCGCCCGTGCGTGGGTGCGTGTGTGTCTGGCCAAGCCAGAGCCTTTACAGTACTGAGTAGATGTTAAAACTCAACTATAACCCTACTAAAAGAGCCTTTACAGTTGACCCGATTTCGTTCAAACTTAATAGTACACAGAGTAATATGTTTCGCTGAATATTGATCATTGTTGTAATGCTGTAAATTCATTCTGATGTTTTCTCCTCAAATTCATAAAGTTCTATTAATTGTAAAGTATACATCGTTTCCGTATATATCTTAATTGCCTATAAGTCAACATC
>CM032667.1:54755073-54773847 GCA_019095985.1 Streblospio benedicti
GAAATGTAATTTATAATCATTTAGACCGTGAAATATGATTATGAGTGAACTGGTCCAGACGGTGCAGTTTGTTGCTTATGGCGTTGGTACCTGAATTGTGAATTGTGCAGTGATATGGTTTAATAAAGTTTGGTTGATGCCATTTTTCATTTTAGCTGTTCCGTTCACATGCAAAAGATGTTTAGTTAACCATGAAAATACTACTAGTTGTTGTTATTATTATTTAGAAAACGTCCCGTTGAAAACTTGAAAAAAATGTCTTTGATATTTCTTAGTCAATATTGATAATCTGTCTAAAACTGATAACCCTATTAACACATGTCTGCTACAAAAGGGGCTTCAAGTATTATGTAAATGCTATTCCAAGAATTGTGTAGATAGTATTATGTTTTAAGTCAGATTACGGCTGTATTTTATAGACACTCTTTATACATGCATGATGTGTATGCAATATCATATGTTTTATCATTTATATCAGAGAACTTTGTATTAGTATTCTGTCTTCCATGCATGATAAAAACAAAATTGAAAGCGGCGGTAGGAACTACAAATTTGTAGCTAAACTAAAGGAACGAATACAATCATTGCATAACATCCTTTTGATATGAAGTTTAAAAGTAATTTATGCATAGTCTAATTTTCCACATCAATAATAGACAGAACAAGCTATTATTTTACTATGGCCAGTTCACATGGTCTATTTAATCCAGATCCACATGCAATTCAGTGAGTGACGCTATATGGATCTACGGTGCAGTGTGAATGAGTGTAATGCCCAGGTAAGTTGGTAGCCTCATTTCATATTAATTAAGACAGTTTTACTGTTGTATTGTATCCTGCTGACGTGACAGCACAGATGGGTGTCTTTTGTTGGGTTACAATGGGTAAAACTTGTGGGCCGGATATTGCATTCAATGTTAGATTGACATGTATCACACGAGGACACAGATTAGACAGATTCATGCACCTTTTTCAATTGGTAGCGCTCTGATGGTATTCAATGGGCATTCCCACTGGGGAACGCATGGAAATAGGTCATATTAACGACTTCGGTACATTTGTATGAAATAGGTCAAAATATTCATGTGATATGGTGGAATTCTCTTTAATAAGCTTTTTATACCTTAAGCATAATAAATTCTGTATGATATGACATCGCAGGTGAACTAGATATTGGGAAGTTCTTATAATGATAACAGACACGTGCATAGCTCCCTTACTTAGTGAATATATAGCATATGCACCACAGCAGACTTGTACGCTTTTTACAAGTTACCTTTACAAAGTACTGTTCTATGCTAACGTGTGCACCTGCGTTCACATGTTGTCTTTTGTAGTGTCACACAGAACATGCTGACTTTTTTACAGGAACAAAAGCTTGTAGTTTTCGTGGAAACACAACCACATCTGTGGCAACTGTACATGTTACATGTGTTATGGAAACATTCGGTACAAAACATACAGGACCTTCTCTCGTACTTGCTGAAAATACTCGACTCTGGTTTGCTGAAAGGGTGTAACAATCACATCACCTTGTAAACCTGTATGTATTGTCGCTGCATGCTGGATGGTGTCAGTAAGTGCTCTCGACTGACCGTAACGTCTTGACGGAGGTGTCTATTGTCAATGCCCAAGGTCGACCTGCTGGAGGCCATCTCTTGTGTCATATCTTGGTTCTATGAGAGGGACGACTATTATTATGCAGGGGGTTTATGTGAAAACGAAATCATTATGGGATTTTTAGACCTCTGTCCAAAACTATTTGAAAATTGCAGCCCCCCCCCCCCAGAAAATGTCTATCAATATTCAAGCCTCTCCCCCCAAACATAGCATCAACCATTGAATAAAATGAAGTATTGAGATTTTCATCCCCCCTCCCCCACAATGTTTTGTCGTACGCATCCCCCTGTGAGCCATGGCAATTGGCAGCTCCCCGAGGACGTCTGGTTAGAGGTGTCTATTGGCGATATTCAAGGTCGCCTGGCTGGAGGCCATCTTTTGGGTCTCTGAGGGTGAAGTGAAATCAAATAAATGTCTCAATGTGAAAGTGAACAAAGATATCTATAATAAAGGGGTGCTGTCCCCTCTTTGGGCCTTTGAGTTGTACACAAGTCAAGTCCAATAACCATTTATTATATTGACATGTGCTAAACATAGATTGATTATATTTATCTATATAAGTAAAATCATCCGGCCAATTCTGGCTTATAAGGCCAGTTTCAGCGACAGGCGTGAACAGTGGAAGAAAGAAATGAGTGTTGAATTCTTCTCATTGCAAAGGTGCATATTTGTTATGAAGCAGGATTGAACGGAACAACGGCAACGTGTTTGGTTCAAACAATGGGTTTGATAGTTTGAGTACAATTACTGCTAATCCGATGTCTTCACAACTAAAACTAAATGGTTCTCTCTATGTTACAAGTACAATTGCAGTTCCAGTTTTTTTTTAAAGGGAGAGACGCATTAAGGGTTTTGTACACACGATGTATGATGGATACACTCCACCCCCCCGCGCGCGCACACAAAAACATACCAAAAAAAACCCAGCAAAAAAGAACAACAAAACACACACACAAACCAGGCAAAAATCACACAAAGCCCCATGAAAATTAAGGAATTTTGTGTGAAAGGTGGGGCCGGGCTTGAATGTGCGTATACAAGTATAACATGAACCTCATAAGATCCAAACTTAGATGAGATCAGAACTGCATCAAATTCTCCATTAGACGATAAATAACCGTATGATGACAAATATCTTTAGGACAATGAGACATGAAAACCCTGCTGGCAGCAACAAACGACATCAGCAAACATGTTTCTTGCTTCTCATCATCTCATAAACATTTACGACCATCAAGACAAACAACCGTGACCTTTGTCAGATGATGTGCTATAATAATAATGCAATAGACATTCCACAAATAATAACTTCCCATATAGCAGGGCCAGGTCACAAAATCAGTAGGGCAGGTAAATTATTCGGAAGTAGGATTATGTGGGGAAACGGGCGTTCAATAAAACAGATGAGAACCCCCTCCCGTATAAGTCATAAGAAGATACAACACTGTCTTTTATTGTTTATATGGACTAAAACAATTTATGTTGCACTAAAATACCGTTAGTGTCATGCACATATAGTCATAAAGAAGTATAGTTGGCAAGTATCAAAAGCACCTGCCATGCGAGTATGCTAATGCGCCAGACGTCTCAGCCGGGGGCTACCGACGGAAGCCCACACAAAGTGGTGACGTCACTATAGTCTGACATTTTTGTCTCTTCCTGGCGTGATGTCATCGAAGTCGGTTGGGTGTATAATTTTCGTGCCGTGTTTCGGTGTTTGAACTTCGAAGTGAGAAAACTGATGACGCATGCTTAAATTGAATATTACTAATGTCATGTAGTGTTTTTATTTTCTCAAATAATTTTAGTTTTTGTTATGCACAAAACATCTCGTAATGATTCATTAACTAGATATTTCATTTATTTAATGACCAATTAGACGGTTTTGACCGCAAACATACTAAATTTTCATGTTACGTAAATCAATATAGCTATTTCCAAATGGCTAAATAGCCTAATAACTAAGTGTTTATGTTGTAAAGATTGACTGTCCTGAACACACAACGTCTCCAGTATGTTTTAATGACACCAAAACATAAAAAGGAATGGTTTTGTCATTATTACCTAAATGCACCCGTTATTAACACTATAAAACCAACTAAATAAGTGCGCATGATATTCCACTATCCTTCCCACGGCGCTTCAGTTGGTTTCCAAGGATAACCAACTCTTTTACTGGGAAACGACGCAATAATTCTCATATCTTCCTCACCAATCTCCCAGTCAAATACCCCGGCATTTTCGACGATTCTCTCTGGATCATCAGACTTCGGTATGGTCACAAATCCACGCTGCAAACTCCATCGTATCATCAGTTGACCAGCAGACTTTTCATATCTTTTAGCCATGTCTAGCAACGGTTGATAATCCATCATACAAGCTTTGGCCAGAGGCGCGTATCCCATCACCACTATCCCATGTTGGTGACAATAATCAACAACTTCTTACCTCTGCCAAAACATGTGGATTTCAATCTGGTTAACGGCTGGAGTGATCCGCCCCGCTTTACGAAGACCCTCCAGATGCTCTACATTGAAGTTTGACACTCCCACAGATTTCACAAGACCTTGCTCTCTCAGCTTTATCATCGCATCGTACGTTTCTAAGATATGACCGCCATCTGGAATATGAATGAGGAACAAGTCTACATAACCCATATCTAACCTTTTCAAACTTTCGCCAAACTCCGACAAACATTTATCCTTGCCGTGAGTCCATAGTTTTGTAACAACGTACAAATCTTTTCTGTTTACTTTAGAGTTCTTGATAGCCTGCCCAACCTGTTGCTCGTTACGATAGATCTGAGCTGTGTCGAACATTTTGTATCCGTGTTTTAGCGCTGTCTCTGTGGCTCGAATTGTCGCATCACCTTTAGATTTGTACGTGCCCAGTCCGAAGTATGGCATCGTATTGCCATCGTTCAATTTTATTGTGCTTCCTATTCGCAAAACACGGGAGGTCGCCATTTTTAAAATGTAAATGTTTTCGTATGAATTATGATTGTCACTGACTATGTTAATTCATATTCATTATTATTAAGCTATCCCATGCACACCAGGTGCTGCTTGCAATGGTTGTTATGACCTCAATTAGATGTGGTTAATTGATATATTTCAACAGTCGTAAGATAAATATGTTTATTGTCCTTTAAAAAGATATTTCAAGTGTACAACCCATACAACAGCACTATAAGCATTTAATTATACATACAGTACAAACCAAGTATTTAATTATTATTAAGATATAACTATAAAAGATAGTGATCTTATTAGCAATGACACTCATTTAAAAATATCCACAATGCACCGCCGTGTGCCATTTGGCAAGCCTTTGACAGAGAAAGATGATAGTTCTATTCATGTAGGCCTGCGTGTCATATTTTTGTGTGGGCATTAAGTAAAACATCACAGGGAAAAAGGCCACGCCAGACGACAGATCTCTCAATTTGCCGCTAGTGGCGTCGTACAGACAATAAACACGAAACCATAAACACATCCCCATCCCGTCATCACTCCTGGCTTCAGTTAGCGGACAGACGGCTTTCTTTCAAGTCCGTGTACTATTGAATCGGGGTCCGTGGTGGGTCTGAGGGGCGGGGAGGGGGTTAGACGTTTTAAAGGTCCAACTGATCTGAAATCACATTTTTTCAGGGGGCAGACAGTCCCGAACCGGCTTCTCCCAACATGAGTAGATTTCTAAATCTACCCGTGATTATGGAACCATTTTAAAAATGGTTGGCAGTGAGAATTGTTCCCGGAATTCCACTTTATATACACTAGTATATGACTATCTAGAGTAAAGAACCAGCAAATCTGTTTTCCCCCACTTCTCTGCACTAGCTCGCACTGCCATCGGGTGGAATATTAAAAAGACAAAGTAGGCCTAGTAGTAGCATTATCACCTTTACCCTATGCACGAATGGAGTATACAACATTATTGATGGTTGTCACAAGATAACTAAATAGACAAAATGCTTCATGCTCATGCATGTAGAGGCATTAACACAACATTAATATCCAACTGTCAGCTGTGCGCTGCACATGCTTGAACATTACAGATCTCACCTAGAGTTATTTATATTGTCGTATGCTGTCCGGTATAAATACACGCTGTGATCCCGTGTACAACAGATCACGTGAGCGCAGGTGTCATGTGAACACCTTGAACACGTGTTCTCACTCAGGTACAGATGGTTCTCGGCTGAGATACAGTGTAGCCTCAAAATGTGAAGTGGAGCATCTGTGCTGTTTGCAATAACGGCCGTCATGGAACTCAAGTGTGAAAGTTATTTTCATTTGTGAAAATTGATGAAAATGTCCATAGAGTTCGTTTTATATAATATTCTGTGCATCACATACGAAAAATAATAAGCTGATTCCCTATCCGTATGGAAGTAAATTTGTGTTAAACACAGATCACACAAAATTACATAAATTATATTCTTAATGTGTTTACATTTTCTTAAACCAAAATGTAGTCGTCAAACGATAATTTACTGTGTATCTACAAACTTATATTTGGTGGCAGATTGTCCATCCTGCCATCCTTCCAACAGTTGTGACAACGGTCCAAAATGCAGATCTGTAACCTCATGGCTCATATGAATTAACGTCTACTGTAGCATATCCCATTGTTCCATTTAGCACCAGCAGCACGATATTCTTATCATTTATGTAAGGGAACTTACAAAAGCTTGTTCAAACCCCCTTATCAATAAGTTTTTTCAATCCATGACAAAATCCTGGAGAGTGACGTCATCACACCGCGATCTAGCGATGACGAGGCACTGTGGGGAAAAGGTCACGTGACTTGACCGAAAGCTTCGAACAGGTGAGCTTTTGCTAACGTGAAAAAATATCAGGTCCAAAGTATTGGTTTAAAACAAGATAATGGCATTTTCATAGCTGTATAGTACCTCCTCCTGACTTCATAGACACTTGATTGCCATACGCATATGTTCTAGAACAAGCGTGGACAATTGACTAGAGCAATTGAGAGGGCATCTAGTTATCCCGTCTATCAGGACAGTCACTGAGAGGCCTGCTGGTTATCCCATCCACCAGGACAGTCCTTGATGTGATCTGGGATCCGGTATCACTGGCATAGTAAATCCTGACCTAGAAACTGCCAGCCTCCCTGCTGGACAGTACAACTCGTCACCGTGATCGATCTATTGTTACTCTGCTACTTTTTTTCTTGGCAAGACTTGTCTATTCCGGTTCAAGGCAAACATCGTATGTTTTGCTAGTTATGAGTATAGATTGTGTTTTAAATGCTATACATTAATGACGTAGGGTGAGAGTCAAGGTCCGGCTGAACCATATAATATTGAATGCGATATTTTATTCTGATTAGGTTACAGATTAGATTTTCAGGGAAACCGCATAAATGTATTTATTGGATGATTGCTCACATGCAGAAAAAAACTGAACCACCATTTACAAAATGCTAAGCACTACTTCAATGTGCAGTCATGCAAGTACAGTCTGAAAATCTGCACTGCGTAGTAGTATCGGTTATCAAAATACATCACACATGTACATGAGCAGAAACATAGACGGCCGTCTCCACACATATACTAATTAAGATACACCCTCTTTCAGAAAAAAACCCACCACCTGACCAGTTTCCATGGCTGCGATTACAACGAAGCATGAGTGGACTGAGCCTGGAGACAACAGGTATACGATAGCTATCGGTTGGGTAGTTTATCATGTATGTGGAAATATAAAAGGGGACTGTGTGCAGTCTGCATCCATATTAAAACACACACGAACACGCAACTGCATGTTTAATGATATTCATACATAATGCACTCTTGCCCAGTGATCACAAACTTCCAGCCAGGCGTGATTACCCTAATGAGCGAAATAGATATTTTTTTCATTTATTAGATGGGATACATGTGCGTATATGTGTATACATGGCTGACAATCTAGATGTTCGGGACTAAGTTATTATATTTATTATTATGATATTTCACAATTCAGGGGTCAATGTTTTACCATCAGAAGAAAAATGATGCTGGTAATAATTTACATGCACCGATTGGCAATAGCTAATGAAATCACACGTATGTTGTATGAACTAAATCGATACTTCAAAGGTACAAGACGAGTGGGTTGTCAATGTAAAACCAGCTAGAAACGTGCCAGATGCTAGAGATGACATTTTAGCTGAAAGTTTCATGGAGCGTATCAGTGGTAGTCCACACATAACACCCCAATTTGTCACTGTATCGTTATCTTAATGTAACTCAGCTAGGTTAAATGGTAAATCATGGAAAACATTACACTTCATTACCCATTTAGCATTAATCTTACGATAACCAGAACATATTAAAACGATGTCATATAATATTTCTAGTAAACGTCTACAGGGTTGAAGAGGAACCCGGGGGAGGAAGAAGATGAGAAGGCTTCTTTCCCTTTTTGAAAAACCTGGATCTCCGAGTCAACCCTAATAATAATACCAATTTGAAAATATCTATTTTTACCGACATGCCAAGCCATGACGACGCTTATCCAAAGGCTGTATCAGTGAGGGCGTATACGGTGACCAGCTAATTGACCTGGACAATGATAGACATTTGCGATGTTAAACAATACATCGCTAGCGTGCCATGCTGCCTAATCATGAATCCCACATCCACATAGGTATGACGACACAGGTAGATGATCCAGTTGTTTTGCATAGCAGCCTGGTTGATGGCGTCATATACAGTACTGAAGTATGGACCATTATAAGGTCGTTATTGTGATGTAGATGCCTTGTCCCATACAAGAAAGCTGAGTATTTCTACTGACGGTTTATGAACAAACTAGAATTATTTTGGACTATGTTCAGGGCGTAAAATTCTAGGTTAATGATGCTGATTCAGCAGGTCAAATAAAAGTTGAACAGAAGAGAACAAAGCCCGGGGTGACCACTTGTTCGGCTTGTTTGCAGTTTAATTTCATAATAGAATAAAGATATGACACAGACCTACTACTATTTTGGATTCATTCATTTTTCCTTCTCAATTTGAATATTTTTGAGAGCAAATCATGTATTAATAGAACAATGGGAAGATTAACTGGCTATTCTAACCCATACCCAGCATGCCAGACGAGCACGTTTTGTAATGCTAGCTAATCCCCTGTTGATTGTATCACTTAGTACAACATTTACACAGGTGCAGCACTAGAGCAGTGGTAATTGATTGTAAATTGTGCCGTCAATCATATATACAAGATCTCCATTATTAGTAAATTAATATACTGTGAACAATGTTTCACTATGACGTAGTGTGTTTGTCCCGCGGTCTGTCAATCTATTGGCAGATCCAGGTTTTCGGGAAGGGGGTGGGGTACAGAATTTCACGAGTTTCATATGCGTAAAGGCTCCCGGAGATGCCAAATACCCATGCAACTGGAATCTTTTTATTAACAAGGGGAAAAGGTTGATTTGTATGCCTCTGCCAATTCTTTTGCATAAAACTCATCTTGACAACATGGCTCATCTCAATTTGACTATCTCAGTAATTAGCTTTCATAGCAGCAGGACTGTCAACCTCTAGCAAATCCCGTTCATGAATGCTCTATTTTCCAGTAATGAGTCAAACGTGAACGTGTCGACTGCAATGGTGAGTGTGTGCGTGCAAGTGCCTGTGTGGGTGGGTGTACTCTTTATTTACGTTTATTAC
Source organism: Streblospio benedicti (assembly GCA_019095985.1). Taxonomy (NCBI): domain Eukaryota; kingdom Metazoa; phylum Annelida; class Polychaeta; order Spionida; family Spionidae; genus Streblospio; species Streblospio benedicti. Next base: position 54,764,378 of record CM032667.1, read on the forward strand.
CTTAATGCCAGTAAAACGTGGATGAATGAAAATGTAAATGTGCTTATTCAAAGTCGTAATTCACAGTTTGTTGTGCTCTAGCGACTCTAATTCCCACCCGGCCATTTGTATCCTTGTCACATCACATCTGTCGAAACTCGTGGGGAGTAAGTAAGTAAGTAATCCTTTATTATACTGACATGTGATATACAGAATATACATTCGACTAATATATTAACCACTCAGCCAATATCAACGTTTTCTCGCCTGACCTGTGCCTATTCAATGTGCACGTGCATTGGAGCAGAGTGTAACCTGTTAGAGATGGGTTTGCTCAACACCCACCACCACACTTGACCGGGAATCAACTCATGACCTTCTGGTCATGAGTCCAACTACTTATCCGCTCTGCCACAGAAGTGCCTATAACCCATCATACACACATGCACCAGGACTGACGTGAATGAATGTACAACTTTTAAAACATATTTGTTTTATTGTACAATGTAAATTCCGTTCACTCACCAACTTCTGTTATTATGACAGGCGAACATAAACCAGACCAAAACCCTGTCAGTTACAAAACGATGAGCTGGTTTCCACCTCATTAAAAGCTCCCAGAAACATAATGGAATAAATACCAACACGAGCTGTTGTTGAAAAACGGACGCTATATTTTACTGTAAAACTGCAGGAAGCATTCACATACCTGGCTAAATAGCTGCTCTCTACCGTGGACTACCCTTAATAAAGTCGTCTCAACAGGGAGGTGGTCTATGTATGGAGGCTCTTGTCGGTCACTGTATTAAGGCTTGGGACCACAAAACAAGTTATGCCATTGAGGTGGTCTCCTTATAGAGGTGGTGATAACGGGAGGTCCTACATGCTCAGGTTTAAAGACTCCCCATTTATAACAGGTCACAAACACGTATAGGACCATCATGGAGTGAACTCAGAACGAGTGACAATCATACTCACTTTGCTTCATTCTCCACATCAATTAGTTAGACATTCTAATGCACGTCTCTATCGTGTAGGGTGAATTTGCTCTTAAATACATTGAAACATAATCTGCAAAAGTATAAGTATGCATGTGTTCAAGCTACAAAGGCCATATGAAACAACAAGGCAATTACATATTGCAAAATCTAAAAATATGCGGCAGGTTAGTTGGACCTGTTCAAAGCTTTCTTTAGACCCGCTGCCTCGGAGATGGTGGGTGAAGTTTATGGAGGCTGGTTTTACGGGCTGTTATTGGAATACCTCAGATTTGCCGGACAGATTTATAGTACACATTTAACGCTATTCACATGATCTACAGCACATCCACACCCACCGTGTGAGAAGCGCTTTGTGATAGTCATTTTCTTTGGCCCCATTTTTGCATTGTCATAAATTGTACAGTGCAATCTCAATTTAAGACCATACCTATATTGAGACCATCTCTATGATAAGAGCATTGTATATTTCTCATAGAATATAGAATATTGCCATGAAACAGTCCACCATGAACATCCATAAAGGGACAACCTCTCTACTTAGACCACTCGGGGAAAGCATTAAGTGGTCTCAGCGTAGAGTTTCCACTGTATTATGATTGACGGCTCTTTTGACTGACTTATTGTTTCCGTTATAGCGATCATCTAGGACTCTAGAGCGAATGTAAAAGTGAAATTGCTGCATTTTCACGAGGTATCATGAGAGAAAACAGGCCCGTGCTCAGAGCGATTCCGGGGGTTCAGCTGAACGCCGTGGAGTGGCTTATTTCCTTGAACATTTCAGGGAAACCTCGCAAATGTATTCATTGGACGATTGCCCGTGAACAGAAAAAAAAGAACTATCTTTCTAAAAAGCTGAGTGCGGGCCTGGAAAATATTGAGGTCGTCAAAATATAGCAGTCGCTTATACAACACTCATGGTCAGTTATTTTTCGTGTAATAGATGTATATGCTTTGTTTACAACTACACTATTTCTTTTAACATCTAATACGTTTTTCAACCAAAAAGCAATAATGGCAATATCTAAATAAATGTTTAATATTCCTGAGATCGAAGTTATCGATATAAAAAACTCTGGAACTACTGTCAAGCCTGCCTGCATACAGGCAAAAAACTCATTGAGACCTTGTAGATCAGTGCGTGTCCAGTGAGATGAAGGTATATTTTTAGAGGGAGTACGGAGACAATATTAGTTTAACAGTGTAGAGTGGGTTCTATGAACTGCCTTCTGTGATAAATTGACGTCACTGTTTCTTTCTTCATTGTTGCAGGCGTCAAAAACAGCCGCCACTGACTCTTGCAGCAGAGCTAGCAGCTGGTGCGAGCAACAATAACGCCTCGTACAGACCAAACAAATAGCACCCACTTGGGTTAATTCCACTTGACGTGCTTTTGAAGCTAGACGTATTTTTTACAATGCCTCACAATTAAGTAGACAAGTTTAGCTATTGAAAGTTTGAAATTTAAACAAAAATAACACTGAGTCGTGTAAACGGTCTTTAAACTGAGACAACCATGTATATTTTGACAATCAAAAATTCTTATGTGTATAGATTTTACGTGCCAAGTAGTTTACCACTTATCAATATACCAAGAACTTTGTTGTAGTTCTTGCGTTCCTAGCCTCATACTGTGCCTCATAGCAGAGCTGCAAAACGTTGAGTGTAACAACTTTACATTGTGTGTTAAAAAAACAGGGTTAAGTCATATAGATCTATATCAGGCTCTAAAACGAGGTCCTTCAGGTCCAGAAGGGCGAGAAAGAGGACGTTGTGATTTCCGCTTGAAGGTTGCACGACCATCTGTTCCCACAACACGTAAAGTTTGTGCCCCACATCAAGAACAAGCGCCACCTATTTCTAATGACAGAGGCTCAGAGTTAATTCAACTTTGGATATTTCATTCATTCAACTTGTCCATTTAGATGTTCTTCGACTGTGCGGATGCCATATTTCATTACTGTGTGTAGCTAGCTAATTACGTTTCACAACTATGGGTAAACGCAAATATTCAATTGTAGTAAATGTGAGAAATAACAAGCATGCAATTATACTCCTTATACAATTATATATGTTTTTTAATGAACATTTTAGCACGTTGGATATGCCATCTCATGACACGAGTGAAGTGGAAAGCTATCCCAAAAATATTTGAGATGTCTGAAATCTGAGCTACTCTGCTGGAGTTCATGGACACATTTTTGTAGGAGGTGGAATGAACATAGAAATGAACTTTATGTGTATGTGAAACGCAAAAACCCTACACCGAACGAATACGGCATCACAGCATACCATAGTCCACATCCCTCTGTACCACTGGTCATATCACCAGACAGCAGAGACCTCGCTCAGTGATAATTTGATAATCCCGTTACAGCTCATTACAACATCCTTGGGCTGATACGGATCACTGCACTGATCACAGAGAGGTCAGTGGCTGGCTGGAAATGTTTCTATGAACATCTTAAGAAATACCGTAGTCCTTGGCGTAACACAGAATGCTTGTTCGACAGGATAAGGGGTTGGAGTATTTGATAAACTATGTAATGTATAGGGTACGCTAGGGTCAATATTATTATCGATAAAGATTAAGTAATTATTCTTTTTTGATCGACTTAAGTTTGGTTACAGAACAATTAGTATTTATTTTGAGAGAGCAGTAGGGAGATTTATTGTCAAAATGAGAGACTGAATGATTTTAAGGTCATTTAGCTGTATACACACTTTAAATGAGCATGTCCATAGACAGTACGTATAACTAAACAGCAAAATATACAGCGGTGGTTAAGTCACAAACATACAAGGCTTACTATTACATATTTTAGACAGATTATTGTATACGATTGCTTGTTATATTTATAGAAAAAACAACCTAACAACCATGAATGTTGTTGGATACATGCACTGTTGACATATCGGAGTCTACAAGTGGCATTCCTGAAAGGTGATGTTGCTGTCTTCATCTCTATTAGCATGCGTGTTCAGCTTTCAACTTAGACTGAAGCCTGATAGTTATACATGCACAGAGTTTGAAACATATAATTGATATATAAGTGGCAGTGTCAATAACAAGCTTTGGTGAATAGGAGTGGTGGCATTTCTGGCTCGGTAATGACTAAACCTTAGAGACGATAACCGGGGGGTGGGTGGGGGGGGGTGCAGGGCGTGAGCGCCTTCCCCTTTCCATCCCCAACATTTTTTTGATGAATAGTTTGGCATATCCGCGAAGCTCCCCACGTGTAGAATCCATGAAATCCTGCTTTAGGAAAACTTGCATTATGTCAGTGATTTATGAAGATATTCTTTTTAATGCACGTTAGGACCAAGAATTTATACGAGGCATAGTACACATACAATAATCTATTAAATGCACATCTATAATTCCATTGTAGATGATTCTGATATCATAGATTCCAATAGCTCACCTACGATGTCAGCATCATCAGAGAGGCAGGTATGTAAACAATGCCATGCCTGTCTCAGGCAATCATCTCATATCAAAGCAACAGCCCCATTTCAAGGATTTTCTACCATCAATTTTCTGCTTGATACAGCTGGCAACAAACCACGTTTCACGTTACGTTCACGTAGGCTGGTTCAATGGGCTAGGTCCTTGTGAAGTGTATGTATAAAATACACTTCACAAGGTAGATTTAAAACTTTAAGATGATAAGCATTGTGGCTAATTGTAGTGCTGACAACACATGCCTATGATTAATATACTTACCGGAATTGCTACATGACTAACAACGAGTGTAAACCATTTGTATCAAACAGGAGATTGAGAAAAACACTGCCTGTCAGTCTACCTAACTGTACATCACTGTCATAACACAGGCCTATAGAAAAAAGTACCATATCTATTTTTACCCAGTGCCATCCGCATCTATCAGGAGAAAGTATATGCCTGATCCATCTATCATCAATACAATGAATAATAACTGTAATGCCTATAAATCCATCAGTACCACTAGATCACAGTGCCACTGTATATGACCCATTGATGATCCAGAAATCTATATGATACCAGTACCGTGGATCAGTGCTATTACGTTTCCGGATTGGGCCAAATCCATATCACAATCTTCTAAGGGATCCAGATGCTATCGCTTGAACCAGCAACAGTTTGGAGAGTAACTCACATACTAGTCAGTTGAGAAACGTCCATAATGTCGTTACAGGGTTGACACAACACAACTTACAAGTGTTTATAGACTGTCATATTAATTCAACTTAGAATTTTCTCGGGAGATCTCATGCAGCTTACAAGTTTTAAAAATCCATAGACAACGTTCCATATTCTTCTTATACAACTTTTAATTTTCTTTTAGGTCGTACATTACTTCAAAGTTTTCTAAGCCTTATTCAACTTAAACGTTTTCTATACCCTTCACAACCTTTTAGGCTATATATACACAAGTTACAACTTTATTAGTCTTTATACATAGAGGTTTTCCATCCCGAATTAAAGCTTACAAATCCCCGTAACCAACTCCTCGCCCCTAGTAATCATGTACTGAAAAAGGATTGAAACTTTCCTACGAGAGGTCAAATGAGGATTTCTAACATGTATTGCGATTGCTCGGGTGTTTGTATGCCAAGGGTGCTGTTGCATGTATAATAGTGTGACATTGTGGTACTTGACGTCACACACGTAATATAGGTTCATTATTAAATGGAAGTAAGGTAAGTGTAGAAACGACCACTACAACAAAGTAGAGTTACATGTTGCAGATAGACTAGAACTGTTTTTTGCTACATTCGTCACTTTAAAATGTACAAACTGCAAGTTTCAAATAATGAAATACATGTCTAGAAAAGACTGCATCATTCACCATTAATTCTCATATACACACTGTGGTATGAAGAAAACGATATTTTCATTCAAAAATGGAATACATGTGGACCACATAATGATGCGTTTGTGTGGTTTCTCAAGTTTAAAACGGGTACGCATATTTCAGTTTTAATATCTAATTGTATTTAGTTATAGACAGCATACTCACGTATAAATTGTCAAACATCATTTTGGACAGCGATATGTCAATTGTTATCCGATAAACACGTGACACTATGAACCACTTATCCACTCAAGCGAAAAATAAGCTCTCAGTACACCACCGACACACCGACGACTGGGACATCCACACTCTCGCCTAATTTATATTCCTCATTGTGTAGCAAAAGTACAAGTGTTTTTTTCTCGCCAGTAAACCAGCAAAGACAGATAGTTACTCGTCCCTTGTAGCTACTAGAGATAATGGGCCAACAACTGTTTTTCTTCGCAAAATGGAAGGTCCCAAAACTCGTCTGCGCAATCATACAACAGGCGCCATTTTGCTCTCGGTAGTTGACCCACTTGTGATAAAGTTAGCGCATCTAGGTGAGTAAAACGACGCTACTTTGCAGACTCTTGTACGACTAGTGATCTTTTACGCCGTGTTCTTTGTCACCTACTGGTAGCAGTGAGTAAAATGATTTATCGACACTGCTCATTTCATTGAGGTATGTAAAATATGAAGTGCACAGCTGTTAGCGTCTTGTAGCTGAGATGGTAACACTTGAAAGCAGTTTGTTATCTTATCCCTCACTTTTATTATTTATTACGTGCATGGCTCACACACTGATGTGAAGTATTTCCTGCTTGTCTTGCAAGATCTGAGTGATTTCCACTTCCAAAGATATGAATGAATCTAAAAGAAACAATATCACTCACTTCTTAATCCACACTCGTCGTTCAGTGTGGTACGGTTATCAGTTTTAAAAGAGAAGTTATTTCAGTTGACATAGACATGGTAATGCTATCATGTGAATTTATAGAAATAATTCTGTTTATGTTCTTCTCAACTTTGATAGCTAAGACATCGGTTCGTCCAGTAACCTTTTTGGCCCGCTGCTTGGGATGATGATCATTCTGGTGTCACAACATTTGGGGTCGTGAGTTCGAGTCAATAGGACCGCACATGTAGCCAAATGGAAGCTGTGTCTTCAGCTATATCAATGCAGTGGTAGGAGCTGGCTTGCAAGAACAGTGAGCAAAAATTGAATAGGACTTTTTATTTCAAAAGAATATCACTAACTTTCGTCGTTAAGCATTTAAACTAACACTGTTTTTGCGATTGACTTTGATATTGAATACAATATGCATTGCGCATTGTGAATCTTCTTGCATGGGTGACAGCACATGCTTGCACAATTCAGATTCACGTCAAAGAAATCTACCTGTCTGTTTCATAATGACATGTTTTTGATTCTTGAATAGTTGTACAGCTTCATTTCAGGCAGCCTGACTATGTAGATTAAAGTGCTTTCTGTACTGTACATCAACTAGACCCAAGGTATGTCATTTTATTGCAATATTATTGCTAATTGAAACATCGCTGATAGTTATAATTATTTTCATATTTTTGTCTGTGTAGAACAAATTATGTGCATAGCAACTCAATTCCCAATGTTGATGGACACCAGAAGTAGTAACCACTCTAACAAACCAAAGTAATGGTTACGGATTCATATTTAAGCGCAAAGATTACTGTTTTCTAGCCTTTCAGTAACCGTTCTCATTGCATTTTAGTTACCGTATCCTCGATTCAGCTTTTTTTGACGAATCACTTAAATATCTGCCATGCGACTGCTGATGTTTTGCAATGTAATTATTGTCTTCATACGGTACATAGGCTTTGTCAATGATATTAGTGTCAAATTATTTCTAGAATGTTTTATATTTGAGCTAAATATCACGTACCTGAGCTGCTGCCGTCAACATCCGCAATTGTGAGAACGGTTAGTATAGGAACCGTACTCAGTTTATCCAAGTGTGATAGAAACAACGTGATATCAAGGCTTTCGCTACAGCAGCTGAAGCGACACGCAACAACAGTGTTCAAAAATCGATCTTATCAAAATAATATTGAGAGGCTGTAGCATCTAAAGAATTTTAATGTGTCACGATGCTTTATTTAATACAAAACATAATACAAATATAAAATCATCACGATTATCTATAATGAAATTCAACAAATTACACACGAATTGCTATGCAATATGACAATGAATATTGGTCTTGATATTCAGGTTGTGAAATAAAGGCTAGATTCGACCAAAACTGACCATCGTCTATGTAAGCTATTATCAGTTCCAGCTGACATCTACAACTTCTTCCTAAACTTTGGTTGAACGCTGAATACAGTTTACCGGTTTACCGGTTTTTTAAATATACACTGCAAAAGTGTTAATTATTTAAATAAACTCTTACATTAAAAAGATTAGAATATCGAAAGGCATTATTTATAACTGTATTGAAGTAAAAATAAAATCTGCTCAGCTGGCACAGCTTGGGATCGTTCACACATGACGTCTCCGGCGGCGGCGGGGGGTGATGGGTAGTGAAAGATGACGAAAGGTGACAGGGGAGGGGTCTAGCACTTGGGTGATGTCACCGTTTGAAAAAAGTTCTAGTTATTTAATAGTATTTGAACTAACTTTCTGACATATAAAGTGAGTTGTGATATATCTACCAGTTGAAATCACATTACCCTGTTTGCTTTATGTCCTAAATACATTTGTAAAATCATCTCTAAATTATGGATATATTCAAATGTATTCATACAAACACCGTTAACAGTTTAAAAATCAATGTTACTTGAGCAAAATATGAAATACGAAACCATGTCACGGATGGGAAAGAGGTGGGGTGGTGGTGGTGGGCAAAGATGATGTCAAATTACCAGGAGGGTGGTGAGGCAAAGGTGAGGCAAAGGCAAAGGTGATTGGTGGGTGGGGGGGTTAGACAAAAATCAGGTGACGTCATTTGTGACCGATCCCTTTGAGGAAATAAATGTCAATGTCAGAAAGAATCATTTCATATTCATCTATCCAGGTTTTTAAATACGAAAAAACAAGTTAAAACCTATTTTCTGTGGACAATTTATTGAAAACCATTATGATAATCAAGCTTTCACCTATACTACGGGCTTCTTCAGGATGTGATGTCATAACAACATCACAAGGAATCTCCCTGTACAGTCTTTCACACTATACCAACTTTTAGTTAGTCCAAAAACCGTCGGAATAGGGAGAAGGTGGTTGGTTCTGTGTACCGTATCCTGCGAGCAAAATCTCATGCGTTTTATACCTTGCTCACAGCCCACAGAATGACACGAGGGTGACTATGGTCTATGGGATTCTCATTTAAATGTAAACCACTCCAGGAAATCGGGGACTGGAATTAGAAGAAAAATTGGAGGTAGAGTCATAATTTGTTTTAAAGTATTGCTTTTTAAAATGATGTGATCAGTCAGTGACATCATATATTGCACCATCCCAATGTAAGCCCTGTGATGATCCTATGTATCAATATTCAAGACAGTAACAGATAGTTTTTGATCTCCTCAATTATTATTATTGTTATTATTTATTTATTTCAGATATTAACATGCATAAAACATAATATGTATACATAAGCAGTTGCTTAAGGCCCAACCCCCTCATATT
>CM032667.1:54773947-54835095 GCA_019095985.1 Streblospio benedicti
TTGATATGCAAAATCACAAAATTTATTCTTAGATGGTGGACACCTACGACGGCTTGAGTTTAGAGAGTGCACAGGGATCTTCCAATCATTTTAAAAATCAATAGGATTAAACCGTTAACACACTGGTGTTGAAAGGTACACAGGATTCTTTAGTCCCAGAATCGTAACCCCCCCCCATTACATTAATGAACATCCGGGCGAATCTAAAAAAAAATCGCCTCCGAAAATGGCAAAGTCCGAATCCGTGGACCAATCCGGGCGGAGAATTTCAGGCTCTGTGCATTGAAACGGAGGATCCAAATTTCACTTCTCCTGAGAAGTGGATTTTTGTATTCTATCTGGAACTCGAAATATCATCGGCGTTAATCCCCTCCGGATGAAGCTCCGGACGGACATAAATGCTCCGTTTTCGCTCAATTTCAGCTCCGTCCTGTAGTAAAAACCTACGGATTGGTTTCAGGATCATACCCGCGAATCCGGCATTTTTGCTCTACGGCCGGCCTACTTTCGCTCCTGTAGTGATTGAAAGTCCAATTTGTGCTGGTTTTCTTAAATTACCTTCGTTCGACACTACGACCGGACTATTAGACCATTGGTTCAGCCGGACTTGCATTTTATAATGATTTTTAATGAAGTACAATCTGGCCGGCGTGGTTTTTACACCGTACGGCTTGAATTATGGGGACGATGTCTCTATGATCGATGCCGGCCTGAGGGTTTTCAATCCGTTTGGCGTTGATCTGTCAGAAATGTCTCCGTACCTTCACGGATGTTTGGGACGGCAGTTTGTGCTCCAGGACGGGGATAGATGAGGAGGGGCCGATGAGGATCTACGACATCTGTACGGTTTTAAGCTGTATATATACACACTGCCTAGGCTTGATAGAAATGTTTGTGTTTAGAAAGTGGGTATCATAATGTACGCTTATGTGACACCATATTCAATCAATTCAGAACTCAACCCGAGGCATGGTGGTGACAATCTGGCTGTTATGGTCATTTCAGCACAGACCGGCAGGCCCCTGAATTCTCCATTTAGTATGACGCCGTCATTTAGACTCCTGGTTGCATGTTAATTTGCCTATCACGCACATTCCGCCCGGACGATTTTCATGACGGCGTCGTATAAACCGGAGCATTTTGGCTCCGTTTCGTGGAAATGTTTACAAACAAAGATCATCAAATTCCGGATACATACATAGGACGGAATGAACATGTTCCGGGGAGGCAATAATAAAAAGGGTGGATCCGGCCAGAATTCAACCCGGATGTTCAGTAATGTAATGGGGGTGGGGGGTGGGGGTGGGTGGGGGGTAAAGAAAGAAATGTAAACGGTTTATCAAAAATTCATTGTATTGGTTTGTAATTCACACTAAAAACTGCTTCTTCTGTATGTGGACCCATGTGTTGTAACATATTTGTGGATAGGACCCCAAAACACGGAGGTCTCCACATATAAATATTATAGTGTATATAGTTTTTTTTTTAAAATTTTCTATTTCTTTCAAAAAAAAAGAAACATTATAAAACGTTTATATAAAAATGTCTATGGTATAGTACAGCACAGACTAAAATGTAGTTCAACTGTTGAAGGTCTGTTGTGGCTGTTCATCTGTGTACATTCATAATATCAATATTGTCATAAATTAAAAGTATGGAGACAAATGTCAACTGAAAACACATGACAGCAAACAAAGGCTAGCGGACTGTGTTCTAAAAAGAAGGAAAAGAGTTTACATATAGTTGTCTTTCACTATTCAAGGCTTGGCAGTTGTGCATGGTAAGTCTTGATTATTGGTAGAACATACATCTGATCATAGTGACCGATGTCTCAAATATTATATTTTCAACCAGTAAAATACAATCCAATCCTTAACTAATGCCGGTCATAAATTGCATTTTTCCAAAACAAATGCTTGAAATCGCTTTTTGTATTATCATCTAATTTAGTGGTAAAACAAAATAATTGATTTTAGAAAAGAAAACTTAATTCTGTAAATATTCGTCGTACAAAAAATATGTTAACATTTATACATATGTATTATTCATAGTCGGAAAGCAAACAAATAATATTTTAAAACTATTAGACACAATGCACTCTTCATGTACTCCAGTATCCTAGGTTAAGTACATCTGATCATAATGGTAGATGGTTCAAACAAGAAATTTTTCGTCGTTATTATAAATATCATACTTATTCATGTAATTTGACTATAAATTATTTTACACAAAAAATTTCTCTTATTATTGTTGTGCTGTTACGCAGTAACTGCTGGTGAAATGTTGATTGAAAAAGAAATTAAGACACCAATGACCTAAGGGCCCGGTCATTTACAATTTGCTGGGATGGTCAGGCAGATAAAAAAAAGGGGGGGGCTGTCATACTTTCACAATTGAAGTCATAGGGGTGGTCATACTTTCAAACCGAAGACCATTGCGGGGGGGGGGCTTCATACATTTGGTTTTGAGGGGAAAAGAAAGAAGCACGAGCACTGGCAGTCACATGAAACTTGCAAAACAAAGAAAGGTTCTATTGACAAATGTCTATTGACAAATTTAAGTGCTATTCATTCCAAGTATCTCATACTTATTTCTACTTTGTTTATTATACCAACATTACCAATGATCATAATCAGACATAAAGTCACATATCGATGATAAAGCTACAACAGGGCCATATAGCTACATATGAGCCATGGGAGGCAGCTGCATCCAATGCTTTGGAGGGGTTGTTCGTCAGTCAAATCCTGGATGAAACTCAGCAATAAGATATGGTTTTTAAGGTTATGTTTCTGTTTGAAATAGCCTCACACGCTGTGAAAAAGGGTCTAAATTCCAAAATCTTTTAGGAGGATGCCCCCAAACCCCCTAGAACAGCCGAGCACCTCCTCGTTCAACATATTATGCCTCCGAATTGTTGCAATCCTGGCTACGCCACTGAGGTCATTCAATTAAAATCAGTGACTGGTTGTTTCATGGTTATTTTTGAGAAGGGTAGGACCTAGGCTATTGGAAAATTGAACTCTTAAGTTCACCGAGTGGTGGACGAGGTCATCGGTCAATGTTAAAGTCAAATGAGTGCATTTTCCAATGTTTGCCAAAGATGCTTATTTTAGCTATTCTACCTAAATATATTTTGATACAGTTGTACGGATAAGAAATAAAAGAGTAAATGAGCTTCAACTTATACCTTTGTAAGGGAAATTAATGAAAAAGTTTACATTTGATCGTGAATATCTCGGTTTCTGATCAACTTAAGGATTCTTATATTCTATCAGCCCTTGTGATTACTTGACCTAAAAAGTTCCCACAGCAGAGCAGGAATGAATGTCTACCCATATTTTCTTTGTTATTTTGACAAATTTATATTTCTTATCAGCCCCAGAAAAAAATATGCACCCTAACCAATTGGAACCCCTTATTAGGCCCGTATCCATAAACGCTAGCGGCAGCGGCAAGAAATTGGCAACGAACGGCTTAGTGATATTTCAATTGAGTACTAAAGAATTATCAGCTGGTTATTATTTATACACGCGGCAGCGGCTTCGGTACGGAAGCAGAGGCAGAGCCACCCGCATTTGACGAATCGAGGCGGCTCCGCCTGAATCAGTTTACATTGTTTTAAATGCGGCATAATCCATTAAAGTGCGTTTCTACAATATTCCTGTATTATCTCTGCATACTTATAGTCTTTGGTATTGCATCAAAATGAATGTATGGATATATGAACTGTGGTGGCGGCAGCCGCTAGCTTGCCGCTGCCGCTACCTCTCAAGTATGGATAATGGCCCTTACATGATTAACATCTAGATCTATCCTTTCTAATAAGATTCATACGTGTCAATTTCTCTTACTATCAACATAATGTATACTGTACGTTTTTATTAGTGACAAAAATGTGATAGTATGTGACAATGAGACTTACGGGAAACAAACGTTATTATTTCTCACCACTTTGCCGTTCATTCTCGATTCTGATTGGTTAAGAGCCGTGAGGGGTAGTTGTATCTCACTACATTGTCGATGTGATCTCACTACTTTGTGAATGGGCCGAATTACTAAAATTAATTTCATTATATTATTGCGCACCAACCGGGAGCGGGCATTGCTTCCTACGACGGACTATTTGTACTATACAGTTTTAATTTATGCTTATAAAAGAAACCCTATGTCAGACTTTGCACAATATTTTTTAGTTACAATTATATGCCTATAACATGATACAGTGCCACACACCAGTAAATACAGTATATAAGCATAAAATGTAATAATATAAATCACTTCTGGCACCAAACAAACTGCGTTAACGGTGCTGCGCACACTAAACATAACGTCCTCGTCTGATTTCAGTTCTTACAGGTGTTTCACGATGCGTAACGTCTATTCCATTATTATAATGATTTGCAGTGTGTACAAAAATTCTTTATTAAGATTTATGTTACATATAATTGAAAAATAAATATATTGCGTCATTGAGGTGAAAATGTTTGAGTAATAAGTGTGATTTGTGGAACTATTTTCTGATTGTAAATGTGACACGGTGATGAGGCTGTCGCATGTTAATGCTTGTCAAAAATGACACACAGCTAATGGTCTTTATTTAAAAAATCACGATAAGTGGTGAGAAAAAGGACAATGGTATGTTCTAGTGTTGAGATCACGCTATCTCTGCACTTGAGTTGTCTTTGTCTGCACGCGTTCGCTGGCGCTCACTTGTGCAGACAATGACAACTCTCGTGCAGAGATAGTGTGATCTCATGCTGATATTAAGATAATCCACGTACATAAAATTTCTTGATTAATGACAGCTATGCATGAATGATATTTTTTTTCTGTTGATAGATGGATAAAAAAAAGCTGCGATGTGAAGTAGGAGTGCGTTGTGATCGCCAAAACTTTAACAGACGTAGTAACTACAGGACAGTCTAGATTATTCCATGGATGTTACAGGGGCAGGGTTCCCACAGAATTTGGTAATATGTAAGCGATAGATTTCTAGCTATTCTTCTTTCCCAATGTACAAACTGTATTTGAATTACCAGTTCAACCAAAATTCAATCACTTTTCAATAACCGTTTACAAAATTTCATTTTTTTTCAATGAAGCCTTACAAAATTCAATGACTTTTCCAGGATCTTGAAAAATATGAATTTCAATGAATTTTCAAGACTCCATGGGAACCTTGTAATACCGTCTCATATGAACAAACCAAATATAAATACTATAAAATTTAATTGAAGCATTATAAAGATAAACAAAAAATACAACAACAAGTTTAATCACATGTTCAGAATCTGTCTAAGAATAGAACTAGCTTCATATAACTATATTTGCACTTATTAGTAAATTTATAACATCTTAATTATAGGCTAGACTTAATAAGATATTGACTAATACTTGTTGCATTTATTTCAGTATTTCTGGTGAAATATATTAGATTAAATTCACTTAAACCCATGTTTTAGTGTCAAACTAGATCTAGTAATAATAGATCTATGGATGTTGGAAGCATTTGTAATCACAAAAGTTTCATTTCTTGCCCTGCATATTTCATTGTCGACCATATCTTCTTCTTAATTATCACTTTTTAAGGGGACATCCTATTAGACACCATTATAAACTGATCATCATCCACTAATATGCATGCTCCTTTAAGGTGAACATAACCTTTGCCCTTCTCAGGCGGGATTATAGTTTTACTCGTACATTGCCAATCTCCAAACACACAATGGCACAGGTTGTTGCAGGCACACGCCTTTTCCCCGAGAGAACAGTGTTCTCTACCCTCAGGATATAGACAAACTTTATTAATTTCTGTTTCTTCTTCGTAATCCTGCATAATCCACGCTTCCAGCTGGTCATCGTGATCTCTCTTGTTGTGTTTACCTCGTGTATTGGCCATGACAGACGCAAACAAGATGAACAGTAAAGTCCTGTCAAATGCCATGCTTTTCTACTACATTTATTCAAATAATAGGCATTCATTCATGATACATTTGTAAAAAAACCATATGATATGTAGTGGGGATTTGCAGTATCCGTTTATTGACATTGCAGGATATGCAGTACCCTTACGTCACTGGAACCGTTAGATACGTGAGACGTACTTTACAGCTACGGTGTAGGCTAATTGTAGTTATGTAATAGTCTCGTTTACAGCCGACCACTGACTTTCGGCGCAAGGTTCTCAAAGCACTGGCTTGCGTACAAGGTAGCGGGCGTCTGTGGTAGAGACTAGTTATGTAAAACCACGAGCACTTGCATTGTTACGTGGGGTAAGTTTAGACGTCTCATGCATATGGTTGATGCCATTGTTTATTCAATGGCACATTAGATGGATATTCATCAACTGTAAAACTGTCTAAATTGCAGCGTGTTTCATTTTTTTTTTTACAAGTGAGGGACCGTCAGAAGCTTTTTTATAGGTGACAATGGGTGTAGTAGGTACTAATTGTGTATCCCACCTACCCTAGGGAGTGTCGGGGTATGACAACACACCGACATTTTTATTTGTTGAAACTGACAAGATAAGTTTCTATAAATACTTAAAACTGTAAATGCCAATGGTATTTTCTGTTATTGTTTAAACTTGCAGTGTGCCATATAGGCTAACATTTGTGGTGGGGGCATTCGTTTATAATGATAAGTAGCACATCAAAGTCTATATAAAATTAAGTTTATTGACAACATAAAGTCACATTTGCACATACAAAGATTAATCAGCAAGACACCTTGCGCTATAGAACTTAAGATATTGCGTTCAAGAGTAATTGCGTTTGTCTCAAATTGAAGATCAAATGACATTAAAACATAGATAACTTAAGTTATAGATGTTAAGTAAATTCCATTGTAGTTTCAATTTTTACATAATATTGAATCTGTGTTACCATAAAGAATTATGGTCCTAGCAAGCATGCATAATTCTTGAACACATTTAGAATTTCACTCTTGCAATCTGATTCTAATCAAATGTACACCTGAAACATTCTTGCTATCCATGAAATAAATGTAAAAGTCTATCACACTATATCATTGCTTTCTTAAACACTGAACAGTGGCAGAACCAGGATATCTATGAAAGGGAGTGCGTTTTAATCCTGTGTCCTGCGCACTCGATCTACCTATATTTGTCATGACTGTCATAAATAAAAATGCGTCTGCCTTCCCCCTCCCCTCTCCTGGATCTGCCGCTGCAGAGTCCTTGTACCACAGCCACAGTACGCACAGTTTCAAGTCATTCATTCACTCAGATTCTCGTGCACTGTCCACCCAGACCCAAGCTAATCCTCTCTACCTGGTCAATCTCAGCGTAACAGTTGATCGACTTGGTGGGTGACAGCGGTTCGAAGCGATACTCACTTTCCACTTTGTTGGAGTGCTGGATTGTCCGAGTGCTTATCGGTTCCATTGAGTACCTCGAGCCCATAGTTGGCTCTACGGTGAACCGCGCCCCCAAATGTGGCGTCGTCGGCTCCACTGTGTACCTGGGTTCCGGCTGGCGACTGGAGCACAACTGCTGGTGCTCTGTGACCCTCTGTTGGACCCTGTTGTTATAAACAGGGTTCTCAAAGGATGAGTTTTTGTGCTTGTATTCCACGGTGATGTATTTTTGACTAGGCTGCGAGGCGGAGGTGGCGGCAGACAGGGGTTGTGCGTGCTTGATGAGGTTTCTGGTTTTGATCTTCATCCAGATGATGATGATAATGAGAATGATTATGGCGACGAGAGCCAATAGGGCGACAACTGAGACGAGCACGAACATCGAGGTGTCCACATTGGATGGAGCTGCAGATGGGTGACTGCCTGAAAGAGCGGAAACAGTTTGTAGGTAACAATTTACCCAGTGTGCCTATTATGCTTGATTCTGATTGGCTGAGGGCCGTGACAGATATTCTCATCTCACATGTGTCTGCGTTCGAGAGGACTTAGGCATATGGTAGAAAATCGATTACGTTTTTTATAAATGGAGGGAAACATAGTATTTTGTTAAATATATGAGTGTCAAATAAGAATATCTGTCACCTTGTGGAGATTCTCACAGCTTGAGTGAGTGCAGCATTTTAGCTCTCAAATTCCAAAATACCAGTGTAGATGAGGCATAAATGCATGTTCTGTTTGTTCTTACCAGTTGTTACTACTGGATGCTCGGCACTTTACTACTCCACATTTATATTTTAAACCTTTACTGTAAGAATAAGAGTTGTTTGGGCACTTTATTGAAAACAGGTCTGTAGTGGTCTTCTAAATCATTTTTATATTGGCAATATTTGTTAATAATACACGTGAATAATTCAAAAGATGCAATAGCATACCTATGTATTGTATATTGTGATTATCAACATCAACATTCGACTTGGGAGACAAAGTGTGAGGATATAGTTCTGCTGCTGGTAGGATGGTGGCGCTGTCTGTCATAGTTTCATCGTAACCTACAAGCATAAATATAACATGGAGCCCTCAGAATCTACTAGTAATTTTGAGAATACAGCAATCAACGGTGCATTAGGTTCCTCTCCTAACAAGATGCAGAATCTATGTCAAATTCTAAGAAATAGCTCTGTGAAGGAGTGTAGAATAGGAGACATCATCATGTCCCAAATGTTTATATACACTGATAATGGGCCACACCGATAAGAAACTTAAAGAGTACTTAGATATCCAAATCTGTTTTGCAAAAATGAATGCATATGTTCAAATGCCTCCAATCCTTCATGTTGACTAACGTTCATATGACATGAAATTCAACCCTCAGTGTCCCTTTATTATATTTCTTTTGCGGTCATGGACATTGTCTCATACCTTCCACCACTCTATTTTGAACTAATTTTGACCAATTTGAACTGTGTTCTTATTCTTGAAAACAAGCACAAAATACGACCAAACCAACCGCAATATGAATTATGTTTAGGATTTGAGCCGCAGTGGTTCCTCTCCGACATATTTATCAAAAACAAACACAAATTTACAATTTTTTGACAAAAAATTCCCTCTTCAGAAACCCTGCAAGTATTTAGCTTTTATCAATATGCTTCGCGAATCACTACGAATACTTAGATATTTGCGGACCTAGACAGAACGGGACATCGCAGTACTCCCAGCGCGAGTCCGGGTCGGTAGTGAAGCACCAGGGACCGTGGACTTCAGTACCGCTGTCCGGGTTGCGGCAGTAGTTAGCAGCCTCCTGCAGGGTGCTCTCTGGGAAGTCGCAAGCGTCGTAGTATCTGGAGAAAAAAAAAGTTAAATGAAATTGTAAGAATTGTTTGTGAAAATGAAATATTGCATCCCATGCAGTGGAACATTGATAGATCAATATCATTTATGTCAATTTTTGTTTTATCTGGAATCTGGTATCGTTTCCCTTCAATCACATTGAGATATAAGTTGGTAATTTTGAATATACAGATTCTAGATAACCGGTTTCTTCGTTATATCATTTCACACTTATTTATAAAATCGGTGATATATGAAATGTTGATGGTACCATTTTCAATTGAATGCACACGACACATGTGTCTTTAATTGATAACTCAGCTTTGCAGGTTGGGAGGTTTTATTTAAATTTTGTTTAAAAATCTGGCATGTCAATGGAGTTTTAGACATTCTAGGATTTTTATATTTATGAATGATATATTATACAGAATATTGCCAAGGAAACTCCACTCATTTCAGAGATTATTCTGTTCTGCCGTTTAAATATTTATAATAAAAGAAATGCATTCCCTCAAACTTAGCTTGAAAGTGAAACGCACAATTATAGTCAATAATTAAGCAGTAAATCATCTTGCAATCTCCGTAAACCTTAAAACACCCATCACTTACAATAAATTACCGAACCCAGTAGACTCAAGCTCTTCATTACCATGATAACGATTGGTCAAATAAAGATGACGGATTGGTGCGAGATTAGAGCCATCACTCAGAAGGAGACAGACACCAATCACCTGATGAGCGCAAGTGCTAATCCCAAGCGCTAAATCGTGCAGCCTTTGTCAAACTCTACGTGGTCGTGACACAACGCAACAGGCAGAGGATTGAGCCGTAAAGCAACAGGCCCAATTTCTGCCCCTCAAGCGGGCGCAATATGTGTGAAATTGCCAGTGACAGTAATTTAGCAAAAACTGTGCAAAATGCCGAGCCTATTAAGGCTTTCCTTTCAACAGGAAGTGCCAAATCTAAATCCTTCATTTAATGAAGCTCTGGGATTTATGCTCTGGCTGGGGACATTATGATAGCTTAATGGTTTCCTCCTCAAAAGCCTGTGTGGCTTTCGAGTCAGTGCGTGGGTTAGTTAAATTGTATACTATAAATTGGTGGGTTGCTGAATAGGTTTTGCTTGGTAATATATATATTTTTAAAATCCATCATATTAGATAGCAGCAGATCAATTTTTAAACAGTGGGTGGGGGTTGAAGTCCAGGTGTGTGATGCGTGAGTGTGTGTGTGTGGGGGGGGGGCATGCGAGCGGTAGGCACCTGTGTGTGTGGCACGTGTGCGTGCAAGTGTGTGCGTACTATGTATGCGCGTGTGTTTTACCTGTTTGTGTCTGGCATGTATTGGTCCCCACGCTGACACGTGCACGTGTGTGTGGTTGTGTTTATGTGCAGTATGTGTGTGCGTGTTTTACCTGTATGTATGTGCTTTACCTCTGTGTGTGTGTGTGTGTGTGTGTGTGTGTGTGTGTGTGTGTGTGTGTGTGTGTGTGTGTGTGTGTGTGTGTGTGTGTGTGTGTGTGTGTGTGTGTGTGTGTGTGTGTGTGTGTGTGTGTGTGTGTGTGTGTGTGTGTGTGTGTGTGTGTGTGTGTGTGTGTGTGTGTGTGTGTGTGTGTGTGTGCATGTTTTTATCTGTGTGTGTTTTACCTGTGTGTGTGTGTGTGTGTGTGTGTGTGTGTGTGTGTGTGTGTGTGTGTGTGTGTGTGTGCGTGTTTTGCCTGTGTGTGCTCGTGGTTTACCTGTGTGTGTGCGGCACGTGCTGGTCCCACCTCTGGCACGTTTTGCCTGTAGCCGTGCGGGAGATCTTTCCGCCGTATTCGCGACCCGCAGCCGTTGTCTTGCACTCTGCAAGCACCATAGAGAGATCTCAGGGCGTGCTTTCTCAAACACTGCATCAGGAACAATTTAGGGGTTTCGTAATTATAAGGGGAAGGGACCTGAAATTTCTATATCTCTCTGGGTCATATCAAATACGGTCAGGTTTGTAAATGGTAAGAAGCTTTTCATGTTATGAGGAGATTTTTGGGTTTTGTCATCATGCGAATCACCTGAGAAAAAAGTTAATATCATATACTCCGGGAGACAGCTAGGGTCTACACGATCAGGCTTTTAAAAAAATTTCTGAACTGATTTTTGGCTTTTGGTTGCCTACATGTAGATGCCTATCACAGGTCGAGTTTAGGATGTTACTTGCAGATACGAGGGCGTTTGTCCGTAAGTCGCATTTTAGGTATTTTTTTCTGAGTAAAATTCCGAAAAATGTTAAAATCATACTTTGTCTAATAGGACATGTTCTTGATTGTATTAAATGAGATTGATTGTACATGTCTACTCACAACGCATCTGTTTGAATGTGTCATGAGGAAAAATTATACTCAAATGTCAGATAAATGATTGAGTCAGCTTTTTGGACAAAGTTTAAACAAAAATATCTCTAGATTTGAAATATGCAGTTACTTCAGGAAAGCATATTTTCAGAACTAACGATTCAATTTTCATTTCCTATGGCAAAGATTGTCTATGTATAGGCCTAGTTACATTTCATACAGAAAAACTAAAATACAGTTCACTTCATTGATGTTCATACTATAGGCAACTTAGTGAAAATACCTCTCCCCTGCCACAGAATCGCTTTTTTCTGGTCCAAGAGGTATTTAGCTTGAGGCCATCAACATTTTAAAAAGTTGAGTGACCCCCCGCTGCCAAAGCAAAAGTCCTCTACATAGTCATTGTATTTATGGACAATTGCTAAAAGAAAATATTTAGAAAATATACCGTAGAGTAATAAAAAAAGTTAAGCGACAGCCCCCAAAGGAATCAGAAAAGTTAGAAGACCCCCCCACCCCCACCTTTTTGCTTTTTGGACGAACCCCAGGTATCATTATTTATGATCGTTCCCTTATATTATGTGTATATGTATGAATAACTGGCTTGGGGGGGATTGCATGTCTAATTCCAATTCATACAGGAATCTAAAACTTTATATTTATGCATTCTACCACAACCTCAAACGGTCTCAAATAGATCCATTAACCAATATCATAGTGATAGGAATAAATTCCCCGTTTAAGAGCGCCCAAATCCGCGGAAATTGTTACCCATACAAAGACTGAAATCGGCGGAAATAGTGAACCTTGAACAGTTGAGAAGGGGACGAGTTTTCTTTTCAACCGGGGCCATTAGTCTTTAGTCACTCGTCTTCCGGTCCCCGTGTCAATAGGCGCGCCGTATGAGTAGCGATATCACGGGCGAATAGGACAATTATGAGCTGAGAGGTGGAGGGTTACGGCAGCAGTTGTATCAGTAAAGCCTGGGGTTATTGATGGCTTCAAATTAGTGCGTGATTGAGTGTTTTAGGCGAATAATGGCAGTGTTTCGGGTACATTTAGCAGATTAGGAAGCCTCATTAAAAGGTGTGTGCTATGTAGTGGAGAGTGACCCCTCTGCACCCATGAGGCTCAGTTGGTTGCCTATCCTGCCTCTGGAGGTACACGTACAAACACCACGAGGCCTCAAGTCTGATACGCCTGAATGCACTTGGGACGTGAAATGAAGTATTAAGTACTAGATGCGTGTTTGTTCATGAGCAGATTAGAGGGCGCCAAACTTGATAGGGGTTATTTTGTATAAGATCAGAGATCCAAAGAATATATACAAGTAACATAGTAAAAAATTCACGAAATTACAAATTTATATTCCTTATATATGTATCAACCATCAACATCTATCAATGTGACGTAAGACTAGAATATATACGTATTTATACATCTGCAAATTATTTAAAGAATGTGGGCTGGGTGGGGTCAGTCCTAGGGCATAGTTTAAAAATGATGGCACGTTAACTTTGTTCAAGGCGGTGGGTTCTGATGACAATGAATGCTTACTTAGAGTTACAGTGATTCTACATTTAAATAGTTGTAAACAGAAGCAATTTGGTCTCTCATTCAGTCGATCAAATCACGGTAGTGGCAGACGTTGAGAAAGACCACTAATCACCCCTTGGGGGCTCTTTACCCCAGCAAACAGGAAATCTTATTCAAATGAGGGAGCCACAATTAACATGGACACTACCTTTTGCAATAAATACTCCTCCAAGTTAAGGATAATTATTCGTAGAAAAAAAGGTTGTTTTCTCCATTTGAAAGCAGCCCCGTTTCAACCTTGTATCGTTATCTGAGCGGCTCCATTCATTCAATTAGAGGCTTACAAGTGAAAGCAATACGCAACTGCTATAAACTTTAATAGGTGCTGGACACGTTCAACAAACAACACATGCCTATTGGGAATGTAGAAAAATGAAACACGTTGAAAATAGACAGTGTGTAGTAATGGGAAGCAATTTCAAATGACACTGTCAACACAGTGTATAATGGTGGTGGTATTTCAGGAAAATCTTTTTTTTTCGCTCACCGACTTACGCACAATTCCAAACCAATCATCATCCATCAGCTAGGGGCAGATCCAGAGGAGGCATGGCCCCCCTTTTCCCTAGAAAATTTCATTTTGATAGCCTTTGCACCGACAAAGGCCATGGAATCCTGTGGGTGCGTTACCTCCCTTTTCTAAAATCCTGGATCTGCCATCAATTCAGCCATTGACTATGACTAGCTCACTCACATGTTCGCTATCACCACACAGATGTGTATCTCGTGGAGAATGAGGATTTCTCCTCGCAACCGTTAAAATGCCTGGACAGTGTGAAACTGAGCAAATATCGGTGAAATGCTCCACTCACGAGCAGATCCAGGGATGGACGCTCCCCCCTTTCCCCATCTCTGTTTGCCTACGAACTAGCAAATGAGACCCGTGAAATCCTGTGAGTGATCCCCACACAACCCGAACCGAAATCTGGATCTGCCAGTGCATCTGCCCCTGCCCCACACTGACCACAGTACTGACCACAGTAGGGGACGTCACAGTACTCCCAGCGCAGGTCCGGCGTGTCAATGTAGCACCATGGAACCTCAGACTCCTTCTCAGACGGGTTCCTGGAAGTACACATTCACATTCAGCTTGACAAAATGAAAACAAATCATACGCACGCACAAACACGCATTACAAATAAAATGAATGCTCTTGATTGCATTCATAAGAACTGTTATTGAATGAACAGTTACTATGTTGAATTTGCATATTTGAGCCAAATTTACACCTACGTGATGCCCAATGAGTCTCTTCATATTGTTCTTACATACTTGCCAACGAGTGGTTATATAACTTGCTTCTTTACCTAACATAAATTCTATTTCAAAACAAGACAAGCATTATAAGATGAAAACATGATTGTCATCTATTTTGAATGTGTACTCTTCAAGTGTGGTGTAATCTGTGTAATCTTTATTTGAAATTTTAGAAATATATGTAAGCGGTAATGTAAATTAAGAGAACAGCGTCAAAGTGGGTTAACTGACATGTATGTTTGAATCTTAACTAAGAGCAAACGATGACCAATAAGTGATCTAGTATCTTATGCATGTAAAAATGTGAATAAAATAAAACAACACAGGCTCGCCGCGTGCGCACCTTTTTGTAAAAAAAAAAGGGGGGGGGGGGCTTGTCACTTCTTCTGCTCGCAGACAATGGTCAAATGAATACATTTACACAGCTGCCTTGAAAATGTCATGTGTAATCTTATCAGAAGGAAATATGTCACTCACTCCCATACACCATGAGCAAGGGACTGCAGCAACAAATGAAGGTTAATGCGCCACGACATAGACAAAACATCTCCGTCAAAAGCCTGACTAATTGGAAGTCAACAAGAAAGCAGCAATACTTCACTGAAGTGAGGCTTCACAAAGACGGGGTTTTGATTGAGGGAATCATTCCACCTCACACACATCTGTATCCTTTGTGGAAAGGAAGATGGATAATATTCAGTATTTACCCAGTTAGTGCACCCTTTTCATGGCACTTCATCTAATATGACGCGATAATACAGTAGGAAGATGCAGATTGGTGATCTGTCTTCTGGCGAACGAGCTAGACA
This sequence comes from Streblospio benedicti, assembly GCA_019095985.1. Classification (NCBI taxonomy): domain Eukaryota; kingdom Metazoa; phylum Annelida; class Polychaeta; order Spionida; family Spionidae; genus Streblospio; species Streblospio benedicti. Next base: position 54,789,146 of record CM032667.1, read on the forward strand.
CAGAAGCAACAAATGGAAATACCCTGGAGATGCTTCATACTCTCCCACTTAAAGTTTATGCCCAGTGGACGAATTATCACGAATACGTATGCTTAGATAGAATCAATCTGTTGCGCTGTGTGCATTATGAACATTCATTTCATGCAAGCAGGGCTAATAGAGAAACCACAGCAATATAAATACCACGCCATCAAAATCAAGCTTTAAAAAACAGTAAATAGAATGATTAGATTTGGTAAACAAGATGGCAAATGTATAATGGTTGAAAGACAATTATTGATATGTTTACTTTCAAGTAAAAAAGGTTTACTCAATTTTGCCCTGGGAAAAGTTTTCAAAATGGCTGCCATTATGGCTGCCGCTGGGATTTTTCAAACTAACAGTAAAAACAAAACAAACGCGAAGGTGTGAAATGTCAATAGAATAATACAGTATCATACAAGAGGGGTGACAGATCAGACAATCTTTCACTGAGTGTCCAGTTTGACACCGAGTTCTGTTCAGGGCCAAACACGGCGAGAGATTTTCTTTTCTCTCACCCACTTGTATAATTACTTTTTTCCACCATGTGGATTAATCATTTTTAAGTATTAAACTTTATAGTGTAGAAGATCCGCCTCTCAGCCAACCAGAATTAAGCATTTCTAGCCAACGTGGAAGAAATTTGGATATCTTGTATCCACTTCTATCGACCGAGGTGAATTAGCCAGTCTGCGGGCTGGCGGGTTTTGATATATAGAGGCGCGTCAGGCATAATGAGACAAGTTGTCAGGCTGGAGAAGCACTGATTAGTGCCTGACGTGAATGCTGCTTATCATGCATGGTGTTCCCACTCTCATGCTACTTATTATCATGTATATTACATAGAGACAACGTGGTTTCCTGCCTTTACAAGTCTTCCATCTCGGGAGAATCTGCAGGTATATCATGCGAGCCTGATGTGCAATACACATGACCTGTATAGTGCCAGTTAATCACGTTCTTTATTTATCACCTTATGTCCCAAATAGGCAATATGTAAAATAAATTGAGCATTTAGAGATGCCTATAATACTGAAAACGTTGGTTTAAATAGGGTTTACAGAGTGCTTATGAATATACAATGGTGTATTTGTAAAAAACATTTAGGAAACCTGTATAGTCTAAAGCGTAATACAGCTCTTAGTATCGGGTTCCCATATCACATTCATGGTTAATATGATGAGGGCTGATACAGTATCTTATTAACATAGATGATTCGTCCTCCAATTCGACAGTACAGGGCTAATTTACATGTGATAGCCACTTCGAGTAGCCACTGCAGGGACGCGAACCCTGGACCACCAACACTGTGGTATCTATTTTCAAAGACGACATAAATAATCCTCGCTTCTGCCTTCCTGCCCCCTATTTCCATAGAAACATTTAATTATCACGGGACTTTTAACTGTTGTTCGCGCATACGAAAACTCACAAGATCCATTGAATGCACCCCCGCTTTCCATAAACCTGTGTCTGCTAGAGATCTCTATGAATAATATGCCTTGTACTGCTGTAAAACCAAAGTATATTCTGCTCATAATGTTGGCAAAACCAGATACATTGTGATGTGAAGTAATGCAAAGTAATGCAATGCAATGCAATGAAACGCAATTTTAATACAATGCAATGTATTGTTATCTAATATAATGTAATATTATATAATGTGACATAATGTCAATGTTATGTAATCAATATGTAATGTACTTACGATGCAAAATAACGTAAATCAAATAAATGTAATTAAAAGAAAAGCATGCTGTTTTGCTGAAAGAGGCGCCCGGCCTACCAGGCGCTCACCTGCAGTAGTTAGCGGCCTCAGTGAGGGACCTGTCGGGGAACAGCGAGGCGTTGTGGTAGGCGTGCGCGTGCGGCGTCTGGGCGTCCCAGCGCTGGCACGTGTGGCCGCTCGCTGTGGTGGACATGCTGCCCACGTACTCACGCCCCGACCGTGTCTTCTTACAGCCTGCGCACAGCACCAGGGCACAGAGAATGCTTATTTTGGTTTTAAACAAAAACATCGAAAGTTAATGCAAAAAAGTGCCAGACATTAATTATCAAAAGTGCATTATTGTGTATTCGTGTATTGTAACATTGAACTATTGAACGACGTTGTTCCAGCCGAAATAGACACTTTAACCCACGTCTAATTATCAAACAAATGCATATACATGTATACACAGTGTGTAAAAGAGATTCCCGTAGCCTAGCAATACTTCTATTAGGGTCTATGCAATAAATGGGTGTTCTAAACTGTCTTTAAAGTGTATATGTAACTTGGTATATTTTGGACATTACAGATTGTCTCATTTTGATATCTTTTAGTCTTATTCTGTAGCGTTTTGGAGACATATTAGTAAATAATTTAGATTAATTAGAAATTTAGAAATTTGAAATCATCTATTTAAAACAATACAATTTCCTACGTTTCGACACGTAAGTGTCCTCTTCAGGGAAATATTATAACATTATATAACAAAATAACAAAATATAAATGGAAATCTAGTAAAAACAACGACAGATTTTTGGACTAAATTTCGTTTATATTTTGTTATTCTGTAATATAATGTTATAATATCTCCCTGAAGAGGACACTTAAGTGTCGAAACGTAGGAAATGCGATATCGTTTAGATAAATAAATTTCTAATTACTCTAAACTATTTACTAATAAGTCTCCAAAACACTACAGAATAAGCCTAAAATATAAAAAAAAGTTTTTAAAGTGATTTCAATGTGTTTTTGGAATGAGTTTACCTTTAAATGAAATTAAAAGCTTATAACAAATAGCTTTTTAAAGTAAAATTTCAATAAATAAATTTCTAATTACTCTAAACTATTTACTAATAAGTGTTTTTGGAATGAGTTTTTTTGGAATGAGTGTAACAAGCTTATAAACTGTGGCTAGTGTGTGTGTAATCCAACAAAAAGCTGGGAATATTAGTGTCTTTGTGATTTATAAAGAACGAATGAATCTAATATAGATGATTGGGTCTATTTGCATGTTGGAAATGTAAAGAACGGAATATGAAAATTCAAATATCATATACTGCTATATAGATGAAGAATGCACCTTTTCAAACGGTGTGCTAATTACAAGAATTCTATAACCACAATATCCCCTTCGTTGTAAAATTGCAAGTACTGTATATGCTCATTATTTTTACATAGTTTTATATCACCATCAAATGAACCTAACCTTGAGATAGCAAAAATCGATATAAGCAATAACCAGATTACAATGTTTCACTGAATGTAACTGTATATACATTTTACGCAACCTAAACTGCCCAAGAAAAGCGGACAAGATAGAATATTGAGAAGTGTGATGAATGCGAGGAAAAACACTCCTATCCGCAAACCCGAACCCGGGGAGCATTTCATTTTGCCGAGCCAAGGTTTCATTCCGAAATAAGGGAAGCTTTACAGAAAAATTGCGATTGGTATTGATAATTTACTCGATCTTTAGACCATGAGACTGAAAAAAGGAGTTTATTATCTATTAAATCTAACTTCGGGTGGCCCTTTTTCTGGTTATGATCTATAATGCATTATGTAAAGTTTGACCGTGAAAATTATGATATATTCTTACTAGAGTATTACATACCAAGCACTATTAACCATTTGTCCACTCTTTATGAAACCTTCTCAGATATAAGGGCAGGGTTCTATGAGTATACTGGACATATCTTCACTAAAATACATGCACCCCTTTTAAAGCTAGTTCCCTAATGCCAATACCCGAAAACAACAATATACGCGTGGATACATACAGGCATGGTACAGTGGTATATTGCAAAATACCTCATCACACGTAGGTTGCCACAATGACATTTTTACGCTCATTTAACCATAACACCTACCACCTCTGCTAGAACACTCTGTTCACAGGCTATTTGTGAATGCAGTCAGCTGAGAGGACGGTAGCCTTCCCTGTCACACGGAGGACACTTCTCAATATGGAGATGGGCAAATTACGAGCAGGAGAGGGCTTAGTGACACCGACAATACTCATCCAAAACACATGCTAAAGTGGGCTGTCCCCACAAGTGGAACCTTTTTGCAAGGAACGACAACAAATACACATGCATGTTTTTGTCAAAGAATATATGCCAAACTAATTTTATACAGTAACCTCTAGATTTTGTGCACCCAGGGGAGTAGCCTCAAGAGGTATTATATAGAGAGGTGGTCTGACTGGACTCTATGTAGGCTTTCTTTGGTCATTTTATGAAGGTTGAGTACTGCGAGTAACGCACATGGTCTTATCATAGATATGGTCTCAGTACTGTAGACTCAATTGGGCTAGCTTGTTCTAAGGCTCGTTTTCTTATTTCTGCATTGGCTTTTGTTTATGGTATATTTATTTATTCATTGTTTTATTCAACCATTTCTCCAATTGTACGATGTTGGAACACAGAAAAAGAGGTATGTATGGATAATGACAAAAAAAAAAGATGTGTGTGGGATTTATGGCCCCCTTATAACCCCCTCACTCGGCAATATAGAAATATCACAACAATACATCAGGTCTCTTTTGATTGCTCTTTCCATCAAAAACAGCAATGATTGCGTTTTTGTATGTCACCAGTTTGAAGTGTGCGGCACCAATTAGCATTTGAGGTGAGCTTCCAAGCTGTTGGTGCAATCGCTTTGTCAATACCCGCCAAAGCTCCAAACGACATTCCAGCACGCGGGCCGCCATTATCGACGGGTAATGATCCTGCAGATCGGAAGCTCGGCATAATCCTGTATTGAGCACCCACCAATGGAACGGGGGCGGGAATCATGGACGGTACGGTAGGGCCTCTCCAGTAAGACCATTTGGTGAGTGGTCTCAATAGGGAGGCGATCTTTTTTTATGGAGGTTTGCGTTTTTTATGAAGGTTGGGCTGGGGGAGTGTATTATGGATAGAATGGTAGGGGCCCTTTATTAGGAGCATCCAGTTCGGATAGCCGCAGGTGGTGTCGATAGAGAGGTGGCCTTTTTATGGAGGTTAGCGGTGATCTTTTTATGAAAGTTTGCGGCTTTGAGACATAGTCTTGTTATAGAGGTGGTTGCTTTATATGTGTGGTCTTAATTGGAGGCTCGACTGTAATACACACATAAACGGGGTACAGTAGGTCTATAGTCAACTGAGCTTATTTTGAGTGTTTCATTAAAACTCTATTAGTTATTCTAGATCACTGACATATATTTGAATGTCAAAGTGCTTACCTCAAAATGCGATACAATTATCTGCCAAGGCCACAAAACCAGTTTAAGTGCTACGTTACGTTCAGTGAATCAAATGAGCCTCATAATTAAAATCTAAAATTGAGTTGCGCCTAACGTTGGTGTTGAGAGTAAGTGGAGCAAAGCATTGCTACTATTCAATATCAAAGAGTCTGTTCCATGGGCTACACTCATGTTATGTTACAAAGCAGGCAGGTAAATCCTCCTACCCGCTGTAACGACTACAAACTTACTCACTTACTTGCAGTACAGTTGTCATGTGCGCAAATAAGCAGTTTGAACTTAATATATGCATATGACGTCATTCTGACGGAATCACCGAACTTCAAAGCTTCTACAGATCACGTGACTCCTCAGTTTGACGGTTTATCGCAAAAGAAAATGAAGAAATGAAGAAATGAAGAGTTAAGGCTTACCTTAACTAGCACAACTTGTCCCAACAAGCTTAACAAAGAGACTTGAACTAAATAACATATGTACATGGAACACAACACAACTGGAACATATTTACACTGTACACACCCACTTCCTTCTACTTCTATTTTCTTACTTCTTAATTATCTGTTGAAACAAAGAGATTAAAGCAAAGCACGATTAGTTATTATTAAATGACATTATCCCTGTCAGTACCAGATTATCAAGTTTATAAGATTTTCATATGATTATCTGAACTAATTAGTTATCTTTTAAGCCATTGTGCAATCAATAACACCAATAACATTTATATACATGCAAGGTGAAGAAGGCTAACTTAAACAAATAATACAGTATAAATGCAAATGCAAGTAAAGTTGTAAGTGCTGAACCTAATGGGTAGGGCGGGCGGGCATTAAGTCTTTCTTGGTTCTCTTATAGAATCAATATTTGGTTGCGGCCGCTGCGCGGCCTTACCAAATCAAAAATTCTATTACGAGAACCTACGAAAGACTTAATATATGCAAGTTTAAAGCTCAGCACTTACCGGACTGTTAGTACAACTTCCTCAAACGGTTTAGTTTGAAGAACGCTGTCAGACCGGCAATAGAATTTCTTGAATGTCCCTGCGTTTGACCAATTTGCCCTGGCAAGGATGTCTCCAATGGAAACTCCTGCTCTAAATGCCTTCGAGGTGCCGGCGCTCCGAATCGAATGACTCTTAAACGTATTTGTATCAATGCCAGCTCTAGATAGCATCGATAACATCCACCCCGAAATTGTACTTGTCTGCACTGGTTTGTGTTTACCTATTAAGGCCAGGAACAACTTGTGTTGTGCCACTGTCTGTCTCCAGCTAGCTGTGCGTCTAATATAATATCTGACACATTCGACCGGACAAAGGCACACATCTTGATTAAAACATTTAATCACAACGTTGAACGGTTTCGACCCCACTTTACTGGTTTTTGTAATAGGGGGTAATGAAAATACAATCTCACTGTTATTGTCCACAAAATGATCTAGCGTGAACATTGCCAACTCTGAAACCCTAGACGAGGAAGACAAAGCTAAGAGGGTAGCTAGTTTGTGTGTTAAATCTTTGTCTGACAAAGTATTATTGCTACCCATGGATTTGATATAATTCAAAAGGATGTCTACATCCCAGGTTCCTTGGTAACGTGGAAGAGGGGGATTGCTATTCCATATCCCTGCCATAACCTTAATCACCAGGTCATGTTGTCCCACTTTTACGCCATCCACTAAAACATGTTTGTTAGAGATGGCAGATCTATATCCGTTTATAGTGGAGTAAGGCCTACCCTCCTTTGCCATTTCAGCTAGGAAATCTACTACACGCTCCACAGGGGCTGAAACGGGATCCACGCACCTTGATACACACCAGCTAACCCACCTTTTGTAGGATGTGTCGTAAGTCGACCGGGTATTTGGTCTAAGGGCCCCTTCGACAAACTCCTTAGCTTCTGACGAAATAGTTTCCGTATACTTTCCCTTGCCGAGAGCCGCCACGCTGCTAGGTAAAGTGTCTGATTGGCCAGTAGGGGATGGACCTCGTCCATCGGTCCCCTCAGTAGATCGATTCCGGGTGGTAATAGAATCGGCTCGGCTATTAGAAGGCTCAACATTAACCCGTACCACGGCTGAGACGGCCAGACCGGAGCGATGATTATCAACTCGCTTTGGTCCCGTATCAATTTCTGAAGGCACTGAGCCACCATGCAGAAAGGTGGGAATGCATAAGGGAGTTCCCTGCTCCAGTCCACCAGCATTGCGTCCGTAAATGCGGCTAGGGGGTCTGCTTTCCAACTCGCATACCGACTTACCTGAGCATTGTGCCTGTTTGCGAACAGGTCTATCGAGAAAGGACCCCATGCTTGATTGACCACATTGAATATTTTCGGGTCCAATTGCCAATCGCTTCGCCTCCGGTGTTTGGCGTGATAACTGGTCCGCCACTGAGTTCTGGATGCCCGGGATATAGTCCACTGTCAGAGTGATGTTCCGCTGCATACAGAACTCCCAAATCTGACCAGCTAGCATCACTAGCAATAATGACTTCGTGCCCCCATCTTGTTCAAGTAGGCCACTGCTACTTGATTGTCCATCCGGAGGTGGACATGACATTGCTTGACAGTCGCCAATAGAGTCCTCATGGACAAGAATGCTGCTTTCAACTCGAGAGCATTGATATGCCATTTCAATTCGGCATTTGTCCAGTGACCGCTCGTTCTCGCTCCATTTACTAAGTGACCTCCCCAGCCCTGGTTGCTCGCATCCGTCTCTAGTATCATGTCCGGTACGGAGCATTTGATAGCTTTGCCATTCACTTGGGCCAGGTGAAGAATCCACCAGCGAACTTCCTCTTTCTCTGCTTGACAAAGGGTCACTTTGGCTTCGTACGACTGATTGACAAGAAGTGCTCTTATCTTCGTCATTTGCAGCCGTCGATAATGCAATGGGGCTGGCAAGACTGCCATGATCGTGGATGAAAGCGATCCTATGAAACTCGCTAGTTGTCGGACTGACACTTGACCCGCATTTAACATATTGTGACACTTGTGCCTGATTTTGTCTATCTTGGCTTGAGAGAGACTGAATGTCATCGTCTTTGAGTCGACAGTCATCCCGAGAAATTCTATTTTCTGGGTTGGTACGAACACAGATTTTTTCCAATTTATCACAAACCCCAGACTTGTGAGCATCACCTTGAGTGACTCTGCCTCCGATTGGAGCAACTGGGGGCATTGATTCATTAGAAGACAGTCGTCTAGATAAATCACTAATCGGAAACCTAGTTTCCGAAGGAACGCGATTGGAGGCTTCAATGCTTTCGTGAAGCACCTTGGAGCCGGGGCAAGGCCAAACGGGAACACCTTGAATTGGTAGAGTTTGTCCCCCCATCGAAACCTCAAAAACTTCCGGTAACTGGTATGAATCGGAAGGCAAAAATAGGCGTCCTTCAGATCGACTTTCACCATGTAGTCCTCTTTTTGTATCAGAGAACGGACCAGAGGTAATCCCTCCATCTTGAAGTGCTCGTATTTTATGTGTTGGTTGAGCCATGTCAGATTTATTATTGGTCTCAGGGAGCCGTCGGACTTCGGTCTCAAAAATATATGGCTTACCACCTGACCGGGGCACTGCTTTACTGTTTGAATCGCCCCTTTGACCATTAGCTGCTGAACTTCTTTCTCTATGAATTTTTGTTCTCGTAAATTAAAACCGAGGACTGCTTGCGGTGCGGCCTCGTGGTCTTTCTACGAACTCTAGTTTGCAGCCTTGTATCATCAACAGAATTTGAGGGTCTGACGTAATTTTTCGCCAGTTTTGTAGGGCATATGCCGTTCGTCCCCCGACTTCTGAGGGAAATTTTATTTGTACAAAGTTTAGTGCTTTTATCTCGTTTAGAGGTTCGATTTGATGTATGTCCTCTCGAGATGCAATGGTGAATTGGTCTTTCTGAATTACGTCCACTTTTTCTTCCAGATTTGGAACCTCTGTGACAGGAGGGAGATTTATTTTTGCATTCATTTTTTGAATAGCTTGAGAAGAGGTGGACATACCTGGTTGGTCGACCACTAGGGGGAGCAACTCCACCCTTGGCGCCACCACGCTTTTGTCCTCGGGCGACCCAACCACCTCTACCTCGGGCCGCCCCCTGTGGAAAGGGCTCTCTGCGATTGCCATTATTGATATTTTGGCCAGGCCTATTCCCATTAGGGCCATTTGGTCTAATGAAAGAGTTTCTGGACCCCCATGGATTACGCCAATTCTTATCTTTCCTAATAGCTTTAGCGAAAGCCATCCCAAACAATTCATCATGCTCATTTTCTAATTCATCTCTATAATTACGCAGAGCTGTTTTGGCTTCAGGCATTTTCCTCAAGAGGGAAGTAAGCATGTGTAGTCTCCTCGTATATTGCATGCCAACGTGAGCCTGACCAACAAAAAGCACTGCTTTTTCACAAAGCGTAACCAATTTATCAATATCAACTTTAGGTGATCTTGAGCGAGATTGGGATTGGGCGTTACACAAATTGTTAAATAGCTTGCCCAAAGGGCCCATTACCCGTAGGATCTTTTCATGGGCATTTGAGAGTTGTCTATCTCTATTTCTTTGTGCTGAAACAGCTGGCTTACGAGGATGTTTGTCAATAATCGCTAATAAACTCCTATCTATTTCTGGATTTTTCATAAACGAGTGAGTGGGCATTGGGTTGTTTTCCACTGTCTCTCGTATGGTGGATTCATCAATGTAATTATTGAAGAAATGAGAAGTATAATTCCTACATCTATCATTAAATTTCCACAGGTGTTTATCAGACTCTTTGCTAGGCATAAAGCCTTCAAACTCTTTTCGAGTCCTTTTGTTTTTGTTTCTGTGTCTGTGTGACTTAGATCTAGACCTACGCCTTCGTTTTTTATGACTTCTCCTGTGAGAAGATCGAGACCTAGTGGAAGAAGACGAGTCACTATATTTAGTTTTGGAATCAAAAGAATCGGTCTCAAAATTCGACCGAAATTCAAACTCAGACCCCTTGGAAGACCAATGAGAACGCTCATCCCCTTCTGAGACGGAGTCTGACTCACTAGATCTGTGGCGATCATGGTTGGGAAATTTGTCCCTATTTTTTGGATTTTGATAGGGCCCACTCTTCCCCTTCTTTTTATTGGGGTTAATCACATTACCAGGCGGAGCTCTATCATTAATGCTCCCGCTGCCCCCTGCATTGGGTTTATTGGCAGCATTACCATCAGAGTCTCTGACAGGCATGTCGCCTTGATGTCTCGACACGTCCATTTCCACGAATTCATGTGAGGACGCTTGATTCTGATTTTGATTATCAATCGACAAATCAACATTAGCAGCCATGTCATCAATGGCGAAAATTCACAATTCACAAAACGTATCCTTATGTGCTTATCCACAATATACACAACACAAAACACTCACAATAAACATGCAAAAATTACAAATTTTTTAACTACATACGATATACGTCCTTCTTCTTTTGCGATAAACATAAAACTGAGGAGTCACGTGATCTGTAGAAGCTTTGAAGTTCGGTGATTCCGTCAGAATGACGTCATATGCATATATCCTAGGCTAGAAGCCTGATGACATAATTCAACTAATCCAAGTTTTACTTTTTTTTGTGTATGACACACCTCTTTTCTTAAAATATTCTTGTCAAGTAGATCTATTCATTTTGAAGTGTTTATAAAATACACAGAGTCCACTTGCAATAAATTTTACTAATATATTATGTATAAATATTGTATATAGCTCTATATGTAAATTTATATTATATAATTATAACTACAACATGTACGACTTATCAATCACTGTTCATTAATAGACAGAAACATCTGTATATAGTTTTTAAAATGTCACTGTCATTCAAATATGTAATCCTGATTCCTGTAGTCTATAGATCTAGTCCACAATCGACAACAAAACTAAAAGCGTTTAAAGAGCGAAAATAGATGTTAGTATCCACCCAATGGGTAATAAAGGTTTATTAAACACAATCTAATTCACAAAATGGCATTTCTTTATATAAATTTTAATCAGAGAACACTTTTTTATAACACTGTTTTTCTTAGTACTATTCTGTTACTGTGCAGTAACAAAAGCATTTGTTTGTTACTGCAGCGAGCACATGGCCCAGTGTGTTATTGATCAATACATGATGCTGGGACAGAACTTTACTGTTTGTAAATTTCCTCAGACATTAAAACACATTCTTACTAGTTTCATGGCACAAAGAGCTAAATTGATATTTTATTTGAAAAACATGATCTCGGTTTTATGCCTGCTTGATAGAATGATTTCCAAGTCATACATCTGTTTCTGTTTTTTGCAAACAAAATTTTAAAAATCACACACACACAAAACCCACAGCAACCAATCAAACTGAACACGAGAGCAATATGGAAATCACTCACGCACAAGTAGTTCACTAATTCAGCTTGGGAAAAAAAATCATGTGTTATACTTTTACTAGATGTAACAGAAAAGGAGAACATTGTATAGACAGTGAAAGGAAGACAGGGGAAACTATGATGTAGATAAAAATAGTACAATGTTGAAGATAAATATAATGGTGTAAAAATTTCATGAAATTGCATTTATCTCGATTAATAACAAATTTAGAGTAAAAACTTGTATTGACTATAGATAGGAACATGTGTATGTGGAATCCAAATAAAACATCAGATTTGACCTTCGACCTCTCCTTCAAGGTCAAACAGGGGTCATCGTGGTCAAAATTTCATAAAATTGCATTTATCTCGATTAATAACAATTTTAGAGTAACAATTTGTATTGACCTTAGATAGGAACATGTGTATGTGGAATCCAAATTAAACATCACATTTGACCTTTGACCTCTCCTTCAAGGTTACATTAGTAGGTCAATTTCAGGAATTTTGTTCATTTTTGAGTTTACGAAAGACATGAGCAGCTTTAAACATTTTATTTGCTAATAATCCATGATAAGTTAGTTTTATTGATATAAGCATTTGTATTGTAGATTGGGATTACTTTTATGTTTTATTTTGATTAATACTTTATTAATTAATTATGCAAAAATATACGGACGGAATTAATATGATGATAAATGCCATGGTTATCCGAGAGGTTGAACTAAGAAAATGATGATAAACCATTTTGGACCAAAGTTAATTTATTAAACACCCAATCATAGGAGTTAGCTTGTCTACTCTGATTATATTCATAAAGAGAAGCCATTGAAACTGCCTTTGAATATGTTTCATCAGATTACAGAAAACTTGAGGATGTTAGATTTTTAGTCAATGGTACCGTAATAGATTAATCTTGACCTACTAAGGTTCCTGCGCAGCCTGTGTACTTGTCCTGTAATTACAAGTACTTAAATATTAGCAAAAGGATTTTTATATCATTTATGAAGTTAGTAAATCACTTACATTAATTATGTTAATGTAGAGAGAAACTAAGAGCTGAACAACGTTGATCATTCGTAAAAAGATCACATGAGTAATAGTGATGGACATTTCTGTTTTGCCTTGAACATATTTTTTCTATGACTGGCAACTAGAATAGAATATGTAGATATATTGGAATTAATTGGCTAGATGTATGTATTAACATCAGAGGATTATTTCTTCAAGTTTATAGGACTATATCACATAGCTTCTACCAGGACATAGCTTCTACCAGGACTAACTTGAGGATGTTGGATCTTTTTTTAATTGTACTGTGAATAGAGAAAATGCATGTCCTGTTTGATACTAGCAATGTTTATTAAATGAGTTTGACAGCCGTATCACCTGAGTACACACTACCACTGTATTGAGGCTCCTATTCACCAGCCACTTAAGACAGGTATAACTGCCGCATTAGACCACTCGGACATTCTGACAGACCCGGGTGGTCTGCCTTAAGTGCTTTGTGAATAGGTGCCACAGTGGTAAGGGTCGAGGGTTTAAGTCCTGGTAGAAGCTATGTGATATAGTCCTATAAACTTGGAGAAATAATCCTCTGATGTCAATACTTACATCTAGCCAATTAATTCCAATATATCTACATATTCTATTCTAGTTGCCAGTCATAGAAAAAATATGTTCGAGGCAAAACAGAAATGTCCATCGCTATTACTCAAGCGATCTTTTTACGAATGATCAACGTTGTTCAGCTCTTAGTTTCTCTCTACATTAACATAATTAATGTAAGTGATTTACTAACTTCATAAATGATATAAAAATCCTTTTGCTAATATTTAAGTACTTGTAATTACAGGACAAGTACACAGGCTGCGCAGGAACCTTAGTAGGTCAAGATTAATCTATTACGGTACCATTGACTAAAAATCTAACATCCTCAAGTTTTCTGTAATCTGATGAAACATATTCAAAGGCAGTTTCAATGGCTTCTCTTTATGAATATAATCAGAGTAGACAAGCTAACTCCTATGATTGGGTGTTTAATAAATTAACTTTGGTCCAAAATGGTTTATCATCATTTTCTTAGTTCAACCTCTCGGATAACCATGGCATTTATCATCATATTAATTCCGTCCGTATATTTTTGCATAATTAATTAATAAAGTATTAATCAAAATAAAACATAAAAGTAATCCCAATCTACAATACAAATGCTTATATCAATAAAACTAACTTATCATGGATTATTAGCAAATAAAATGTTTAAAGCTGCTCATGTCTTTCGTAAACTCAAAAATGAACAAAATTCCTGAAATTGACCTACTAATGTAACCTTGAAGGAGAGGTCAAAGGTCAAATGTGATGTTTAATTTGGATTCCACATACACATGTTCCTATCTAAGGTCAATACAAATTGTTACTCTAAAATTGTTATTAATCGAGATAAATGCAATTTTATGAAATTTTGACCACGATGACCCCTGTTTGACCTTGAAGGAGAGGTCGAAGGTCAAATGATGTTTTATTTGGATTCCACATACACATGTTCCTATCTATAGTCAATACAAGTTTTTACTCTAAATTTGTTATTAATCGAGATAAATGCAATTTCATGAAATTTTGGAAGTACGACGCGTCCAGGAACGGGTGTTTGTGCGGCGCCTGCAGATCCCAGAACTGGCACTGGCGCCCCACGGTGACCACTGTGTGCTCTGTCACCCGCCACTAGTTTAAAAAATGTTTCATTTCAATAAATGAAATTGCATTTGGGTAGCTAAAATGCATCCTAATCTATTTCGGGCTTTTCATTCCAATCACAATTTATTGAAAATCCACTGGATCACCCTAAGCGTACTCCGACGATGGAAAAAATTTGGAGGGAAAGAGCTAGTTTAGAACATGTTTTATTTCAAAATATGACATTGCATTTGGGTGGCTGAAATGCACCCACATCTATTTCGGGGTTTTCATTCCAATCACAATTTATTGAAAATGATGTACATATTGTAGCACTGGATTATGTACTGTGCTACAATATCTAAAAATGTTCGACTTGTCTCTCTCTCAGACACTTGTTTTCGTAGAATAATCAAAATTGTAGGTAGATGCCAAAAAAATTTTATACGATCCATCTTAGTTATGATTGAAAAGTGCAAGCAGCACATAAAAAAAACAAATTCAGTCAGGTAGATGAGAGAAGAACAAAATATTCTACTATCTCAAGTAGAATTTAAAAGCACCACAGTAGCCTAACCATCTTGGTCATTATATATATATATATGTCCATACTATACGTCATATCATGTAAAATATGGAGACTGTCTATTGAAATGTCTGTAAGTGCGTTTAACATCCAGTTGTTCAGATTAAATATTATTCATATACAATATGATATTTCAATGATAAACATTTATATAAAGTTCTACTCATATAGAGCATGATAAAATCAATAAGAGTAGTATTTGCATAGTAAAATTCCACTCCATATAATAGCGGCCCATGGCACATGGCCCGTTGTGTTCTTTATAATTGTAACCTAGAAAACTAGCCAATCAGTGCAAAACCCTCGCTAAGTTGGAGAGATTTTTTATCAGTCAAGATCACCTAGTGCATCAAATATATTTCAACCGAATTGGCCAGATGTCAAGGGCTTAGAAGCAAGTTTTGAACAATAAAAGTGAGCCCTTAATATTCAGGATGAAAATTTTGTACATACCCCCCTCCCAAACTTCCCTCGCAATGCAGGTGGCCGTGCGTCCCACATTTCCCCCACACACCATCGATTTGCGCCTGTCTATCAACCTCCACACTCCTACTGTCATAACACAACAAATCACTAACTCTCCCACACTCACAGCGCAATAAAACAGCGGGTTGTTTTAATCAGACCTCTTTATTTCAATAAATCCCATTCGCCGGCTGCCAGTTCGAATTGCGGGGCTTTTCAAATATTCATAGCCTCTGCACCGGCGTCCCCCGGTAGGACCTACTTGATTGCATGGAAGTTATGGCGAGATGGCAGATTTGATTGCACCGTAATGCACACTTATAAACTGGTGCACTGTTTATTCACACCGCAATTGGGTAGAACAAAAACTGAAGAACTTGATGAAACGAATTTATTATTAAGAAAGACCACAAACGAAGCGAACGCACAAAATTGCTTGTAAGGTTATGTACTCAAAACAATCATAGACAAAAACATTTGTATGGTGAAATACTTTTTGGAACGTCTGTATTTATATTGCAGGCTAGCCTTTGTAAAGTTGATGGAGTGAGATATGTTAATCGAGGCTGATCACGTGATGCTCGGGAGAGTTGACGCGTAATTTACCCAATTTAAAATGGAGATGAGACCCAAGCGAGGGAACTAGCTTTTAGGTGTATTCAAGAATGGCATTTGACTAAAGCCTGCTTATTGTTATGTATGGAGAAGTTTGTTTTTGGTTGATAGATATCGAAGTGATCTTTTACTTACTTGGTGCACGTATTTTCCTTGTTTTCTTTACGAGGAATAACATCTTTATTTTTAACATGTCTTATAGCTTTCAAACCTGCTCTAAAAATAGCGGCTGCTATTCGTACAAGAAACACATAACACATAGAATCGGCAGAATGTTGACATTTTGTTATTTTACGGCAACATTAATACTGCTATCTTATTAGATTTGATACTAATGGAAGATCCATGTAAAGATTAAATCAACCAAGGTCTTTTTGAGGGTGCTCTTCCTGAATCTCACCACACATTCATGTAGTAGGAACCACGTGGCTACAACTGCACATTTCGCATTGCTGTCTCTGTTCACAAGCGGTGCACTGCATTCGATGCAGCTAAAAGACAAAAACATGTTGTCCCTGGTCTGTAAATGGCAGATAATTGAAAATATTTGTACCTCTAAAATGTGCGTGCAATAGTGTTAGCATGCTACATCAAGGGTGCATAAACATCATGTACGTGTCTATCTTTGTTCACCTTAATCTGTTAGTCAAACAAGATCCAAAAAGGAGCACAATCTCTTCTGTAGGTGACAGGGCATTATCATCTGAATTGCCAACTGTAATTTGTATAGCGTATGTGCTTTGTCATCCATATTTCTCTTTGATACAACTACTACTTTTCAACATCCGCCAGATTAGATTTTTTTGTTCTGTGAATAAGCTTTGTATTTTATGAGGGCATTATAATACATTTACACTTCTAATAGCGTGACCACACAAACGCTACCAGCACCCAACCTCAGCCACGCCCAATGCTTGTTCATGTTTGAAATCAAGTATGTTTAAACCAACCACAAATTAGGTGAGCACACCACGTTGTTCTTTGCTGATAACGGGCAGAGTAACTGTTGTGGGCTCAGCCAACGGCCGATCAACTTTGAGTGTAATGGTATGCTTTACCTCTATTGTTTCCCCAAACTTCAAACTTCTGTTCTGCACCTTAACCCTAAGGGAGATGAGGTGGGGAGGGGGTGGGGGTATGGGGATTGGCTTTGCCCCACTCTCTTCCCACCAAAATATTTCATTTGCATGCGGGTGGGTGTTTTTCCACGCCCGCTATCTGCCGCGCGTCCCGAACCCCAAGAGATCCCTAAATTGCACCACCCTCTTTCCAAAACCTGGATCCGCCAGTGCCAACCAGCACACACCTCCACACCTAATTAACCTCTCAACACTCTGCTTTCCAACTGCGAACTTGTACCTGTTATTCTCTAAAGAAAAAGCAGAATAAACAAACCTTATTAAAGTCTAGCCCAAGTTCCCCTAATATCAATGGCGGCCTCGAGGGATGATTGACATATCTGCGAGCAGGCGACATTTAATCATTCGCCTTCTGATGTGTTTATTCGACACTTGTCACAATGTCAAGCGGCTTTCTCGCCAGCTCTCGTCTGCACACGTGATCTGCCGAGATCCTGACGGGACTTCCGGCTCCGGTGACGTCAGTCGGAAGCGAGGCTGCCAGGGCACCGAATGTATCTGAATATAGCTTATTTTTCTAATCAGTTTTATGTTATTATGATAGGTGGGGACCAACGTGATTTTTGGTACGATTCCATATGATCCACGCGTGGTAGATCACATAGTCCGTAGTGGGCACAGATGGGGCGGATCCAGCTTTTCCGTAAGGGATAGCAAAATTCGGCGAGGTCTCTCTGATACGTTCTTTGCATTTCCCTAAAGGTGATGCTAAAGAATTTTATCTAACGGGGAGAGGGGGTGTATGGGGTTGTTGTCGCATAGGAGACTCGACACCCCCCTCCTATATGCCACTCCTCTAAATCGTCTATTCCGTTGACATTCTAGCTTTCATGCAAATGCAAAATCTACACCCAGTACACACCTGCCTGGCACAAAGCTTGAAAAAACCGCTCATGCGTGCAATTGGGGCTAGGTATGGAGATTCTTTGAAATACCAACCTTAAACCATATAGATTTTATAACAACGTAGAAACGACATATTCTTTTAATGAGACCCCTTCGTTAGGCCTCCCGCACAAGTGGTTTACATTAAATCCCGTGAAAATACGGCGTTGACACTGTTGACTACAGGCTGTTTCAAGTGTATTATATAGGCATATTATTAGGCGCGTGATGATACAATTTATAGTTATTGAAACATTCTATAGAATCCACGGAAACACACGAGGCCCATACGATGTCTGCTTGACGGACTTGAGTAGAATAAATGTAAACACATATTATGATAAAAACCTAGCAAAGGAGCAGCAGTAGACTACAGATGTAGATGGTTCACGATGAAAAATCGTCTGTTGAAATGTGTAACAAGCACCTGTCAAAGCCACCTGCCGCCAATACAAATGCTCGTAGACACATTACCACCCCGTGGAACCTGTTAGTCTTTCACAAGAAGTTATATCTGAGAGGTTTCTGTCACTCAAATCAGCAACACTGACGTCAGTCATCATATTTACGTGTATAGCTGAAGAGCAAGACTTTTAATGTACATTTTGACTTTCTAGAGCTCTAATAGTATATAGCAAGAGAAATGATCAGATCAGTACTAATCATCCAGATGCATTACATGTATATTGACCTTTCAAATACTTAGCCTTGTGACAGGCTAGCCCTAGTAATATGTGTAAAGGCAATTCAAAGCTTGCAATTGCTGTGAACCATCTCTACTATACGTTGATGTTTTTGCACGCAACGTGATTTTCTTTGTCAAGGGTATGGTGCTATAAGGCTACATAATATTTAACAAGTAAAACCGTGTTTACATGTGACAAAGAGTAACACCTCAAGATGTTTCTTGCACTCAGTGTAACAAAGACCTCCTATGCTGATAATGTGTGTCAACTCCAAGGCTTTTTAGAGGTCAGGGTGCTTAACATTTCACGCACTTTTCCCACAGTATTGCTCCCCATAAGTGGTACAGTAGAAACTCTCTATTAAGAGCACCGGCAGGGATTGAGTTCAAGTGGTCTCAAACGAACGGTGGTCTTCTTTATAAAGGTTTACAGTGGACCCTCTTCTATGAAGGCTTGTAACCGCAAGAAATATTCTTTATATAGAGGTGGCACTGAAGATCGCTATGGCATTTATTGCAGGTTTTACTGTACCCTAAAAATGAGTGCCATTGAACACTCAGTTGCACTGTATTCTTCATGATTCATGCATTTAATTACCTCCCAATGTCGCCTGCCAAAAAGAACATCTCCCGCGCGATCTTAAAGCCCCGGGAACACATTGGAGGAAATTACAGATTATGATGATCGGCTATAAAGATAACGCCTGTCACGTGGTGGCAGGTGCCCGCATTTATCGGCGAGTCATTGGCCGAAAATGAGGCCATTTCCGCAACAAGTCTGGACCTTTTGGTGGTGTAAACCAGGTGGTGGTATCATTGCCAGTATACGCGTAGTTTTTGATAGGTGTGAGTTGGGTGAGGGTTCAGAAATATCTTTCACCCAGTGTGCATTCTGTGAGTTCTGTATTAGTGCCAGCTGATTAGTGCTAGGAACGTGCTTGCTGCCGAGAACCATAGACAGCTCCAGGGTTTGCATTGGGCGCGCTCCCACTTCTTCACTCAATAGATTTCATTTTCATGTAGTTGTTTGTTCATCTATGGGAACTTTCGTGAGCATGTGGTCCAGGAATTCCCTATGAAGCCCCATCCCCCCTTCACTCTTCCCGAAAACCTGCATCTGCTAGTGAGAACTGAGAAAGGAAGAGGATTAGAATTGAATGAATTTATGAAAATGGAACATTCTATTTTCTGATAAGTGTCTTTGACCAAAAATACCGTCCAACTATATAAACTTATGGTCAATGCAGCTTTTTACGTAACTAATTTTTATTACAATCGCATTGAAGCCAATTGCTTTTTGAAATTAAAAATAATGCAATAAATAGATACATCAATTGTAGTGGTCTGTTTTTAATGAATGTTCGTCTATTAATTTGCCACGTGCAATGGGAATGTCGAGGTAAAATTGGCTGTAATGGACATGTTATGGCCGCTAGTCAGACAGTGACAGCGCTTATGTACATTGGATGAAACGTCATCGGATAACAGAAAATACGGTGAACTCTCTGAACTTAAAGTCAACAAAAATCAATGGCCAATGGTCACACAAACATCACATTGCATGACATCGCATCACATAGGATTGCATTGCATTGCATTACGTTACATATACCACAAAAAGGCCCTGACGCACTTCAGTTTTACATTGCATGTTGTCCTCAATTGTCTCAGACGGGTCTGGTGGTGGGTGTTGAGCGAACTCGTCCATAGCAGGTTGTATACTGCTTCATAGCTATGAACACCGTGTGTATGGTCCTCAGGGAGTAGGGAAAAGGTAATAAAGTGTGCCAAGGATGCTGCCAATGACCTGGTGGGAATATTAAGTCGCTTCAGCATAACAGACTGTAACCATTGGCAGATCCAGGTTTTTGGAAAAGGGAGGGGGCACACTTAAGGAAAGGGCGGGGGGCACTCAAGGGATTTCATGAAAAACACAATGAAAATGATGTATTCTGGTGGGAAAAGGGGGGGGGGGGGCTGCGCCCCTAGATCTGCTTATGGTAACTACATGTAGCACTTCAAAAACTAAACACCTTTACATTTTACTCTAATGTGACGATTTTATTTTGTGTTGTAAGAGGGCATGCGATGAGTAACACTATGGAAAGCACAGCTGCTACCCCTATCTTTTGTCTTTTTGTAAATGGAAAATGAGAGCCATTTTAGTTGCGTCTGCATGTCTCACTTAATGTTCACATGCAATATGTACAGTCAGTGAAACAGCAAATATTTTGCTATCACTATTCATTAAGCAGAAGAGGAATATGTGTTTGTGATCAGCATTGGGATTAGTGTCGTAAACAGACTTTATTTCTTATTTATTCCTCCCATCTACAACCATTACTCTGAGTAAGAAGTGTTAATACCTATATAGAAAAGCACCATATACAACAAGGACTAACATTTTACAGGAATCAGAACTTATTAAGTCGTCTTGGACTTTGATGCCTACTTGGGTGATATGAAGAGTATACACAAATATGTGTGGTGCTAAATCAGAGCAGAAATGACTTCTTGAATGCCCCTTTGATCTCTCCGAGAATTGATGCTGCCAGGCTGGAAAGGCGACTGTCCCTCATAGTTGAGGAGCAATTTGTCAGTGATGAAGTGGAGGGTCGTCGTCCTGGCGACAGATGCTCCTCACATGTCGCTGTGTAGGGGCTTCAAAAGAGAGGCGGTGGCGGCATGTCACAAACCACACATGCGCCCCACGGGGGTAGCACGTGTATACGCACAGTGTCCGTCTGTGCAGAGTTTGTAATGGTCCGCCACAGACAGATCAGGTTTTTGAAAAAGGCCGTGTGTGCATTTAAGGTGTCTCATGGTTTCGTTGACCCGATCAATTACGGAGATGCAAGACAAAAACCCAATAAAAATGAAATATTCTCCCATGTTTTATATAAAAAAATACTCTATTCTGATTGGCTGAGAGGCGGCGTGAAAGAATTGATATCCTACACTACAAAGTAGTTAAAGACCTGAAATGATAAATAAACACGAGAAAAGGGTAACTAGATCAAAAAAGTGTTCAAAGAACACTGCGTCGCTAGAACAACGTTGACTTATGGGCAATTAAGATATATACTGAAATAATGTATACTTTACAATCAAGAAATTTATTAATTTGAGGAGA
This sequence comes from Streblospio benedicti, assembly GCA_019095985.1. Taxonomy (NCBI): domain Eukaryota; kingdom Metazoa; phylum Annelida; class Polychaeta; order Spionida; family Spionidae; genus Streblospio; species Streblospio benedicti. Next base: position 54,810,945 of record CM032667.1, read on the forward strand.
AAACATCAGATTCAGAATGAATCAGAATCAATATATCCAGCAAAAAGATAATTGTGTTGCCATACAATAGTACTGAATAACAAGATGATAATCAATATCTGTTTCAAATCAATAATCAATTTTGCTGTTGCTTGGAATATTGATTTTTTCTTTGAAGAAATCTAAGTGCATTGAATATTATTAAAAATGTCATAAAAACGCTTCTAGAAAGCTCAGTTTAATTGGCAGATTGCCCAAAATCGAATCACTTGGGTGTCGCCTCAAACCTCATAGTTGTGTAAAGTTTGAACGAAATCGGTTCATCGGTACGCCCACTAGCTTGTCCAGAGACATACATACATACATAGTTACAAACATAGTTACAAACATAGTTAGTTACAAACGAACCAAACACAATGCTTGCTTCAGCAGCTGAGCTGAAGCGACGCAATTATACAAGTGGAAGTGAGAGATACATGCTTCTACCATCCGCATAGACCAGTTTCCCACATCTATGAATTCTAGGTATGTTTGTACACAAACAAACCAATGTACATGGCTTGTGCAATGCATCGTCAGCATTTTTTAGACAAACATTGCAAATGTACATGGCTTTGGTTAATTTTAGGCAAAATTATATGTTGCCACCTGGTGGCAAAAATGGTACTACGATATGAAATGTGGTCTATATACGGTCGAGGTAGATTGAAGTGACAAACAAGACCCTCGTATCTGTAGTGAGACTGGTTTACAAGAGAGAAATGTGTGTCCTCGGCAATAGTGACCCTGGCGGGGTCAGCCATCGCTCACACAGCTGCCTGCAGTGGTGATACATAAGCAACGTCCCAGCCACAGATGTGTCTCTATAGGACACAGCATTTTGTCCTGTAGGTTTGTCTCTGGGTCTGTGTGCTTTAGCATACACGACAAAATGCTATGGGGCAGAGCTGTTGCTTGGTATATTTTGGTATAAATGCAACCAGCAATGATGGATAAAGTGTGTATGCTTTAGTTGTTGTCTCCCCATCATCACAGATCTTCTACGGGGTCGATCATTTATTACAACCCCCGACCCGCAAACAATATAATAACAAATGCCACTTAATACATACAAATCAAATAAGTTTGAACATACATTGTGTATAATCGTGTTCTTGTGATTTGCTCATTGTGAAAAGATACGTGACATCTATGTATCAGGTTGTACACATGGAGTAAAAGCAAATCATGTTGTGTAAATGTATATACAATATGATAAAGTCATGCTCTGTGGTTAAGAAACATAATAGAAATCAAGCAGTTAATTATCTTCCTTGCAAAGAACGTGCATATATACAGATGTTTATATATGCCGCAGTCTACGAGTAAAGTAAAAGCAGTTTAAAAAACAAACAGACTCGGGATTTAATCTCGCTCTTAGACTAACTCTTGATGGATTATTTGATTAAAACTATAGATGAGGCACTTTACGGATGCATTATGATGTAATGCCACCTACGCTTGAGAGGTGGAGAATTAACTTTGAGTCTCACATAGTTTTCAAATGTAGTTCAACCCTATAGATGAAGATTTTGAAGGTTTAGTCGTAAGTTACATGTAGGTGGTATCTTTCTTTTTTGAATTCATAGAAGTTTATTGCAAGACTTCAATAATTGGGATATATACGAGTGTACATATCCACACTTATTGTAAAAATGATTATTTGCAGTTGCAAATCACAGTTTGCCGTGCTCTAGATTTTACATTAGCACTAGGTCATTGGCATACTTGACACACTATGTTGCCTTCCTCAACTCTCTGGTGAGCATACTGCACCCGCTACCGTAGTGCATGGTATTCACCACTCACATTAGCGTCCACTCGCCTGACCTGTACCTATTTAGCCTGTATGTACCATGGGGCAACGTGCAACCTGTAAGAGGTAAGTTTGCTCAACACCCACCATCAGAACCAACCAGGAATCGTTCACAGAACTTTCTGATCACGAGTATAATTTCCTATCCACTCGACAAGGAAGAAAACACTTCTAAAGAAATAACCACGGTGTATAATGACGAATTCTCTGAATGGCACCACCCAATTGCAACGTTCTTGAGCATGGATGGCATCACCTATTCACGTTGTGTTTCCAAAGAACATAGATGCCCAAATTTGAATGTATTCAAATAACACTTCATTATTGACGAGTACAGGACAGCGCGCATCCATTCAAAGAAGGTGGTTTTATTTCAATGATTCAATTTACCTCGCTTATTGCTGTAGGTTCTATTTCATTGTATGCACAGCCTATGTTAGGGTGTGTATAACCACAAGCTGATCTTCCACTGACGGCCACGGTAGTCGGAGATCCCTGACGATATAAGATCCCTGCGGTAGTGGGAGATCCTAACTAAAAAGCGATATTTTACTGCAGAATTCGCCCATGTCTTCTCAAATGATTACAAGTACATTTGTCGTATATGTTGTTGTGTGTATTCTCGTCGGAGGGGACCGCCCCTCACCCCCCCCCCCATCCCCTGCCTGGATCTCCCTATGGATGTATATGTACATCAGGGGAACCTCTGATGTTTGACAATGCAACTGTATGGTAGATGGTTAGACATATTTGAATAAAGTGTACACTGCAATAAGTTATTCTAATTAAGTAAGACATATAAGTGCATGGCACGTGTAGCTCCCTTCAGGCAGGATAGGTGGAGGCCGTAGTCATCTAACTTAATGACCAATCCAATCAGTGTTTTGGGGTTTATGGCCACTTATTCAGGGATGAGTGTTGATTAGTTCAAGCTATCAGGTAGCACCTTCAAACATCTATTATCTTCTGTATGGATAGGAACTGAATATCACCATGTTGAACCTTCCTCATTACCAAAAATTTGCTGATAACTCTAATCTTTAAAGGCAGGCTCATCAGTGTCAAAAGGATAACACCAGACTGTACATTGGTTTGTGTATGTGCATAGGGTTTTTGCATGTCCACAATCGATTGTGCGTACAAAACCCGTAAGATCTGTTAATTGCCCTTCCCTTCCCCCAAATAACCTGGATCTGCTACTATGAGGAGGATAGAGTTTGCCGGGATGAATCCACGGAGCCAAGTATAAAACCATCCTGTAACGCATAAACCGTCCGCGCACTACACCAATGTTCTTGCTGCGCTCCAAATACGCAGTTCAGGAAACCACCCGTCTAGGATTCACCTCTGTGCAAAGTTTCACAATGAGCCTACAGTATATTCATGTACAGTACATTCATATTCACGCCCATGGGCGTTTATCTGAAAAGTGCTTTTTATGACATTTTTCAATTAGACGAAATAACTTAAGGGCCCACACGCCCACCTCCAATTTGCCACTACTTGCATTACCCAGAACCAAGATTGCGAGGGTTCTTCCGCGAGTAAAACAGCACAACACATATTAATCCCCGTGCGCGAGGGAAATGGCCCGTGTGACGAGGCCTGATAGATGACATAGTAGTGATGCTAGTTGTTTAGAATAAAAAAAAAGACTCAAAGTATTACATATTCTCCCTTGTTTGCTGAAAATCCTCGACTGTGGTTGGCTGAGAAGAGGAGCGGAAATGGATCCTCATACACCACGAAGTTTGAAGCCTTGGAAGCTGTGAGAAAATATTTTTTATACGGGGAGGGGTTGGGGGGTGGGTGGGGGTGAGATAAGAACATCTCTCACTGCGTGCGGAGTTTGAGAGAATGAGTGAGCACAGCGAACGATTGTTGTATCAACGTCCAGGTAACATCAAACAGTGTGCAACTGTTTAGTGATTGGTTTGTTCTACATCCACCGCCATACCCAACCGGGAATTAAACCCATGGCCTTCTGTTCTATACACCAGACCCCAGAATCAGTTACAGCCCGTAAACTTGATGTTACTGATGGCAAACGCTTTCAGCATTCATAAATACATCTAAATTCTAGGGTCTAGCAAACGTTATGTAAAAAGTTTTAAGTGGTTGATGGGGATTCCCCTCCACCTGTAATTGTATTAAATTATAATTAATTTATTTCGGTAACAGCACTCTAGCTCTATCGAATCTATGAACGAACGAAATGTGGGTTTGTTTTTGTATTTAACATTTCCTCCAGTATTTAGGCGGTAGCACTGAAAACTGATGGGTAATTCCAAGAAAGCGATCGCCATTGATACCTTTGGGTTGGGTATCTAGGTCTAAGTAATCTGTGATGTAGCCGTGAAGACAGATCCGCCCTAATCCCTTTGTAATAAAGCACTTCATCAGGCCTCGGAGCACCATTTGTGCGGTGATAAAGATGTCACTCTTGAGGCAGCGTGGCGAAGACTGGCTCGTTATAGACAGAGTGCTTTCGGTTGCAAAGCTACATCACACACAAACGAATCCGTACAACCATTCACACGAAATGAGTGAAGTCGCAGTCTCGATCAACCAGATTACTTTGTTCGCGTGACTCGACGGAAAGTAAGTTAGAAAAGAGTAGGGCACATGCCGTTGTGAAATAGGCCTGACGTACTTGTCTTCGTACTGTATCACTGTATCAAATAAGTACTTTCGCAACACTGGACACGCACATATACCCACGGTCTCCGTGAGTTCTAGCAGTAGGGAGGCAGTACTGACAGTTGTGCCCTAGGGTTAAGAGAATTTCTGTTTTGACTAGACTAGAAAAGTTGTTGATTTTAGCTCGTTGGAATCCAATTAAACGTAGAAAAATATGGGCTATGACGAGCTTCTAAGCCAAAAGAAGAGTTATCTATATGTGCAAATGCTCTAAGATCCCAAGACGCAGCAAAGCTATTTTTACCAACAATATATGTTTAGCCGTTGATGTCTAAAATTTTACACCGATCTGTCTAGCGTGAATGAAGTTTGTTAGGCGGTTCTTGCAGGCGGAACTGTATGTGTAAAAAGAGGCTGAAAGTTTTTTAACGGCAGTAGAAAGCAAGAACGCTGTCTACAAGCAGTAACTTGAAGAGACCGGGACGCTAGGTGCTGTAGCACAAGAGCCCACAAGAAAGTTGGAGTTGTTCCCATTAGTTATTAAACATAAATATTGAAATGTCTTATGAGGCTAACCTGAGACCAAATAGATGTCGAATAGGTTACTTCATTTAAAAGGTTAATTTAGCTGAATATTTAGTGTAAAATTTGGCGAGATTAGAGAATGCTGCTGCAGTGTTCAATAATACAAAACCAACAATACTGTCAAATGCACGCTGTACTTGGCTTCAAGTGGTCTCAATACAGAGGTTATCTTTGTAAGAAGGTTCGTTCTGGTATATTTATGAAGGATTGGAACCGCGAGAAAATGGTCTCATTATAGAAGAGATGTCTTGATAGAGGTGGTATAGATTGAATGTTCCACTATATTCAGATGACCAGTGCGAAGTCAATCCCAACTTTTATGCAGCCACAAACCCTGATTCAGACCAACACCAACCAGAGCGAGACCTAAAAACAGCAGGTTTAACGACATCCCCGCCAATCTGCCTCCAATAGGTCGCCCAGGCGTGATCTGTCGTAAATAGGTCGCACTGACAGAGCGATATGCGCGGAGCCTGTTTTACGACACCACGACTAGCCCCGGGGGACCAGCTGCAGCCCTCGTTGACTGTCTATTTGTTCTAACCATATTCATGACAATCTTATCTTTACCTCTTTCTGTGTCGGAGGTTGTGGGGGTCGCAGTCTTCTGACTATTGATGCTTGTTGGATAGAGATTTTCCAATCTCATATGTAGATCAACTAAGCATTTAGCTTACAGTGGCTGTGCTTCTGTGGCCGGAGTGGGTAGGGAGTTGAACTCGTGATCAGGTCATGGGCTCGATTCCCAGTCGAATCTGGTTATCGGTGTTGAGCAAAGTCATCCCTAAATATTTGCTCACAGCTCTGTGGTACGTACCCGTTGATTAGGTATACATGTCATCGGGTTGACAAAGTATGTAAGTGACCGTGTGAATTATTAGCATTGTATGCTGAATATGTGAGAAATGATCGTCTAGTGTGCCAATGAACTGGCGTAAAATGTAGAGTCATTACAACAAGACTTGACTCCCGACTATCAACGACCACTTATTCTGGTCAGATTACACCGTGTACCGTGTGGCTGGTCTCAAGTGGTCTCAATGAAGAGGTGGTCTCATTATGGAGGTTCAGAGTCGCGGTCTGTTAAGGTACCACTTGGAACTGCGAGAAATGTTCTCACTGCAGTGGCGGCCACAATAGAGAGGTGGTATTATTTACATGTTGTACTGTACAGCGGGGTGGATGAGACTAAATTGTGTCTATGTTTTAAATGTCCTAGATGGCCCGTCTGCTTGGATTCTATGTATCCGTTTAGGGTACAGTATAACCTTCAGTCAGGACCATCTTTATACAGTGACCGCCTCTATGATCAGAATAATCCTCGTGGTTCCAAATCATCATAAAGATCACAACATCAACATGTAAAAAGTGACAACCTCTCTATTGACACCACTTGAGGCGTATCCACAGGGCGTTCTTAATAGAGACGTTCTACTGTATATATGTTTCAAGGGTCCTAGATGACCACTCTAGCCCGTTTTGGAGGCATCCGGTGAGGACATTCACAGCCGCAATCTTATGTTTACAGCACAGGGCGCCGCCAGTTGATGGGGATAGTGCGGACCCACTGTACTAAAATATAAATGGGGTTGCAGTTTATAAACCCAATGGGAAATTGATGTGTTTTCCATCAAGTAAAGCGAGATCGAACGGGTAGGGAGTCCGAGATATGCAATCTGTGAGTTGTGTCGTATGAATGCTGGCTTATCTAGGGTTCAAGTTAGTAAAACTGTTAGGCGATTGTGAGATCAAATGTAAATGTAAATTTGGTAAATTTGGTTTATAGTCTAGATTCGAGTGTTGTGCTCACCACTTTACAATTTACACTATTGCATTGGCACATTCTGCACAATGCCATTCACTCATACAATCACTCACATACTCTTTCAACCCAATGCCCTGTACCTAATTAATGTGCAAGTACCACAGAACAGTGTGAAACTGTTTAGGTATGAGTTTGCTCAACAGCCAGCCCAAGACCCGACCGGGAATCAAACCCATGACCTTTTGGTCACGAGTCCAACTCCCTAGATTCACACGGCCACAGAAGATCAGAGATAACCTTTACAAACGCGACAAGCTTAACCAAATGTTCTTTACGTGTATACGGTTGGATTTGGATATTCATGTCCATTTAAATTGGTGTGTCACATGAATCCGAGAAGGGTATGAGTTGGTAGCTTTTCTTGAGAGAGTGATGAACTCGAATGCACATGTCTAGTTTAGGGTTTCATGCCCCCCCCCCCCCCCCGCAAGCAGGAACAGGCGACCGTACATTGACACCAGGTCATTTGCACCCCTTTCTGTAGGATATCGCTTCCGTAGCGCAGGCTTGCTTATTGTCCCAGATGTAATTATAGAATGTTGCCTATGTAACACGTTTTTCTTGATATGAACGCATAATCGTTTTTCTTATATTTATATCAAAATATTACAGCTGCATAGTACTTAGTTGTAGAAGTGAGGAAAATTTGAACCTATGGCACAACCGGCAGTATGGTCTCTGTACTGCCTCACTAGTGCCACAAAAACTCACGGAGCCTGTGAGTGTCCAGGGCTGGGAAAGTGCTTTTTGAGGCAGTACGGAGACAATAGATGGAGCATGGCATGCCAGACTTTCTCTAAGCTCAATAACAATTGCATGGCCGTGAGTAGACAGTACTGAGCCAGAACTCTGGGGAGTACATTATTACCTGACGTAGACACGTAGACACCTCACACAAGGAAACACTGCCTAAATGTCCGCAGGGCCGGTTGTGCCCTATTAATGGGATGTGCATTATCTGAAGGATTCGAGTTTTTCATATAAATTCTATGTACAAAGTTTGAGTGTAAATCATGTCATTATTAGCTCTATATTAAGTGTATAAAAATAAAGAATGGTAAAATAAATTATTGTTGGAGCGATTGCTACATGTACATATCTATAATGGATGTGGCGCCGAAACCTTTCTTTTTTATATTCGAGGTAATAATCAAGACAAACACAAAAGAAAAGTTATACAACCATATTTACACTTCCAATAGAGTGAAGCCCACAAGGAAATAGTTGATACTCACGTAATTTAATGCGCTCCATATTATCAGCTGATTTGCGGCCAAACGAATTCCGGCCCGACCCGTGCAGAGACGGGAACGACAAAGAAAGTAGTCCTAATATTGTTACGCCAATATCCATGCTGCTGAGTGATTAGTCTATGAGGGAAACAAGTTTTATTCCTCTTTCTTCTTTGCGCGTTTATTTCTTCTGTGGACGGTACAATTGTGATCTCTATGCCTTTTGAACGCCAATAGTTTTTTTTTAGCTTTTTGTACAAGTACTCATAAGACTACAGGTAAACATATTGGGAAATTAAAAGTTGTTTATTGTATATTATTGGTTTATTCGCAAATGTTCAGTACTTCTTCAGTTTTTAAGTAGTTCCTTTGATAAACACCATGTGTATATTCAATATAAAGTTTATCAAATTCAGGCCTGTGTTTCTTATTTGGACGTGTTTTCACTAAAAGTATACTAAATATGGTGACACTGCAAATACAACAGAGCCCATTATAAATCAATTCTCGTTTGTGATGCTGTGTCTTTGTGCACAAGGTTTCATTTTATTCATTAACACTAGTGATTTTTACATTATCATGCTACCATCTGGTAGATCCAGGTTTTTGGAAGCCCGGGCCATACACACCCGGTTTTGTGGGTTTAGTATGTGCAACAGAAGGCTCGTGGAGATGCAATAGTACAATGAAACGACATTTCGCGTGATTGAAAAACCCAGGGAACGCGGCCCCTGGATCTGCCTATGTGTTTGGTATTCTGCTTGAGCAACAGGGGATGTACCGCTTGTAATGGCCGTTGACTTGACAAGTAAACCCATAGGTTAGGTAAGTACTGAAGTATTGGGTGTCCCCAGTCACAAACAATGAAAGTTCTGTATGGAGCAGAACCTCTGTATCAAGAACTCATTTAAGACTGGCCTCAGCTAGAGTAAATAGAGAGGTCTTATATTTACGATAAATCGTCGTATTATAGAAGCTGGACCTAAAATGGTAGTATAACAGGATTGGTTTCAATAGAGAGGTGGCCTTAATTGAAAGCACTACAGGTATATTCGGAGTCTCTGCGAACACACCCAGCCTGTTGTCAATGGGAACGTTTGGTTCATATTCAATATAATAAACCAATCACATTATCATGATCTCTCTTAGGCTGGCATATTGTATTGACCAGGTAGATAAACCACATTAGAACAATTACAGACAAGCGCTTCAAGGTGCTCATATATACGAACGATTATCAGACTGAAATGTCTTTACAAAGGCAAGGTAGCAATGTTTTAAGTAAAGCGTTCAAAGAACAAATCCATTTGGTCTCGGATTTCTTCAATCAGCTGAACCAGTCGATCTATTAACCCTCAATGCCGATCTGTTGGCTTAGACTGCGTGGCATTTGCATATCGGGGCGGCGTGAGGGTTATTTATAGGTGGGAAAGCACCCTAGAGTGAAAAGTGTTCATCCGAATCTATCCGAAAACAGATGAAGATTATAGAAGCAATACATTTCGTTTTGACCACAGTCTCGATTTGTCGTGGCTGAAGTGATTTATTTCGTTTTATGTAGTTTTGCATGTTGTGTTCTTAGAGGCAAAATGTAGTGTGTGGGCAAGATCAAAAGGTAAATTGAAGTGGCTAGATTGATAATTGATTCCACCCGTAACCGCTATAAAAAGCTACTTATCTACCTATTGCTTGATATGTTGTTGAATAAATCTGTGGAATATTATGCTTTCATTGTATTAGTTTTGATGTAATTTCATAGTGGTAACTAACAGTATCAAGTTACAGAGTAAAGTTTTCTAAATTTCTCTTTTTTTTTAAATCAAAATTGATGCAACGAGACCAAGTCCTATATCAAGCACATAAGGACCGTAATAAGTGATACATTAATAATTTAATATATGACTTTAAATGTTAATATTTAGATTTTTAGAAACAAAAATAATACAAGCTTAAGAACCGCAGCAGTCACTGTATAATTCCCACCAAGAAAACATACACGTATCCTTTTTTTTACATCAGCTTGCAAGTACTTCACAATGTTTTAAACACGTTAATAGACATCGCTCACGTATCCTTTAAAAAGCCACTACTCATACTCTTCTATTATAAAACTTAATTGTGAAATCACCAACATATCTCACAACATCCCCAATTTCACTATCCATTCACGTACACTTTAGTTGTCAAAATACTCTTAAACTCTTGTAAAAAAATCACATATTGCATACCCCTAAAACTGAACAAAAACATCACTTTTTTTAAAACAACTTTCCCCACCTCTGATTTTGGCACCAACAAGGGTATTAACGCGATCTCGCGAGAAGCCTGATCAAGCGCCAATTGAGAGACGAGAACTTGCGAGATTTCATTAGTCTACCACATTAAGGCTGTTTAGCCGCCGTGCGGTGAGGAGGGGGTTGTGTGTGTCCCGCTGGTTAGTCGGCTGATTGACGATGGCTGCAGACTCAGACTCAATGGTGCAAGTGTGCCATGGGTGCGGGATTATGTTTATTTAGAGGACCCCAGTAAAAGGGCTATTTTTGGACGTTGATTAAAATACTTTTTAACCACACCTTTGTTTTCATTCGGTTCGGTGGTATTTTTTAACCTGTGGTGTATACAGACTGTCCATTGAGTTACTCTTTGGCTCACAAATCCATCTTTTGTTATGTAAACATGGAAATGTTTTCATACCTACACGTCCATTTTATATCATAGGCAGATCCATAGGCAGACGAAGATCCCCCCCCCCCCCCCAATATCATTTTCACGATGTTGAGTTTTGGCATGTACACTAGCTGTCTTATGTAAGAGATCCCTCAAGTGCCACTCAGCCCGACTCTGTCAGTGTGTATCATAGCATGGAAATTTGACTTACATCCTTTCAATTTATTCATGTAAAAAGTTGATATACAGTTGACAAATTTAACACTGAAGTGAACCGTTTTATTCTTCAACTTATTCTGTAATCAAATGCAAATTTAAAATAAGTTTGCTCAACACCCACCCCCACACTGAAAAAAATGACACTAGAACCTTCTGCCTTCAGCCAAGAGCAGCATCAACGAAAGATGTTCACAAAGTTATTACTGTTGATGGGGAAATGGCGCTCATACAACATTGCATGGGACACCTGCCATGTAGACATGTCTTGCTAGGTACAATACAGGTATGAGGTATTTCCGTTAAGAAATACACACAGGATGAAAAGAACTAACGCATCATGGAATAAAACTGGCAGTGAAAATTGTGTCTGCGTCTAGCACTAATGTAAACAAAGTGGAAGTCGGTCGCGTACCCGACCTCAATTTGTCGGGCCAACGTGATGAAGGATCGCAACGCCACGGGCCAGTGTCCGAGACGTGTGACTGACGGCTGACTCCTAGATGATGTTCCCTTACGCACTCCTCGTTGCGTTAACTGGTCCTCCACGTACAGACCTCCATCCAGCGAACCGGGCTAGAGCCTGGTGCCTAATTACCCGGGTTTCACGATGGGCCCCTACGCGGAGGGGACTTCGCACCGGTGCTGACACGCAATGATCAGGGCATCCCCGTCACAAAGCCACACGGACCCAGGCGCATTGAGGAGAGGTAGCCAGCAGCTAACCTCGTCAGAACTCGTAAAGAGGGCCTATTCTCATCGAGAATAGGCTACCAGTACACCGTGCTATCCGACTAGCGTCTACAAGGAAACTGAGGCCCTAATGGCCAAGTCTCAGTACTGTAGTGTACTGAGTCCCTAATCCTACAGTGGGCTTAAGAAGGAACAACAACAAGGTGTGGATAACAAAGGGGATAATATACCTAGCCCAGTGCAACTTATAAAAGGGGAACTTATACTCTGCGAGGTTGCTGCAACCTCTCGCACTGGAGACTAAGTTAAGAACTGGTTTCGTTACACCAATAGATATAACTTACATATAGACTATATGTCTCGAAGATTACAATGCATAGTAACATTTGTACTCAAGGCTACAGCATGGCATACCAGGTTGCGCCCTTTAACCCTGCCTTGTCCAGCGCGTTTTGGACGTGGGAGACTAAATAATTAGTCTAGAAGAGACAGCAGCCGGTGGTGTATCTCTACCAAACAATCCCGTGCATAATACATGAGCGAGTCGTGACCCTGCGGCCACGCTCTGACAGGCCATCTGTCTCCAAACCTTTACCTGTCAATGTTTGGTCTTTTCAATCCCTCTCAACAATTTAGTGGTCCGTCTGTTTCACACGTGTAAAATGCACTGGCCGATCCAGGTTGTTTGAGACGAGGGTGGGGGCGTGCAGTTGAGGGATGCCATGGGTTTTGTACTCACAATTGATGGCAAACGGCGCCTGTGTCTGCGTATAAAGTGTTTGTAGCATATCATAATCTATAAGTTTGTTCATTTGTTCAAGTAGTGTATTCATTACCGTGTTTTTGACTAACAATTTGAATTTATTTTTCCGAGCAAAAGCTGCTGACAAAGGTCATTTGTCTTGACCGAAAGCTACCTGTGAGCTCTGGCTACAATCACGTTATCAATGTTAGTCTAGATACTCACTTACAATGATTTCTAGACGTCCTCAGGTGTATATCAACACAAGTTGCCTATACTACATTTGATAACTTCGATTTTTTTCACATACATGCATAATCGTGATTCTAGGATTGTCATTTAAAATGGCATTTTGTATCACTAGCGGCGTTGCCAATTGTTTACACGGCATCTTGGAAATTTGCAGTTGTAATCCACTTTGGCAAAAGAAAATGAGATTTTGGAAACAACGTTGTGAGACATAGAGACAAAGGTGCGCAATTCTAGATTTGATCAAGCATGGAAAAAATACATAATCTTCAGGGATCATGGACAGATTAGTTCCAAATTTGACAAATCTTCCACCATGATTCAGTGAACAACGTGCCACTTATAAGTAGGGCATAATGTCCTCTTTATTTGCAAAGTTCCTGTTTCAAAGGGGTGTAATAGCGTGATAATCCATGAAAAGCGGAACCAAAAAATCTGCCACCTTTTGTTTCATTTCCTCTTTATGTTTGAAAAATCCAACTTTCAAGTGTTTTAAAAACGATGTGTCTAAATTGGACCTTCAAAGCAAAATTGCTCTATATTCATATACATCATGGTAATAACAATGAAAAATTAAGTAAATGTATCTATATAAGGAGTGCATTTATCAGAATAATGAAGTCAGGCTCCAGTCTCTCGATCGTCATCTGCCATTTTAATTACGATAGATGTTCGGTTGTAACTTCCTCAAAGTCCATGCTTATAACTAACGGTTTTAACCTCCTCAAAATCCATACCAATTAAAATGCGATTACGGATTCATTATCCTTACATAAAGCCCAATGTGCACTTTCCACATATGAAATGATACTGGAAAAACATTCAAAGTCCTCTTTGTATAGATAGCAATTTGCCTAGATTATCTAGTAGATAGAATACTGTAGTATTCTGTTTTTAAACAGAGAAGTTGTTACACTTCACAAAGAACTAGCTATGTGTTCACGTCATTTCAATGAAACAAGTTTTAGTTCCATGACAAATCAATCGTATAAAACTAGAAAATTTCGTAGGCTATTTTAGTTTAGAATATGGCGCTTTTATCCGGAAATCACCACGGACCTTTCATGGGTGGCGAGGCCAGGAATTATATAGGCTGTCAGCCAATATGAAAGTGAAGTATTTCCTGAAAACTTCATAAACGAGTAGCGTATGTCACAAACCAATCACAGTACAAATTTTGCTGTGTAGAAACTCGCGCATAGCCACGTGGACGCCATCTTAAAATCGTAAATACTGACAGCCACCACACCAAAGTATTACACATTTTGATACAACAGGTGCCGAAAATCAACATGGACATTTGGATCTGAAAAAAAAAAAAAACAAAAAAAAACAAAACAAAAAAACGAGTGCGCAGCTTTTCTGCGCAAGTGGGGAGTCAAAAACGAGTGTAAACGTGCGTGAAGTGAGTCCACCGGGCGAGTGTCGCCAGCACGGGTATACACTCTCCTCCTGCTGTCAGCCGGCCATACGGCCCCGTGCGCCCGGTAATTGAAGCTCTCTCAGGCGCGCCGCTGATCCGATTGAGCCATTTGCATGTTATTTCTGTCAGATACACTTGTGTGTCGCTTGGAAAATGCCGCCACAGTGTGTTTACTGTGCGCATGCGCGGAATACAATGAGGCGGGTGGGAAACAATGCTGCGTGTCGACAATGTGAAAGAGGCGCCCCTGTGTAACACGTTCTCATTGATAGTTTCAATATGAAATAGATTTGTACGTCCAAATAGAAACGGCCGGGTAAAATAGTTGCTCTCTAGTCAAAACCAAGACTATCCTTGAATAAGTTTATCGTGTTGGTTATATCAATAGATCTACATATTTCTTCAATCACAACACTGATTTTTACCTTATTATTTACAGTTTCAGACAAATGACTATGTCCATCTTCAGAATCTCACACTCCGCATGTCAGTCCGAGTGACTTCCCATTGTCTTAATGGAGTCTAACACGTGTGAGAGTTGGTGGCCCCGCTTGTCCCGGTTCATGACAGCTTTGTCACCCGTGTATGGATTGCTTCCTTGATAGTTCGAGTCTTATAATCACTTTCCCTGTCTCCGATCACTGGTCCTTCCCAGTCAATCTCAAGATTGTCTTTGTTGACATGGTCTGTTATTGCACTGTTGTTGACCTCTGTCATGGATTCTTTCCTTGTACGACGTAAGATTGAAGATTGAAGTGTGAACGAAACTTTCTTGTTCTTCTCAACATCTTTCACAAGTTCTTTCAACCGAACACCAAATTTCCTGCTAGTCTCACATATGTACACTTTCTTGCAGCCTTTGCATGGTATCTTAAATATACCACTTCACTTTATAGAGGAGGCCTCTACACAGAGGTGGTTAGCTTAAATAGAAGTGGTTAGAAGTGGTCTTTTTGTCTTTTTCAAAGTGGTGGTATCGTGATAGATGGTGTCTTATTATAGAGGTAGCCTCGTTATAAATCTCAACTAGAGGTTCGACTGTACAATGAACAAACACCCGAGATTGAGGTGGAAAACGCGTTATAAAGACCAATCACACGCTCGCCGACGGGTACCGAAAACAAGGAGACTGCCGAGCGGCACCGACCGCCACCGGCACGCCAGCCGCGCATCGCCGGCCCCACGGGGCATACGGCAGATTTGCTGTTGTTTGCGTTGATTGGGACGAGGCGCCGAGTGGTGATTTGTTGCTGGGCGCATTGCGGGCTTAATGGATCATCAAGACGAGTGTGAGAGGCAGCCGGGATTTGGTTCATAACTCTGTTAGCACGTGATTGCTGATATAATGGCCATTTGGAGATATATCATCTTCCAAAAGAGATTTTGTCTAATAGTTTTTATCTCTATTGTTACAAAACAACAACAAAAAAGGGAAACAATGAAAAACAACCGCACAAACACACCCACACACGCTCATGTCAACCATATATGAAGAGTAAGAACAAATGTGACAGCCTCTAGCTCTAATAGTTATAACGTCTTTTACAAAACCCTATAGGAATTCCTCTGATATTAGATATATTATATAGCCTTGAACAGCCCGGCGCGTTATAGCCTTTAAAACCGGAGTATTCATTCGAAACAGCTGCAGAAGCAGCAGCATGCATGGGTGAATTATAATTACCAGGTAATACCTAGGGCACAATATTTGTAGCATGGTTGAAACGTATCATTTTTTATTTTTCACTGCTATACTTTTATATATTTATTTATCTATAATCAATCGATGAATTACTTACTTACTTACGTACTTACTTACGCAATCACTTACTTACTTACTTACTTACTTACTTACTTACTTACTTACTTACTTACTTTATCTATTCATTCGATACATCAATACATGGTACTATGGTGGTAAACAAAATAAATCTATTAATCTATTAACTTTCCCATTTATTTACTTAGTTATCTACTAGCTGATCCATTCAATATTTTGGAATTTATTCGCTTGATGTCTCAGCATGTGATACTTGTGATAAACACAATAAGTCACTTCAAATAAAAATGGGTGGATTGTAGTCATTTACGGCACAAAGCCCATAGTACGCCTTTTGCCCCACCACTGTACGACCCTCTTACCAAGCAGCCATGTACACGTGGATTTGCAATTCATGAGGCACATTATTACTTTAGTTAGTTAGTTAGTTAGTTAGTTAGTTAGTTAGTTAGTTAGTTAGTTAGTTAGTTAGTTAGTTAGTTAGTTAGTTATTTGTTTGTTTATTAAAGTGTCGTAAATGTATTCAAACATAGTATAATTG
Source organism: Streblospio benedicti (assembly GCA_019095985.1). NCBI lineage: Eukaryota > Metazoa > Annelida > Polychaeta > Spionida > Spionidae > Streblospio > Streblospio benedicti. Next base: position 54,827,372 of record CM032667.1, read on the forward strand.
TACAATTGATCAAATTAAAAGAATATCTTCCAGCCATGTAATGGCTTATTTTGACACATTGTTCTAAAATTTGACTAGTATATTAGGTTTTAAAATATCAGTTCATATATCGTGACAGTCTTTGTCCTTCCTGGTATGAGGGTGTATAAACCGGCAATGCTTTGCATAGCTAAAAGTCACTTATCTAGTAATATACAATTTCCTACGGCTAAACATTTTATGTACACATCTGATAACTTGTGGTGCAATCTGTGTATTGCTTAAAATAAAACACATCTTACTTATTTTATCAAATTCTAAAAAGTTGGCATCTATGTCTACTGCACTATTGAAAATTGTAGTTCTTATGTCATCATAGAGAGGACAGTCTATAAGGAAATGGCATTCAGATTCTACTACATTAAAGTACACAATTTACAAGCTCTATTCTCATATAACAACCCATTGTATCGTCCAGTCTAGCTTGATATTCAGACTTTTATGTAGGCCTACTCTATTTACTACAATGGTTTATGTTGATGCAACAGTTTAAAAGATAATACTTTGTTTTAATGTACATAAAATTATTCTCTGTCTTTAATTGCACCCTTCTTTTAAGGGGGATATATATAAAACAACCACTGTTGCAATACTATATGTACATTACACAAGTATGAAGCAGAGATGTAAGAAAACACATCTGAAGATGTGATTCTGTCATAGGAAGGTTTTAAATTGCCAGTATAATACCACTATACCATAGCGCTCGGAATATGGCCCTGAGAGGTATCCGTATCTACTGAATCCCGGGATTAAACGTAACCAAACCGGCGGCGGCGGCGGTTGCGGCGGCTGTATGCACCTCACAGCTGGAGTCAATAGAGCTGATTAACACAGAGACGCCGGGCTTAATTAGTGCAGGACGGTGGTGTGGGCTGGGTGAGACGTGAAGGTACAGGGAGGGGCGAATGTATCAGCATAGTAGGTGTCATCGAGAAAGCGAATAACTGTAGAAGCATCCCCCCCACCTTTTTTTTGGGTGGGTGGGGGTGGGTGGGGGTGTTATGAGGGTTACCAATTTCCAATCCCCCAAATATTTTTGCCTTGTTCTACCATCTCCCAAAATCTTTCTTGCCTCTCTCCAATCTCCCATATAGAATAACACAGAGATGAGCTGGCTTCTGAATATTTTAATGTAGTAGGTGTAGCCTCTAAGGAAGGGCTTCAGATTAACTGTTCCAGTGTGTTCCACTGATGAACGATTGTTCTAGTTATGAAAGACTGTTTGTACTCCTCAGTCCTACATGCTAATGTCACGAGTCTTTGAATGGTGCAGTGGACGGTTACTGATCACTAGATCCACACTGACTGAATGCACTTCTACGAGGTTAGTTCAGGATCTTGAACATAAAACCAAGCCGACTTATTTGTCTACGGTCTTCTAGTGGATCAAGTTTTAATTTTTCGATTAGACCTATGCAAGTCACACTGACTTGCCTGTCATAAGTATTAGTGATCCAACGTGGAGCTCTTCCAGCTCTCGCGGTCTTAGATAAGGGTGGAGAGAATAGTGATGACAACGTCCACGACCACATAACGTCCTAGCTCTTTCCGATTGACTTCTGATCAGAAGTAGAAGGCAGTTTCTATTTATATGTTGTAGTGATATGATCGGGTCTGTCCGAAGGACTGTGAATTTTAGGGGTGGGGATTACATTAATAGCATTTTGTTTATGAATCTACAGTATGGTATGGCAACCTTCATAATTATTTCCATGCTCCGTTGGAATTAGAACGCACGTTCTATGAGTATGCGTGATATCCTGCTCGGAATTTACAGAACAATAGACAAGACAAGACAAGGGTACTTTTACTTCAAAATATCCTACGTTGACTGTTTTCCTTTGCTTTAGACTACATACAAAAACACATATAACTGATAATGAGCCTTTGAAATGTCATGGGTTATGGGTGCAGATTTATGGAAAAAAACTCAGTACACTGAACTACATTTTCCACTACTGCCCCTGCTCAACAATTGCTTGTCACACAATCAGCCATTCGAGCTTGTAAGTTAAAAGCCTTTCTTTGTCATTAGAAATGCGCCTGACTGTCAGCTGATTGAAATCTAAACATAGGCGGACATAGATATATACTTAAATCGGTTTGAGTGTACGAAGACGAATGTGAAGTTGACATGTTTGAAACGCCGCAACTCTGGCTTCTACAGTTGAAAGCACTTATCCCGACCTTGTTGCAGGGAGTGATGTTAATGATTTTGATGGAATAAGTTTATGTGGTTTTCAGGGAATGATGTTAATGATTTTTTGGTTTATGGAATAAGTTTACACTGGCATTTTAATGAACATGCATAACGGATGGAAGATTGCATACCATAATGAGTGCATGATTTTGGTTTAGACAAATGTATATATTGCATTGTTTAACAGTATAATAAGTTCAAATTATTGCCTTGATACATATATATATATATATATATTTCGGTTAAACAATGAAATACATACATTTGTCATATATATATTATATATATATATATATATATAGAATAAACGAATTTCCATTTAACAAAATGAAATACACATATGATATTGTTTTTTATTTATTGTGTTTTTTGTTTTGTTTTTTTTATTTTTATGTTGTTGTTGCTTTACCTTTCTTTTTTTTGTTTGGGGCTGGGGTATTGAAAAAAGTGAAAATCGTCTCATTTAGAAAGTATCATGATTATAAGTATCAGAATTTGAATGTGCTTTTGGGAACTTATTAACATGTTATTGTGTTCAAATTGATCGTTAAAATATGATAGTGTTTAAAAGTATTCTAGACGAATGCATACAGCATTTCCAATCTTGACATATTTACATATTACAGTAGATACAATAACAATAATACAATAACGTAACACAAAAATAATGCAATATATATTAAATAAGATAAATATAGAATTGCACCCGTGCCTATATTTTTCATCCATTGACATAAGGAAATCAGACATACAAGAGACTACAGGAAAGTCTACGTTATCAAAAACGCGTATCAACATTGTTGCATATATCTACCTCTTTATATTAATCACAAGCCCCTACTGCACTGATTAAATGGGCACCATTTCTGGCGAGAGTGATGTTCGTACTAATCCTCCCTGATGCACGTTAATCACACGGCCCTCCTTCTGTCATCATCTTCCCCATCATTCTTACTTCATCTTCATGGAGGCCCCCGCAAATTGATATACGCCATTTCTTTTATCTTTCGACGATCAAAGGTGCCCGTAGTCGATTTAAAAGCGATGCTTGTATTAGTATGAAATATGCATCTAGTTAACGAGCAAAAATTAAAGTGCACTTTACGTGGTTCTAATTCTTCCATGATTGGAGATTTTCAACAGTGGGTAAAGTTTTCGTTGTTTTTTTTTGCAAATTTGCATAGGTTATATTCTTTGTGTTTTTTACTTCTGAGCTTCACGTAGAAACGAAAATGATCATGAAAGATTTCATGGAGTGACATTATCCCCAACGCAAATCGCCTGCTGAGTTACGTGCAAATAAGAATAAGAAGAGCGGCAATAAACAAAAACCTTGTCCAGACTTTTTACGTTGTTCTGCGCTTGACGGTTGATGCTCTGTACAGCGGGTATTTAACCCGTGCACGGTAGAGTTCAATGTTTAAAGTGCCATCCATCTCCCCTGGATGGGTTAATCCCCTGGCAAGAGTGGGATCGGTGTGAATAAGTAATGACATCAGACCGACATGGCAGGCGGCCCGGTGTTAACCGCCTCTTTATTTACCAGCTAAACTCTCACCTCGAGGCCGTAGGGTTCTTGTATATTAGTGTTAGTCACTTTCTTTCTTCCTTTCTCTGGTGTTCATTTCTTACTAAACTAAGTGTTGTTGATTCTTGCTCATTGTTGTTATTGATATACGTTGCTTGTTCACAATTTTAGTTCCTTCTCCGTTTTGTTGTATTCCTTATTATCGGCAACAATACACTTATGTATCTTTACATGGATTCCACTCTCAATACAGACCCATTTTAGCATTTCCAGCATGGAAATATGCATTTTGAAAGAATTAGGTGGCCTCTAAAATATATTCGGGACCCACGCCTGCTATTATGGGGTTTCCTCTCTTGGATATACTATTCTGAATTTATTATAGTTTATCTGTTTATCCGTAATCTTAAAATCTTAAAGACAGTGTATGATTATCAAGATGAACCCATTTATCTAGTATATCCAGCATTAAAACGATCCAATTTTGGCACTTTGCCGACTAGATCAAAAGTGCACTGAGAGTATAGTGTTGACAGAACAACGGGGCCTCATGGGTATTAAAAATATTTACTTTGACCATGTTTACGTTGAAATTACAAGATGTAAAGTATTGTTAATCACATGAAAAGTGTTATTTCATTTGTCATATTTTATAAGTAAGTGGACAATTACATTAACACCATCATGGTTAATGATAATTGATCAAATATATTGTTTTCTGGTGGTGCAGGATCTATTGCTTGCGGTATAGCATGTGTAAGTATAAATTTACAGTTTCGTAACCTTAGCTTATACATCTATATACAACATTGCGAATCCAAAATCCGTTTTGATTGAATAAATTTACAGTATACCAGTTTAATATTTCTCTGTGACTTTGGATGGTATGTGAGTTTTGAACATTTTTACAGCACATATTTCAATGAATGGTGTATCATTGACTTTTTTCCTCGCCTCTGCTTTACCAGACGTGTCAATTTTTCTCTGTACGTCCATTTGATAACTGTCCTCACCACCCCCGGACCTACCAAGATACTAATGGTAAATGTCTATTGTGGGCGGTGATTGATGGGGGTGAGGCGGGCTGTTCCATTGAGTGGCTATGACCCAGCCGGACAGTCTAATTACCGAGTAGCGGGCGGCGACGTGGCAGTCCGGGTTCTGTTCACGGCACCAATCAAATGTCACAGACTGACGCAAGATTTACCGTTGGATATGGGAATTGCAGCCTCGAAGTTTTCTCTGACCCATATGTGCGTTGATGTAACTTCAGTATTACTTATAAAATTAGATATTTAGACCTCTTTTTATATCTTAATAGCACAAATATTAAACATGCTAGGATCCCCATGCGGTGGCAGGGTTAAGGGAGGAGGATTCCTTGCAATTATGATGTCAATATTCAGTGCCTCCGCCCCTTGCAAAAGTGCATTTTAAGTAACACCAGAGAACAGTATATGCCAGCATAATACATATACCTATCCGTGGTACGAGTTCATGACCTCCCATATCACGTATGATGTATGCGTGTCCACCACAGACATGATTGAGCGATGGTCCTTTTAGTAGAAGGAAGGAGTTGGACACGACGTGCATGATATGTCATGTTCTCGTGGCACGTATTATGTCCATATTCAGTCATTGCTATCAAATGGTTGCTAATACTCCATCACAATCGTATGATAGTATGATCATTGACTATTGAAGAACAAGGAGTTTCTAAGACATGTGCTTCTGTGGCCGAGTGTATAGGGGGTTGGACTCGTGAACACAATTAAAGTTTCTAGGTTTGATTCTCGGTCAGATCTGGTGGTGGGTGTTGAGGAAACTCATCCCTCAAACAGAACTTGCGCACTATTTGGTAGAGTGGTACCTACATGTTCAACAGGTCAGGCAAGTGAATGCTAATGTGAGTGATAAGCACGTCTCTGCTACAGTTGCGATGAGCTGTATACTCCTGAAGGGGTTGAAAAGGATATACACATGCAGTGTGAAAAGAGTACCAATGACCTGGTGTACATGTAAAATCATCTGAGCGAGCCTTGCCGGGAAGAAGACTGTAAACCACCACATTTATATTTTACATGTAAAATAATATAAATTTAAATGTGGCTATTTACAGTCACAACTCGCTGTTATCCTGCTCAAGTGACTTAATATTCACACCAGGTCATTGACATCCTTGTCGCACTATACTTGCCTTCTCCAACTCCCTGGGGAGCATACAAAACAATGCATTGCGTACAGATATAACATTATTGCCTATCTTTCAAATGTCCAATCACACGATGCTCTAGCACCAAATTAGCATTCCATGCATTCAGTTCAGAAAATGAAGCAGACGAGATTATACAGTTGGTAGCCCCCGGAGCATGCAGGGGCTGAGACCTCGCATGACCTGCACGGAGCAGGGTCTGAAAGCAATGTTACTGGTAAGTGCTCAGCCATTGTTTCTGTTATTACAGTTATCTTCATTTGCGTGCACTATTCACAGGAGGGAGCAGTTAGTTATTCGGGGTTCTTGTGGAAAATCTTAACACAATAGAGCTTTAGCTGTATAGATGTGGATGTCCTCATCTTCTCATAACTACACAATCTACACCAGGGCACTGGAACACACACACACACACACTTAGGTAACAGGTGCCACCTACACTTAGTGTGTTTCTGCACGAGGGTTGTAACACGCATTATCTTTCTCATTATGCTATGGCAGAGGCAAGTTGCATATTTACTACGTGCCTTCACTCAATAAATGTAGATTTCTGTTGCATGTTTGCAGGAAGGTAATATTAAAAGTTATCACTATTTGTTTTCAAATGTCATACACCAAATTTACCAATATAATGTCACCTCTATGAAGGGACCACCTGAACAATACGATCTTTTTCAGTTCCAAATCCTCTTCACTTCAAACCTCCCAAAAGAGACCACCTCTCTACTGAGAATGATCTTATTCATAGATTATACTGTTAATTTCCAACCAGCCTGTGCTTTAGCATAGTGTGGCTGCGATATCCGTGTTTTACTTAGAAACACTCACATTGAAAAGTTTTTTTGTGGATTGCTTGTAATTCACCACTACCAAAAAGTAATAAAACAGCATCATCTTCTCCTTGTACCCTATGAGCAAACGCATAGTAACAGGTGGCAGCACTGAAAATTGTAGGGAATCCCCATCAAAGCAATCGCCAATAATGACACCAAGCTGGGTATCTAGATCTACATAATCTGTGATTAAACCAACTGTGAACGGTTCCCCTTCTTTTAGATGCTTTTTCAAATAGCAAGCTATACGCAAATTGACTTGAGTCTCATGAATTACAATGTCGTGCTTTTTACTGTTTCTATCAGCCATCACAAGTACTAGTTATGTCGTGATGATAAAGCATAGTCTCTGTGTTCACCCAAGCGGCACATTGATCAAGGTAGCAGCAGGATTAGTCATGATTTGATGGGGCCATGTTCCACTCAATAGTCCATTGACATGTAAGACGATTCTGCCAAGTTCAGGGTGTGCATTCGACAGCCATTCATTACGGTCTGGTAGATTGTATTTTTAATTGATTGCCTGATGATAAATATATCTTTATGTTACTACAGTTATTACAAATATATACTCGTTCCATGGAATGAGTTATAGCATGGGTTGAATGATTTTTATCTGTGGCTGAAGGAATTGTAAAATTACCCCGAACAACGCAACGTTACGACGCATGCTGGTGGGGTGTAACATGATTGCTAATGTTCACTGCATCTCCAGTGACAGAGCCTATTTTCCCTGGTTAGCTGAAAATACTCGATTCTGATTGACTGAGAGGCAGAGTGAAAAAGACATATATACTATACTACTAAACTACAAAGTGTAAACCAGAAAAATCTATATCTATATATATAAAGGAAGAGGCGGTTTTTGCGTCACAAAGGCTTTTAACCACAGCACGTACACACTTC